>BLKM01000350.1:2181095-2441404 GCA_013340265.1 Coptotermes formosanus | reverse complement strand
GTTTACTGTGAATTGCTCTGTTTAATAATGCCATTCGTATAGTTACATGCATGGTGAAAATCATTTCTCTGTCTGTCTGTCTGTCTGTCTGTCTGTCTGTCTGTCTGTCTATGTAGACAGTAGTGATAATTTGTGTTAGTTTTTGTAATATAGTAATGTACTTTCATTTACTTGCCTTCACCAAACAGTATGCTTTTGTAGTCTGCATTCCTTCTTTGTGTTTTGGAGGTCCTGGTTTCAGTCTCCTTTCTGTATCTGGTTATCTTGACTGAGTTTTTCGTGGTTTGCTTCAGTCCCTCTTGGCAAATGCCAGGATGGTACGTTAATCTTTATGGCCTCTGCACTGTTCTATTGTAATGGTGCATGCACATTATCAAATGGCTCAAGCATTGCATTTTTTCAATCCAGATGTATTTATCAGCAAGTTTAAATCTGGTTCCTACCCCTTTTAACATGGGGTGATTTAAAATTCCCTACTTGGGGAAGATAAAAACCATGAATGCTTCCTTCCGCAGCTTTCCTAATTCATTATTCACGAATTATTATTTGACTGTCTTTTGACTGCGTATTGTGAGCTGTTAAAAATGTCATTAAATAAATGAATTCATGTTGTGGTTCTTTATGAAATTTCTTTTTGGTATGTTTCTTGATAACTTTTACTCTGGAGCACGTTATAACACTGTAGCTAATTTTGAATGATTGAGCTGTTACTAGATGTTGTAGAGTTAATAGAATTATTTGTATTGCAGGTGTTTTCACCATATCCTGCCACTTCCAGTGTAGAGCCAGTCACAAAACCAGTGGACAGTGTTGGTGGGGGTTCTCAAGGTCCTGCCAGTGCCCACTCAGTAGTGGCTTCAGCTCCACTTCCCACTGCCTCATCTCTAGACTACCTGACTCTCAAACGACCTGTTCTTTCCTCAAAGGAATACGAGAGTATATTAATGGAGGAGGACCAACCCTCAGACTTACTGTACGATTATACTACCCTTGACGCATGGTAAGTTATGCTTGACATTTGATTGCGTGGTTGACCTTATACCTCTGTTCCATCACACATCTTCGTGCTGTGTTTGTAATTAAGTATAGGAATGCATCTTTACAGTGTGATGCTTGATGAAGCATAAGGTCAGCTTTACTTATGTGTATTATATTTATGTTACAAGCCAGATATTCAGCCCAGACTTTTTTTTATACACTGAAAGTCCTTTATAACGAGAGTTTATAATGGCATGAAAGAATAATTATTATAGCAGATGCTGGTTACAGCCAGATTTGCATTTGGCAACAAATATCATATCCAGAATCAAATGCGTATTTTATAGCTACATTGATAACTCGTAACAGCATGGAAGTCTATGAAGGAATATTAACTGTGTTGGAAAACTCAAATTGCGAGTGAATCTGTTGGTAAATTAGACCTCTGTGTCCCAGGGAGAGGCTACCAAATGTGTATGACAGCATTGTGAATTTGTGCATAGTACTTTGCATGTGTGTCGTCTGAACATGCCATCGTGTCTGTACGCCAGTAAATAAGACAGCTGTAAGTATGTGTTGATATCGATTGCGTTGCTTATATAGGAGTGTGATACTGCTGCCGGTTGACGCATTTGCCAATTGTGCTTTCAAATGTAGCAGCTTCCAATTTCACTCTTGCTGACGTTCATTTCTTCACAGGCCTTCATGATTTCAAAGTTTGTAGCGACATGTGAAGCTCTGTGTTCACTGGTACTCGCCGTGGTATGTGAACACTACAAACTTTTAAACACAATCTTACTGCATAACAGCTTACTACTGTTCATGTGACATGAAGACTCATTAATACCCAACAACTAGCACAGACAACACTACTACATATTCTCGTGAGAAATTGCGGCATTGAAAGTCCAGGTGGGTTAAAGAGGGATGAATCTTCTCTCTGCATGCCTGTCCTCCCTCTGCTCCTATTTACGCGGTTATGTTGCGCCAACCTGTGCTTGTGCTGCAATTCTTGTTTTCTCCACACTTCACTCCTCTCTTCAGCAACACCAGCTAACAGGCAGAGGTTGGCAGACTCCCTCTGTTCTCTCAAGGCTGCAGCCAGGTGTATGTAACAGTATCCTTGTTTCCTCCTTCATAGCCTTGAGAAAGCGACTGTAGCTACTGCAAGACTACACCAACAGTAGTTAAAAGATAGGCCTTTCAGATTTTTCATAATAATGGAGGTGCTTGTTCTTCGCAAATGATTTTAATATACGTAATGTACACAAGTTGTCACTGCATTCTTTAACTGTCATTACATTGGGCTTCTCATTATAAGCATACTTGTTATAATGGACTTTCACTGTATATTCTGAATGCTGTCAATAATTCCTGTAAATGTTCAGGACACTGTGCTAAGTGTCGTCCCTGGTGCAGTAAGTTATATAACATCACATTGTGTCAAATGCAGATAATTAAACCACTTTCCTGACTTCCTGTCCCATATACATGAAACACAGTCCCACAGAAATCATGTCTCATACTAGAAGAACATGCAGTTCTACACTTTATGCCTTTTCAATGTTATATCCACATTTCAAATTGTTTTATAAATGCTTGGTGTTCAGTTTTAAAATGAAAATAGTATGATATAATACTTACTGGCTGTGTGCTGGGTGATTTGGATTCATTACCTGGTCTGAATAGGGATTTTTGTCATCAGTGTAACCAGACCAGTGCTGGAAGCCCCACAGACATGTATGCATTGCATATCAGAAACAGTTGTTTATCCCTGGCACAAAACATTTGGAACATGAAGCTGACCATGTTGGTTCATTGATAGCTGAGTTTTATGCTTGATGTTTTTATCTCCACATCTCCTGTATTCGTTACAGCACAATGCTAGGCTAAGGGACAACTTCACTCCCATGTGACAGACTGATCGACTTTGTTAAAAGTAAGCGAGGCTTGACGGAGCAGTTATTGTAAAGGTCAAGTAGCTGTCATCTTTTCCTCGCAATATTAATGTAGTCAGTATTCTGAAAATTGCTTGTAACCATCAGAAACATGCAGGTAGTAATATAGCCATGGCCTACCTGCAAGAACTGGATGGAACAGAACTGTGGATGTCACAGTAACTGAATATATAATATTTAACTTCGAAATAACAAATGGGATTTGTAACCCGGTACAGGACATGTGATGCCTATTATAATAATAATCAGAAATGCCGAAAGTTTGTGATAGTTTTTCTACTAATCAGACATTGATAGTAGCCACTAGGAATATTAGGTACTGCCTTTGTCTTTGTAGCAGGTATTTTACGAGTCATGTTAGTATAATAGCTTTGTGTGGTACCAGTCTGTAGCGGATAACTGCATTTCGCTTGCTATCCGTAGGTTGAACCACCCAGTGAAAAGGTTCAAGCCATCTGAAACAAGACCTGCAGACCCCATAAGACCATCACCTTACAATAGACGTGCAAGTACAAATGATCTGTATTCATATCAGTTGCAACAACAAAATGTGGCATCACCTCCAAACAACCTGAACCAGCCTTTCATCAAGCAGGAGATTAAACAAGAGCCAGGCTGCAGTATACCAGTAAGTGACATAATTTGTGGATGCTGTGTACCTTTTTATCTTTTTTAGATTTTGTGTATATAGTTCATCAGTAAATCACAAATCACAAAGCTTTAATGATAAAATACGACCCCCGTAACAGTAACTGTAACCTTATGAATGATAGAAAAGTAGTTAATGACAAGACCTCACTGGATAAAATAGGACACCATGACATTGAATAAGATCTCAAGAATAAGGAAAAAGTGGTTAACAAAAGATTAAATATGGTGAAAAAAATGTGATGCAAGTGAAAAATGAGACTTGAATATAGTTGAGTAGAAACGTGATGACTACACTGGATCTTCAGGTAAGAAAGTTATAAAACATTTTAAACTTTAATGTTCCCGGAAGAAATTTTAATGATTTATGCACAGGTGTCAGTCACATAGTTTATGTTAGGGTTCATGTTTAACTTGGGGCACGTGGAAGCACTGTGCTACAAGCTGGAAGGTTGCGGGTTCAATTCCCGATGGTGTCATTGGAATTTTTCGTTGATATAATCCTTCCAGCTGCGCTATGGCCTTGGGATCGACTCAACCTCTTAACAGAAATGTGTACCAGGAATATTTCCTGGGGGGGGGGGTAAGGTTGCCGGTGCATAGGGCTGACAACCTTACCACCTTCATGTGCAGAGTGTCTTAAAATCTGGGAGCCTCAAGCTCCTGGAATCCCTGGCCCTGTCCAGGCCTGTAATGGGATAACTTTACCTTACATGTTTAATTTGCCTCTACAAATCCTAGCATTGGAACTGGTGTAGACTTGTAGAAGATGACATTAACCCTTTAAAGATGAAGTGTGTCTGTTTTATATACGGACTCAGTGCATACCGCGCTGTAAACACTCTCCACTTCGGTTATAAAAACCAGTGTCTTGATGTTTTATAAGGCAAAAGTCGCTGTTTGTTCTGAGATCAGTACAAAACACATAAATGCAATGTGGGCACCACATAGAATTTTTTAATGTTAAACCTGGTCGTATGTAAAGCTACCACAAGGCTTTAAAAGGTTAATGATGATTTTGTAAGGTTAAAATGCATGTGTGGAGTGCCTGAGATTTTGTATTAAATGTTGTATAGTAGAAGCTATATTTGGTGTGATATTGGGTGTTGTACTAGAGCTTCACAGTGAGTCAAAAGTGTAGGTTATCGCATGAGTCACAGAAATGTGAACCAGGTGTACATAGATTTGTTTTGCTGTGTATTCCAAAGTTGTAGTGTGCTGAAGATAGGGGTTGTGCTACACAGGCTGCTGTTAATCATCAAATGGTGAAAAAGTAATGTAGGTGGTACAGGAAGGAGGTAATGAGATTGAAGTAAATGGAAATATGCTGCATAAGTGTAGTTCAGGACCATGTTGCTAGAGACGTGTGAAGTGTGGCTTCAACAGTCAAGAAAGCTCTGACTCGATGTACTTGCATCATGTTTTACTGTGCTGTCACAACATCTTATGCAAAGTGGGGGAATTGCCCCAGTGGAACACATGAAATGTTACAAACAGCTTGTAGGAATAAGGCTGTTTCCAAAGCCCAAACATTTGATGGTTTAAGTGTTTTCAAAGGGCAGAGATGACCCTGACAGGACGTTACCATGTTGCACTCAGTATGGGGAGGGTGAAGTAAATTTGAGTGATGAATTAAAGGGGTTCATAATTACCGCATAGATGGGTAGGAGAAAAGTTTGTGTGTCAGTTTGCGTGATGAGGAAAGACTCGGACAGTTGGTTGTCTACTGAAATTTTTGCAAATGGCTGATGGGGAACCTAGCTTTCTGAAAGCCATCATAATTTGGGACAAGCCGCATGCATGCAGTCATTGATATTCAGAAGAATACTGTGACTGAAGATTAGTGTTCCAAGTGTTTCCAAAGATAATATGAATACTATAATGCATGCGTGTTCACTCCATTTGGGACTGTTTTGAAGGAAATGATCAATAAACACATTGCCATGTATTACATTCTCATTACTTTCTTGCCACACTGTGTACATGTGTTACAAGTGTAGCAAACTGGATATGTAGTCCGTTAGTTTGTATAGTGTGGTATGTCTGTAAACACAGTTGCCATGGAATTACGAATATATATTGAAGCAAAGTGCATTACATGCAACTTGTGCACAGAATGGACCAGTTTGTAATATGTCTGCACAGCATATTACAACGAATAAGGGATACTGGAAGGGCTACTTTGAAGGTGCTAAAATTACTGCAGAAAATTTGCAGTACCAAATTTTCTTGCATAAAAGAGGGTTGTAACATACACTTGTGTAAAGGTGGTAGTTTTAGTGATTCTGCGTAATGATTACAGACCCATGCAAAGTTATGGATTAAAAGCCAGAAATTTGAATTGTAGAGCAATTGATATGGTGCCACTAGGTTCATTCATTAGAGTGACTGCCTATATGTTTGACAGGTTTGATTCCTGTCAAGGAGCACACCAGCTCTGGGTCCCAGCAGTCTTCTGTCCAGTGGTATCCCTGGATATAAAGCAACCAGAACCCGAAACATTCAGTTTACAGCTAACCACTGACTTCCCTATGTGGCTGAGATAGAAAATGCTAGGAGCTTCATTTCATTGCTGATACACATTTTCATGGCATGATACTTTGACGTAGAGACAACTTCACCTTTGCCTTTGTAGAGCACTAGAGCACTAGATGTCACTCTTCTGCAGTAATTTTACAGACAATTAAGTGTCTGTTTCAGCTTGCTGTTTGATTACTTTTATCTAATTTGGGGATACCCTAAGCTTTTCTATCAGTTTTTGTGTATTTAAGTGATAATTTCAAAGAACATAAACTGTGAAAGCTCCATCACTAAGGTGACTGGCCACAAAATGGTTGGGGTGTTGTGGTTTTCCTGTTCACCACCGTATTCAGAGGGCTCACCAGTTCTGTGCTGTATATACTGAGGGCTCTTAGCTTGGAGTGTTTTTGACCTTTACCAACAGTGCAGTAGTGCAGTGGGACATGCATGCAGTCCAGCTAACAAAACACTGCATGTTTTAATGTCAGCATCAGTACCTCTGAGTTAAAATGTGCAAGTCACTACCATAGTATGGGAAGATTTATAATCCACTCTTACCAGATGAAAAGCTCTTACTTTCAAGATGTGGCTGTTGTACCCATAATACTGTGAGATATTAAATCCCCTATTCCTGGATAGTGGAGGTTATCATGGTTAGAGTGTGTTGCTGACTGTGCCCTTGTGTCTTGTGCAGATGTTTTGAATGTGTGGAGTTCTTCCTCTTCGAGATCTGTGACTCCAAGCAAAACAGAATTTGAAGTTGTTTCCAGAGTGAACCCATTTGGGAAACCTGTGGGAGAGAGAGCACTTTGTTCAACTAGGCTTAATGCAGGATCATAACAGAACATACAGATATGAATTGGCTTGAACTGTCCCATAATAGGGTTCAGTGACAAGGTGTTGGGTGCATCTCCACAGAAATAGATAATTTCTTGACCAGCTCATTCATTCTCATTTGGCCAAGGAAGGTTTGGTATCATGGATAGTCTTGTCATTTTATTCCTATATTTGCTGCCATCTGCAAATAGTAGCTTCATATATAAACCTTCTGCTTTATTTTTCAGTTGGAAGTAGATAATGTTCACCTGAACAAAAGGTCTGACCCATATGAATTTGAAGATGACATGACTGCACCTGCTGTTAGTATGGAAGGTTTCAAACGAACTAATTCTGTTAAGGTATGCGTTGTTATTAACAAACATGCATGTACAAAGCAAACACTATATACATTACTTAGGGTGTCAAAATTATATTTTATCACAGTACATGTCAGTGAAGGAATGGTGTGTGAATCACTCATTGCAGTCTACACAGATTTCAAATAAATTCACTGAAAATGTGTTTCATACTTGTGTAGTTTCTTGGTGATACAGAAAATTTCTCTTTACATGTGTACAGAAATATTGACAAAGAAGCCAGTTTGTGTAGTATGACTTCCTCAGGCCATGAACATAAAAATCATAGAAAAATAGTAAAGAATTTTCTCTGAATTAAACAGACTAGCTCTTCACTCCAAGGGGATGGGTCTGTTTATTAGACCATGTGAGGGCATGGTAATTTTAGCGTTTCTCGTTGCAAGTCTGTAAGTCAGATTTGTTTTACAAGTGACATAGAGTGTAATGCTGAAACAAAAAGTTTTCTGTCAAACATTGGTGCCTTGTGTTTAACACAATGTTGCCTGAGAGCTATTTATGTATTTTGTGTTACTGCATAACAGAAGAAATTATTGTTACACTTGCTAACTGGCTCTTCCAGTCACCTGTATCTGTAGAAGTTATTCTGACCTGAAGGTGCATTTAGTTGAGGAACTTGTTTAGGGAAATATGTGGCATCAACATGGTTGACAGCTGTTTCCAGCAAGGACTGACCAAGTACTGAGCACATATTGCAGCTAAGTTCTGAATGTTGTTTGTTGCTGGCCATTTTGTTGAACATCATTCCGAAGAAACCATTCAGTTTTTGAAAGTTGACAAGTGTTGAAGGAGGGAGAGAAGGAATGTGGCAATCCTGGTTAATGTGCAGTGGTAAACACTGGAATTACTGTTGCATTGCATTTATATATCAATGTTTAGCTTGCTGTTTAAATTACATGTCCATTTATGTGGTGTGGAAAACAATGGAGGTCTTGATTTTGGTAATGGTCGCATACACACATAACTGTGGGATGTGCAAAATTCTCAGTATGAGGATAGAAACATTCTGAATAAATACATGTACAATGGTTGCTACTCTGTGAGCTGATAACATGTGGTTTGCCGAGGATGGAAATTCTAGTAATTAGAGATACACCCAATAAAAATTAGGAGTAATTTTTCACACTTTGGTGTTTGTGTTGCCAGTAAACTAAGAATATGAATCTCATCAGCTGGAGAGCCAATTAGATTTAAAAATGTTAGAGATTTTGTATGAAGCTTTGTGGAATATTTTGACAGTGCAGTAAATGAACACCATCATCCCTTCCATCCTTTCCTTTCCACAAAATTCCCACCACTATATGGTAGGTCAGGCACTTATTCACCAAAATTTATCAAATTTTGCTGTTTTTCCATCATAGATGCATCACTTTGCTGTACTTGTGTTCCTTTTTCCCAGATCCCTGGAGCACAGTCTTGTAAACACGGACAGACTCCAGGAATAACAAAGAAAAAAATTACATGGAATTGGAATTCTTGTATTAAACATTGAAATAAAAACTTGTGTAGTTGTTTAAACAAAAATAATCTAGAGTGTGAGACTTAGGTCTTGCAACAGTGACTGGGAAGACTGCTGTCATATGGGGTGTGATTCTGTGTAGACTGGTAGAAGGTTACTGACATTTTGGAGGAACTTCCTGCCTCCTCCATTATGATAAATTAGGAAGCTACACATTGAAAGGATGTAGTAGATGCAGGTATTCTGTTTCAGCAGCCATTTCGTACAAATTGATGGGGTGGTTGTGGGTTCACTGCTGTTTCCTGTAATTGCCACCTTGTTTGTGGAGGACCTTGAGGAGATGGCATTCTGATGGTTTTGTGTGATGCCTTTGTCACCTAACCTCATTGACTGGAGAAGTAGAGGGGCTTCCTGGACTGGCTTAACCGTGACAACATTCGGTCAGTCATGTAGGGGGGGAAGAAGCCATATTCTGTCCCTTGATATGATCGTTTGCCATGCATGATTCAATGGTCCCCAGACCGGACCCATACTCTCTTCTATTTTGCTTCCAGTTCAACACGTATTCAAGGAAGAAACCATGTTTATCATGTTGGTTTATTTTAATTATTTATTTTATATACATTAGTATTCCTCCTATCACTCTTCCACTAACAGTGCTTTTTAAGTCCACAAGATTTCTTGCTTTCGTTATACTTTTTCCCACTTTCTATCCGTTCAGCTGTATCCCTGCCCTAACCCTGTTCTCATATCCATCATATCCTTTTACCACCCGAGTAGTGGGAGTAGCAGGTTCCTCTGAAATGTTAGTACACTTATAGCAGACTACATGGCATCTCATTCTAGAAGAAGCTGTCTTCAGAGCAGTTTATTTTAGCTTTGACATATTCTTACAATCCTCAGTTAATGCTGTGCAGGGTTGTGGTGTCATGATAGAAGTAGCTGGCTCAGAAACTCAGAAGAGAGACTTTTAAACTTAATTGGCATTCACAGTAGCCAAAAATTTTATTGTAATCACTGAGTACTTCTTTCCTCATGTTAATGTCCATTTACTGCATCTGGTGTCCATATTTGTTTAGTAGTAATTATGGGCGTGTGAGTAGGTTAAAATTGGGCTACACATACAGAAAGTTTTGAACATATTACAAGTCTTCTCTCGAATAACTCATATAGCCTTATATTTCAGAACTCTACAGCATGCTTCTTCAAATGGTTTATAAAACCCCTATTACCTGATTTGCCTGTGTGCCACTCCACATTCCAAAAAACTAACCTTCAGTAGCACTGCCTGACATCCTGTTAATGTTGAAACACCTCTTTCCCTCCCAGTTGTTCTGCTCACATGCCCTGATTCATTAGTCTTTGCTGCTTGGCTTGTTAAACTATGCTGTCAGCTGTTCACATTGGTAACAGTCCATCCAGTGCTGAAACTGGCTACAAATAATAGTGTAGAATTCTGTGCCCCCCATTGAATGGAATATAGTGCAGACCTTGACATTCTCCAGCCTCCAAAGAGCTGTGCTGAGAGGGATGCTGTGGCATTACACAGTATAAAAGAATTAGCGTAATAAAGAAATATTTTATAAGCACTGATAGTATTTTTTAAGAAAGTTACAATGTGACATTTTGGTGAAGTTGTGAAATGTGTGGTATTCTAGCCTTAATTCACTGCACAATGCCAAATTTGTTTGACACTTCTCAAGATGTTGCCTATCCTACATTCTCGTCCTCCTTCCTCTCGTCCTCCCGCATCCGTGAGTGTATGAGAGTGTCAGTGGCATCTGAATCTTCCAAATCCAAAATACACAAACTTAAAAAAAAGGTAACTATTTGAAAGGGATGGCAATCTGCAGAACAGTGTAATTAAGTCATTGTGTATTGCTGGTGACATTGTGGAAACTAGCTGACATGGCAGTAGATATCTATCAACACTGATGGCAATATACATTGCACAGGTACTGCATCATGTTGGTCAGTCTTTATTTTTTTTTAGCTGTATCTTAAAAGATCAGTAGGTTCTTGCTTAAATTATTATTCAAGTGTAGCAATGTGTATCTCATGAAGTAATGTTCAACAGTTTTCTAGCCAACAGTGTGTATGTCCGTTGTGGCTTCCCTGTAGAGAGCTGAGGCTTTTGTGAATATTTCTCATTGACTTCTTCTTGATCAGCAGAAACTCTGTAGCAGCTGCTTTTCTTGTAACATGTGGCACAATTGGCTACCATTTTAATGTCTAGTTCCTGGGGAGATGTTTCAAGGATATTTGTATGTGGTGCAATCACGCAGTTTATGAAACAAATTTATTTATCCATAAGATGTAGTTACCTCCTAATGAATGTTGTCCCCTTCAAAGTAGTCTCCTTGGGACTTCATTATGTGAACCCAATGAACATGCCACTGTTGGAAACATTTTATGAAGTGTGTTGTTTGAAACTCAGTAAGTACATTCTGTGATTCTGCTTGAGTCATGGTGATGTCATTAATCCCCTTCCCTTCAACATTGTCTTGAGTTTTGGGAAAGGAAGGGGATCACATGGCTCTAAATGCGGTGAGTAGGGACTACGTGGAACAACAATCATTTTGTTTTTAGCCAGAAATTCACATACTGGCAAAGCTGAGTGAGCAGGTGTGTTGTTGTGGTGTAGAAACCGACCCCATGATTTTCCACTTTTCAGGTCATTTGTTCAGTATATTGTCGTGATGGTGTCATAAAGTGTCAAGGGGGAGAAAAGTGTTTTATTTTCATGCGTATAGGTTGAGTGGACAGTAATTTCTTCATGGTGGACCATTTTCATAAATTCTCAAGTAACGTATACACCAAAATGTTTTTATCATGAAGTTCAGAAAACTGCTGAAGTATGTGATGAATTACAGTACTGTAATAATTTTACAACAACATTAAAAGAAATGCACTGCTAGTAAATAAAATGCGTGCTTTCTTGTTGGGTTGCAGGAAGAAGATCGAAAAGGAGCCCCAGGCAATGCAATGGGTCCGTTTGATCCTGTCACTCCAAATGGACCCACTAACAAACCCACATCTCTTTTTACCAATGAAGGTCTTCAGGCATCTTATAAAGATCTTGATCAGATCTTCGATAATTCAGATGACACATCAAGTGATGAAACTGTTAGTAAATTAAGTTTATATGATACATAAGATGAAATACTGCAAATTTTAACCTGTATTTGCAAAGCACTATCTCTCTCTCTCTCTCTCTCTCTCTCTCTCTCTCTCTCTCTCTCTGTGACAGAGAGAGAGAGCGTTAATAATGGCCAGTTTAAGCTCAGGTGTGCTGTGATATATGGGCATACAGGGAATCTTGCAAGAAGGTTCCTTGCAGGCTGGACTTAGGAAAGGCACTTTTCATCATTAGTCGTGCTTTACACAGATATATCACTGTCTGAAAGTTACTAGTAGTATTATAAAGGTACTGTTCTGAAGAGACATCCGTGTGTATTTGGATACATTCTGCCAGTGTCCCTTCACACAAATTATGGAATAGCCCCTTGTACAAGTTGTTTAATACCAAAGTGTAATATTTAACTGAAGACACTTACAGCAGACTTTCAGGAGATTAAAATCTTCCAGGATATGATGTCACATTGTTTGGTAATGAGCTACTGACAGTTTAGAGAAGCTTGCTGCCTCCATCTTCAGGGCAGTCCAACAAAAAGCCTTGTACTGCCCTGAAGATGGGAGTAAGTTCCTGCAAAATGTTTATAACGGACACTAATTGACACAGCATCATATCCCAGAAGGTGATATGTTGTTCAGCAGTGCTGTGAAAATGTTAAATCATCAGAATTTTTATAAGTATGAAGTTATATATGCATTTCTAGAAACGTCTTTTGTAAAGTTCCAGTTTTCCAGGGCTGTTGTATCCAGTGAAATATCTGGTGAAAGAATAAATTGGCTTCAAAAATTTTGGTCTTGCTAAGAGTCTAATATCAAATCTACAGTGTGTGAATGGGTGACAGTATGCCATGGGCAATGGAGTGTCTTTAATAGAAATATGCCCTTTTAAAATCAGACAGACCATGTTAATGTTGTGTAATTGAATAGTTTCTTCATGAAGTGCAGATGTATCATTCCGTGGATTCCTGTGATCATGTTTCCAAGTTTGACACAGAACTTGTTGCACGTAATGTTCTTTAGTGTGAGTCTCTTCATAATGCAGCAATCTCTGAATAAATATTCTCAGAACAGTGTTTTCACAAGTGATCCAAAGCAATGATATCATTGCTGCATAGAAACCAGTGATGCCACCTGCTCTTTAGTTCTCAGTCCAGCATTAAAAAGAAAGTGCTGCAGCTTGTGATGCTGGTGTGCCATAATATTAGACTGTGAATGTTATGATCCATCCTTATACCTGATTTTTCTGTGTAAGATTTTTAGAACGTGTAACTTGCTTTTTATTATTCCACATGCCACAAGGCTTTTAAAGCTGAGATTCTTGTGCCAGTATTATTGGTTACAGTTGAATATGTCAGTTGCAATTTCCATCATGTTGCAGAGTGCAAAATAGCCGTAAGTTACTTTGATGTCAGTGTGTGGACACAATTGGAACAGGGCATTACGCGTGGTCAGTGTGTTTAGTGGCAGAACTCTGGCTGTTTAGCAGCAGTTCTTGTCTGAAGTATATTGATAAGCTGATGATATGAAATTACAGTTACAGGTGCCCACTCCTCCAGGTTCCAATAAACCTGCTGGACACTCAGAAGATTCAGTATCAAACAGTGTTGTGGTGAAGCCCCCTCGTGGCAGTGGTGGCAACACATCGCTCAACAGTTGTGGTGGAACGGGCATTCTGAGGCCTGAGGAGTTGTCCAAGATGTTTCCCACACCTCCGTCCCTAGAGCATAATCCCATTGCATCACCGTGCGGGCATTTATCTGATGGGCCTCTGGGAGAACTTTCTGATGGACCTGTAGGACTCTGTGTTGGCCGTTATAAACAAGAAATATATCCAAACATGGGAAGCCCACAAGAGGAGAATATTGAAGATTGGTCATACGTGTTCCGGCCACCTTCACTGTGCAGATTTGTGGGGTCTTCAAAGTATGCACCACTTACAAACCTTCCCAGTCAGAGCCTGCCCCCAGTGACACTGCCATCTCACTGTGTTTACAAACCTTCATGGCAGACACAGTATCATCAACAACAGCAACCTGTTGAAAAGTCAGCACCTCAGCAGAGTATTCCAAATGGGAATGTGGTACCCTCTGGTACTAGTACCAACTCAAGACCTAATTCAGTAGTCAGTAATCATCACTCAAGTGCTGTAATGCCACCTCATTCACATCTTCCACATCCTGCAGTCCATCATCCTCCGATACCACCACATCCCCACAGCAGAGCTGGTCTCTCACCTATATCTCCAGCTGGGCATTTTCCACCAAGTCCCATGACGTTGGCAGCAATGGGAAGTGGTCTGCCAATCCATTTGCAGCAGCAGTTTCGGTCAGGTGGTCCGGGTTCAGTTGGAGGTGTACGAACTCCATGTCCTGCGCCACCACCATATGAACTTCCCAGTCCAGCAACCTCAACTGCTTCATCCTACCTCAACAAGAATTTAAATTCAGTGGAACCAGTACCGACACCAGTAATGGCTCGAGCTCCAGAAGCAAATTCACTGGTCGTTAACATTCTTCTAGGTGATACTGCTCTTAATATATTTAGGGATCATAATTTTGACAGTTGTACATTATGTGTCTGTAATGCAGGACCAAAAGTTGTAGGCAATATCCGAGGTGCTGATGCAGGAATCTACCTTCCAACACCACCTCCACAACCACAACCTACCCTACCATTCCCACCGACCTCTCCATTCCCTGGTATGGGAATAAATGGTCCTCCACCACCATACATGATGGGCACATCCCCAGGGCATCATGGTGTTACACCAAATGTAATGGCAATGGTTACGGAAGAGGACCCAATAAGGTGCAGCTGTGGGTTTAGTGCTGTAGTGAATAGGAGGCTCTCCCACCGTTCAGGTCTGTTTTATGAAGATGAGCTGGAAATTACGGGCATTGCTGAAGATCCTGCTGACCGTAGGAAGGGTTCACTTTGGGCCTACCTTCTTCCAAATGCTGGTAAAAGTGGGCAAGAAAATATGAATACAGGTGATATTGTGGATCTGGTGCCACAGAATGTTATGGAACTGTTAAAAGAACAGTGTGTGATTATTCAGAGTTCTAGCAATTCTTTGTATCGTGCATCAAGACAGTTCCGTGGCATTTTAGGTCCTGATGTGCCGTATGGCACAACAGTGAACGTGTTAGAGTTCATGGATGGTAATGAGGTGACATGCATGGCATTAGAACAGGGACGCCAAGCATTACTGGAGAGCACAACAGTTGCCATGTGCAAAGTGGAAGAAATGCAACAGAGACAACAAATAATGCAACATGGAGGCAGAAGTTCAAATACACCATGCGTCCACAGGTGGCCTTACCTGAGGGCCATGGGACCTCAATGTAATCAGGATATTGTGTGGGTCATGAAGAGCTTGAGGCCTCTTTTACAGGAAGTGATACATAAGAAGTGTACAACCAGGCTGTGGGATGCTCCATACACTGTGAAAGGACCGCTCACATGGAGGCAGTTCCACAGGCTTGCTGGCAGAGGTTAGTACTAAGTGCACCAAAATAAATGTTTTATAGTTCCAAAAAGTATTGAGGTAAGTGTTTGCAGGTGCAGAGAATCTAGTAAGGAGGGAAATTAAAAGTACGTAGTGTATACTGTTCTCATTGTGTTATTAATGTAGTGAAATCATGGCAGATATGTTTAGCTGAAAATGTAGCTCAAGTTGGGGAAACAAGAAATGCATGTTGAATTTTGTTGGTGACCCTGTTGAAAAGTGTGCAAGTTGGAAGAGTGAGAAAGGTAAGCTAGGAGAGCATGGCGATTTATCTTGGGAAAATTGGTTGCATAGCTGAGATTGGGGAAGCAAGATATGTATGCAGAATTTTGGTTGGTGAGCTTCTTGAAAAGTGTATCAGGCCAGATTTAGGCCCAGAAGAGCAACAACAGATCAGTTTTTTACAGTCAGACAGGTTATAGAAAAATTGTGGGAGTATGACTTGGACCTATATGAGATATTTACTGACTTTAGACAAGCCTATTATAACATCCTAAGAGAAAAACTGTATAAGGCCTTGATAGAATTTAAAATTCCATCTAAATTAATAAGATTAATAAAAGCTGCTATGTAAAACTCCACAGCACAGATCAGAATACAAAATCAGTTGACAGGTAGCTTCCACATGAAGAATGGACCGAAACAAGGAGGTGGGATGGCCCCAGTCCTATTTATTTTAACACTAGAATTGTCATTAACTACAGACTCCTCTGTACTGTGCAGATCAGTTCGAGTTGTGGGTTGTGCAGATGACATAAATATTTTGGACAGATCCAGAATGGCTGTAAACGGAGTATACACAGCTCTAGAAAATCAAGAAAAACTGTAGGATTAAACATCAGTACAGACAAGATAAAAGCTGTAGTTCAAACAAGGAAACAGTGGAGAGATAAAGTAATTCATTTAAATAATAATGGACACAAAAAGTGATGAAATAATAGAAATTAAGAGAAGAATATTGACAGTTAACAGAGCATATTTTACAATGATACAGTTGTTTAAATCAGGGACAATACACTGGAAAAATAAAATAAAAATATAGAAGACTATAGTACGACAAGCGCTGTGCTATGGGTGTGAGACCTGGACCGTGACTCATAAGGCAGAAGAAATGTTGGATGCACTCGAGAGGAAGATTTTGAGACTGATTTTCGGCCCTACACAGGATGAGAAGGGGTGGAGGACAAGATATAATGCCAAAATTTATGATTTGTATAAAGACATGAAGGTTACAAATTTATCAAATTGAGAAGACTGCAGTGGGCATGGCATGTAATCAGAATGGCAGAGCATCATATACCAAAGAAAGCCATGCAACAAACAATACGCTGCAAGTGACAGGTGGGAAAACCCAGGAAACAATGGGAGGGTGGAGTGAGAGAGGATGTTGTTGATTTACTTGGCATACGGGCTTGGAAAACTAAAGCCAAAGATAGGGAATTCTTGAGGCAACACATATAGGAGGCTAAGGCTCTATATGGGCTGTATTGTCATAACAGCAGCAGCAGCAGCAGCATTGCCATAAACTTCTACAAGAATTTTTTTCTTTTCTCTGTTCCACATTAGGCCCCTTTTTGTGCTGCCATTCTCATGTACAGTAGCTCAGGAATTGATCGAATCATAGGCATTTATTTCTGAACAGCCAAAGTGAATGTGAGTTTGTATTTAATCTGTAGGCATTCTCAGTGCAATCACTGAACTTAAAGAGTTAAGTGTTTCATCTTACTTTACCTTACTAATCTGAGACTTTCTTCATTGAGTATAGTGTAGTTGAGTGAACATGCATGATATAAACAGTGTAGTGGGAGGTGTGCATAGCTCATAAGTTTTCATCTTTCAGGGACTGATGATCGTTGTGAACCTCAGCCTATCCCGTCATTAATGGTTGGCTGTGAGAAAGACTGGCTCTCTCTCTCACCCTATGCAATCCAGTATTGGGAAAAGCTGCTACTGGAACCGTATTCGTATGCCCGAGATGTGGCCTACATTGTGGTTGCACCTGACAATGAGTACATCCTTCAGAGGGTGCGCACCTTCTTCAAAGAACTTAGTGCAACATATGAGGTAAGTTAGTTTTTAAATAATGTGCAGAATCTGCCATTTACATAAATGTACTGATTTTTTGTGCACCAGTTGATGACAGTGTTGGTAAGTTGACACATAGTGGGTCACATGACCACATGTTCCAGTAGCTTTGTCTCAGACATTGGGAATTTAATGGGTGGGGGTGGTTATTTTATTTGGCATTCTGTGCACTAACATGGAATTGCATTCGTAAACTCCATGTATCCACTGAGATTAAAACAAACTTTAGCGCTAACCAGAATGACTGTGGGGTCTATTTCCCTGGCATACACACCATGAAGGTACCACTTCACAAAATGCACTTCCTGTAGAAAATGTATCATACAGAGACATGCAGTTCTGCAATGGGATCCCCACTGCAAAGTATGACGCATGACACATGACAAGGTCTCTCCAGTACCACACATGTGAGGAATCTGGTGACTGGGCGAAGTTTTTTTATGATGAGCGAGGTGATGGGAAGTGGAGAAGGATATTTGTCTGACAAAATAATGTCGGTGTACAATTTACCTATAAACAAAACTTTAATTTTGTGTGCTTTAATATCAGCGAAGAACATACATTTAGTGTATCTGAGACCAATATGCAGAGCATAATCTGGATCTAAGTACAGGAAAAAAAAAATTACGGAAATTACATAGTGAAGAAATTACTGATTTGTTGAGATGAGCAGGATGTTTAGACATCTGGGACAAATGAGAACTACATGTTAAGGTTTTTTCTGTAAATGTGAAGAGAAGAGGCCACTTTTGAGATGTAGATGTTAAATAACAGTAAATAACATTAGCTCTTTGTGAAATAGGGTGTGAATGTGGGGACTTGATTAAAATACAGAGGATTTTAGTAACTTTGTTAACTCTTTCACTCCGCGATTAAATCCCCCGGCGCAGGTCCGCCAGCTGAGGTTTTTCTCTGGGCATTTAATTTCTAACGCTTGCGTTTAGATAAAAAAGCATATCTCATAGACTTTTCGTTCAAATTTAATGAAAAAAAATTTTGCAGTGTGTTTATGAATTGGTGAATTTGGGAAAAAATATTCACAAATTTTTACAATAAATTTAGTCCTGTAAATTACATGCATTATGTAAAATGTGGGGTAAATATTTTATTATTCACATAATTCTGGTTGCTGCACAAGATCCGTGGCACCTTTGATCACTCGTCTATCATCACACACATACACATACGCCCGCACTATTTACACAAATTACTTTTCATGTGATAGTCCACGAAACAAGGCACCACGTGTGTGTTGCACTCATGTTGTCAGATTCGCAGCATGAGTCTCTGCCCAAGTACACTCTCATGTCATGCGTATAACCTGATTCGGCACACAGTTTATAAATTCCGATGTTGAAACTTTCCCTCTTTCTGGAAATGTACTGTCTGAATATAACCCTGCCTTTGAATTTTCCAATTACTTTGTCCACTGCCAAATGTTCCGAGGGGTTATAGAATTTAGCATAAGCCTGGTTGAATGTTTCAAAAGACTGTCTTTATTTTCCATGGTCGGTCATATTCCTCGCCTTGGTTGGGTCTCTGTCAGTCTCTAATGGCTTGGGTTATCAAGCCTTCATGACCATGACAGGAAGTCGGAATGTGCTTCTGACGCAGTAAGAATGTTTGTGTGTCTAACCACAGCTGGAGCCACGTAAGCGCTGTGTGCGAAACATTGTACGGGTTCATCTTTTGAAGATCATTTGTTGGGTTGGGTTACTACCTCGTCCTGGCTTCGCTGTGAAAAGCAATGGATGCAAGTATTTCCTCCTCCTCCTCCTGCTCCTCAGCCGGTCTGTCATTTTTGTTATTGCTACTGCTTGCTGAACACTACCCTGGTCTAACTGTTACAAAGATGGTTTTGTATTCCTGTGCCCTCATAAATCTAATACCCTAACTAACGACCGACTTACATGATGAGAGCAAAACAGATCTAAGCCTACAACGTAAACGCTGTGAAAAATTCCACGTATTTCAAGGATGAACACAAAGTTTTTAGTATATTAGACGGCTGTGTTACACATTTCTGCCGCACAACTCCTACAGAGTGCCCCAGAACTACAACAGACATGCCTGTGAGCCCTCCTGTAGCTGTACACATAGATTTTCATGGATCTCTCCAGTATTTTTGTATTAGTTCAGTCTGAAAATACGCGTTACAGTACGCCACTGAAAACCATTCAGCCGTCAGTAACTAGCTTCATAGCACACTGTAGATATTCAACCCACACACGACTCCAGTGCGACTGATAAACAAAACACTCCTTCTCCAGAACGGTATTACTCAGCCAAGAAATGCGCAGTTCACCAATGTGTTGACATACATATCACGACTGTTGGAGGCCTTACAGGGGTGGACAGGGAGCATTTATAACTGCACGCACGAGCTCTCACTTTCAGGGGACATACCACACAGAAATCCTGAGAGGTAGGTGGGGTGGGGTGAAAAAAATGCTTTCAAATCGACACAATATTGACAACAACTGAGGTCGTCATTCATCCCAGAGGGACCGTTTAAATGCCCACTGCGCGACGACGACAGTCGACATTCATATTTAAAAGGTTAATGTCTTCATCGAAGCACAAGGCAGTAAGGACTCAGCTCTCCTCGGTCAGTTTTCAGAAGCATGTATGTAAAAGGTGGCACACAAAAAAGTAGCTCGGTCTTAATGTCAATAGCAGTAAGAGTTTTATTAGTAATAAAAGGACACCAAATGTTATATTACATTTGGAAAGTAATTTTGTTACTAAAGATTGTTAGTTTCCACGCTTCAGCATCCTGTGAGACTACCATGATCACATGATTAACTTGGTTCTGCTAAAACCAGGGAGGGACTCCTTATCTTTGGACATGGCTACTTTTTTGTGTGCCACTCTGTATGTCTGGTGTTTTAAAAATAGGAGTGATTACTTCCCAGAACATTTGGTATGACATAGCAACAGCGTATCTCACATATAATGTGCTGGACATGACCAAGCGTCCTGAGGTTTTTTATGTCATTCAGGTGTGATGGTGATTAGGGTATAACCATTGTCCACTGTATCCCTTAAACAGCTGAGGTATTCTGTAAGTGATGACACTGGAAGTGTATAATAATTATAATTTTATTTCATTTGCCGTAGGTTTGCCGCCTAGGCCGTCACTGCCCTATTACCAAAGTTCTGAGGGATGGAATTCTAAGAGTTGGGAAAACAGCTGCTGTCAAGTTAGCAAAGGAACCTGTAGATGAGTGGTTTACAATGCTTGGAGATAATCCAACTACAAATATGCTCAAATTGTATGCTCAAGTAAGTACCTCATCTGCAATAAAGGTACTCTTTAAAATGCTTCTCTGAAGTTCGGTTATGTAGAGGTTTTAAAACAGTGTTTGGTTCCTTCTTGAACTTCAGGACTTACAGACGTTCATGCTTCTCAACTGAAATGGAAAAGCAAATACTTAATGTAAACTATGGTTTCATGATTCATTACCATTCTTTATGTTTATCTCACCTGTTCTTCAGTCATCTCATACTTTATTACACGCTACTTGTGAAATATGAGGAACACTTAAAATGACATGAAGTATTACGTGAGGTAACCAGAATTTGTATAAGTCATATATATCTGGTTGTAGGACAGTACACAAAATAGGATCCGTACTGTATTAATTGCATGTTTGGTATGAAAATCTCAGGTAATTAAAAGGGGCCTTGGCTTTCAAGGAAGATGCCTCTGTGATCTAAATTAGTGATAAGCAATTTATGGCTGGCCAGACTTCCCATTGTGGCCTGTGAATGAATTCTACTGAATGTATTTAAAGCAGTGTATACACACTATTCCAATTGGAAACATTTACATTTTAAACCAGAAAGTGTCATACGTTGGAGCAAATATTTTGTTGGTAGGTGTTCACAGTATTTAATATTCTATTATTGAAATAAGATCAAGCCCACTGACAATGCTTAGTGTAACACCTATGTCAACAGTTCTTCATCATTGTTCTGGTTACTAGGATATTGGCTTTCATAGACCTTACACTTTCAAACAGTTTGGTTTCCAAACAGGTTTTATGTTGCTGGCTAGTGCTTGGTAAACTTATATAGAGTGGTTGTACTTTGATATTTATCACTGTCAGTGTTCGTGCATAATGTCGCAGAGGACTCAAGTCAGTGGCAACACTGCTGTGAGAACCTCAGTTTTTGCAAGTTTCCTGTACCTGGTGACTATGCATGTCAAATGAAAGCATTTTCAGGAGCACATGTGTTTGTGAACAGACATGATTAAAGGTTGGAAATCTTTCGCTGTGTTGCTGTTTGATTATCTTCCACTCTTCAGAATAAAACCATAATTCATAGAACAACTGTATTGCTCTAACACTAGTAATTTTATTCTTCAGTAACTTAATATGACATTGTGAAAAAATATTATTTCCATTTTTGTCCTTCGGCTTGTTGCCCACATAAGTTTTTGAGGTTTATAGACTATTGTTTTTTTCAAAAGAGGTAGCTCATTGCTAGCCTAAATACTACCTAGCATAAACTGTGCCCTGATCTTACTTTCAAAACGTGACTGTAGAATAAGTTTTGTAACCAATGAAATCTTTCAGTGTGGAGTTAAGTACTTGTTTAACACTGCCAACATTAGATCCATTCACTAATATCTAGCTGTAAAATGTGAATTTCCTTTCTTTAATAGGTGTGCCGGCACCATTTAGCGCCACATCTGTCACAGGTGTCATTGGACAAGACACTGTTGGATCCTCCTGAGGGTTCACAGCCTCCCCGTGTCACGGTGGACAGACCTTTGCCTTCACCCATGCCTCCTCCCTCTACTCCAGAGAGCAATCAGGGGCAAATACCAGATAAGGGTCCCTCCACACC
The DNA here is from genome assembly GCA_013340265.1 of Coptotermes formosanus. Lineage (NCBI taxonomy): Eukaryota > Metazoa > Arthropoda > Insecta > Blattodea > Rhinotermitidae > Coptotermes > Coptotermes formosanus. The sequence goes on along the minus strand of BLKM01000350.1, from coordinate 2,419,063 downwards.
AAAATCAGATCATGGTATGACTTTCAGGTTGCGTATTTTGAAATCAGTACCGCTAGTACCGTGGTGCATAATGACAAGGGTATTCTGTTTTTCATTAGTTCAGAGCCATGAAATCTGAGGCCAGCAGGCTACTTCTTCCTCTGGGAAAACTAAACACAACAAGATCACAAAATGGGTTGTATTCTGTGACGTAGTACACAGACATTACCGAGACATTCTTTACTTTCCGAATGTCATGTGGTTTTTGTGGTACTCATATAAATATAATTTCATTTATGCCTGTAAGAAAAGTACATCTTTCCTTGCCTGTGGCAAATTTCACTAAGATTGGACAGAGAATATGGACAGTACAGATATAAATTCATCTATGCCTCAAAGAAAAGTATAGCTTTCAGTATGCTCGTTTTCACAAAACTCACAGTCACTTGGGAAGTTGTCGTCAACATTTCTACTGAATTACATCGAAATCAGGTGAAAAATGCAGAAAGTGTGGGAAGAGTTTCATTTACACCCCAGAGTGAAGTGTGGCATGTACTGCAGCAATTTGCATGAAACCAGCAGTTGTTGAATGGCAGTATTTGGAGCGGTGTGGTGGATTTCATCCAAAACAGCGAAGAAGTAAAGGATAGCACAAGTAGAACTTGATTTTTATGATTTAGTAAAGTATGACTGTTAGCTTTTCGAACCTCTAAAATAAGATGTGAATTGTTTAGTTCACATACACAACATCAATAAAATGGAGAAATGTTATGTTTTTTGACCATTTTGAAAGAAGAAAACCAAGCACATAGGTGGCTGCCCAGCAGTAGCTTATGACTGTTCAACTCTCTGTTTCTCAGACTGCATCATTCACATAGTTATCTTACTAGATACTTTTTTTCTTCTCTGGACCCCGTTGAACAGTTGCATTCTTAAAACTTGAGTCTTGTATTTCTTGAGGATTTACTTAATGTGTGTCATGTTTTGTTTCATGTGAATTTGCCATGTATGCATCTGTCATGTTTAGATGGTGATAGTGCTTCAAGTGCTCGTGACCCATTGTTACTGGGTGGCCAGTTGAGTGCTGCTGGCGATAGTAATCATGATGATGATGATGAAGAGCCACCAGCAGTAGTGGTTTATCTTGTGGATCCATTCACCATAGGTAGTGACAGCACAGACCTCCAGAGGTTAGCGTGTCTCAGTCTTCTGCGGTGCTTCACCACTGTTCTCTCCGCTGTTCCTGAAACTATCCGCAACAATATTAATGTACAGGTATGTTATGTGCTGATTATGTTAGTGAATGTGTGTACTGTAGAGTCCCAGTTACCAGACCGCAGTTGGACTGAAGGACAGTCAGTGAATTTGAAATATCACGTAATATGGGAGACAGATGAAAAGGATGAGGATAAATATCAACTCATTGTGTAATGCAGTTTTGTATTGTAGAAAGAATATGGCAAGGCATCAAATAAGTGAGTAATGCATTTTTTTCTGAGCATCCTCCCTTGTCTTTCCAGCTAGCTTGTGTCCCATGTCTTGAACAGTAGTACGTCTGTGGCACTGCCCTTTTCGTACCCTGTATGCAAGTGCCGTGACAGTAACCTTCAGCTTTTCGTGTCAGCACCATCTAAATGGTCATCACTATCATGACTGACAAGAGCTATGCCATATTCAGTTTTTGGGGGGGGGGGTCTTCATTCAGCCATTATTTTGTGCCATCATAGTTTCCCTCTCACAGCCTGGTGTAAGTTCTAATAAAGGAACAGCTTTTTTGTAATGTTCTTGTACTCTTTCCATTATTGATTTATCTTCAGTTTTTTTTTTGTCTTTACCAAGTAGCTTTCTCCAGATTAAGCCGGTGTTTTTGGCTCAATTTCCTGCAAAACTTTGGCGTTTTTATGTTTTTGTTCTTCAGATTTTCTGACATTTCCCGTTCTTTATTGGTAACTTGTATAAAAGACGAAAGGTCTACAACAGTTTTTTCCAGTGTTCAGTGGTCCAGATATTGACATATGCAGGTGACATTCAGTGATACAAAAATTGCTCATTTCCTCACTCTGTATTTCCTTTTCATTAGGATGAAAGGGCACTATGAAAAGAACTGCTTTCTTTTCCATGTCCTTTCATTGTAAAGAACTTTGCGCTGAAGGGACAATTTCTGGAAGTAAGCAGTATGACAAATTTTTTTTTGACCTTCCAATAAAGGTAAGTTTCAGTTCATGTTTACCTGAGGGACTACAGCAGGCAGGAATCATTATTCATTCTTTGCTTATTTTGTAGCCAGGATCTGGATCTTTGTCACTGGAAGCCAGATTTTTTGATGGAAGCATTTTAAAATTTGAGTCAGTTTTGTCACAGTTGTGGATCTGTTAACAATTTTTCTCCACAGACATTGAGCTTTCTCACTTCATAACCACCACTGACCTAGAACAGTGTTTCCGAAACTTTTTTCCGTGCAGGGCACTTCAGATTTTGAAAATGCATGACACATAAACAGAGCAGTGAGAGATACAGGCCCTTATTCAAAAGTAAGTGCAGGGGAATATGTCAGTGTTAATCAAATGTATTGTGACTTCTCAATTTGAAAACTGTAAGCTCAGTAATTTCTTGGGCTTCCCTTTTTTGGATCTCACGTGGAAGGGGATTGTGTAAATTCAGTTTACTAATGGCAGTGCCAATTCAGCGTGTTGAATAATTAAATCATCTTCCTGTTTCTTTTAACAGTGTACTATTGCTTATTAAGGAATTTGGTGAATTAAATTTCATTATTAGAGAAAGTATCTGATGATCCCAGGAATGCAACAGTTTTGGAAACACTGGTCTAGAACTATTCCAGATTAATGGTTAATCTTAAATAACTTCACTAAAATCTGGCCCTTCTGTTTTCTTGTGCCCCTTGATAAAAGAAACTATAACCAGATGTTATCTTCTACATTGGTAGTATTTTAATTTTATCAGCCTGTAGAAGAACCTTGCTTAGTAAGTGTGTCTTTCTTATAGCTGATCTCTCTAGAGAGCATTGTGGAATTGGGAAAGTCACGTGATCGAGTCAGGCAGAATGATCACATGCGAGCACAAGCATTCTCTGTGTTCTCTCAGTGTCGGCGCATGCTCACGCACACATCCAACGTCAAGGCCCTCACTGGCTTTGGTACTGCTGCCATGGCTGATCTCTTCCTGAAAAGCAAAGATGTATGTATGATGTTTTATGATCCTTTGCAAAAGTGGCGTGTTAGCATTTCCCCCCTCCCATGTTGGTATGTTATAATTGCCTAGAATTAAGAATGTTTGTATGCACTTTAATGTCTGTAACTCCTTTCTTCATTCTGTTATACATGTGTGAACTGACCATTAGCACTGAATAGGAAAAGTGACATTACAGTTTAGTTATAAACGTATTGGTTGTATTAATATTGGTTACAGAGTTGTTACAAAAGTTATGTAAGAGTGGAGTGGTGTAGGCCATGTAGTGACTGGGTTACAGGCTGGACATACAAGGAAACATGGTGCTGTACCTCCACATCCCCATATGCCTCCATTGCATACACAGGGACCACTGTCCTTACAGTGTTATAAGCTGTACCAGCTGGTACACAAAAGTTATGGGAATGTATTTGTAATCAAAAGTCTGTGTAAGCAACTGAATTTTGTATCGTGTCCGTTTCAAAGGATCGTCCTCGGCAGTTTTATCAAGCTCAGTGTTTTTGACATCATTGGAAGAATGTGTGAAACTTCTCATTCATGGTACTGTTAACCTTTGTAATATGTGAACAGGAGATGTAAATACCCCATAATGTGGCACTGACAGCCAAATCATAAGTAGGGAATGTGAAATAGGATGAGATTATAATGTGAACAGTCAGTTCAGTCCCTGTGCTTTTTTCCTTTTCAAATGACAGATGACAGCTCTACATGAATAACAAAGCTTAGATGTGAGGCTGTTTCTGGTTTATCAGTGTAACTGTTCAGTGTTTAGATAAAAACTGATTGACCAGCTTGAAAGAGCATGGTGTGTGTATTGTTGTGCATTTATAAAACATGGGCCCCTGTTAGTCCATTTATATATGTGAGGTTTCAGGCTTCCACCATGGTGTAGATGAAATCGCCACTCTTCTGGATTGTTACACAGAGTATGTTTGTAATTGTTTACCAGCATTTTGTGACTACCTCTTCATCACACAGCTTCACTAAACAGTTACCAGCATGTGCTGCATAACAAACCAGAAGAGCAAAGACCCCAGTTACAGATGTTATTAAATGTGTGTGTTGGAAAAGAAAAAAAAAAGTGACTAAGAATCTGAAAGAAAATAACAGATTATCTTTTATCAAACCCAAAGACTTGCAAGAGCCTGCTACCGGACCCTATCCTGAGCATATTCATAGTCCTTTTTGCATAAAAATGTATCTTGAAATGGTAAGAAAGAGTCTCAGGTGGTTGGTGAAGCTACTGAAAAAAGGTGGATGTCTTGGGTTTCAGAGAGTTGAGTGTTAACAAAAATGGTACACAGAGTCTGTAATTCTTGCATTTAGTTGGGAGAATGATTCAGTAGGTCCAGTAGAGAAGTAGAAACATAAAGTGACAGAAGAAAGAATAAGAAGAACATATCTGTATTGAGAACACAGCATGAATATGTAGAAGTTATGTTCTACTTTGCTGCATATGTTTGTGACAGAGGGTGTAGATTTTCCTTAGTGTAATTTAAAACCATTAAAACTGGATGATTGAAAAAGAGACAGCAGGAACCTGCATTCAGAAAACAGCAAAAGAGACCTTACTTCTGCAGTTCATGGTGTATTTTTGAGTGACCAGTCTTGATTTTGTTGCAGGAGAAGAATCGAGCTCCATATCGGCTGTATACACCTCCGTATGTTTTGGCTCCTGTCAAGGAGAAGACAGAGTCTGGGGAATCGTTTGGTCAGTGCAGCAGTGAGCAATGTTCTGTCCTGTATGTTGGCTACTGTCTGTCTGAAGATCAGCGATGGCTGTTGGCTGTGGCAACTGATGAGCGTGGTGAAATATTTGAGACAGTAACTATTAATATCGACATCCCCAATCGTAGCCGAAGGAAGAAGGCGTCAGCCAGGCGTGTTGGACTGCAAAAGTTGATGGATTTTATCTTGGGTGTCATGTCACAGAGTGTTCGACCTTGGAGGCTTGTTGTGGGTCGCATCGGCAGAATAGGACATGGAGAGCTGAAAGGTGAAGTGTTATACACTTGAGTAATATTCTGAGATGTCGACTTTCAGATTAGTTTACATTCTTAATGTGATGTAATTCAGACTTTTATAATTACATGTCTGGCTGCATGTGTGTTGTGTGACTATGTCCAGAGACACTCAGATGAGGTGCCTGTCCTAATCCTTTGGATGGATAAGAGTCATCAGAGTTTCCTTATATTTATTGAGCTTCAAGATTCATGTGACCATTTTTGCACTTACAGTTTTTACCTCTCCTTTGAGTGGCTGGTTGAAACACTGGGCATTGATTGGCCCATGCAATGCAACCATTCTTGGGACCTTCCCGCCCTCTCTAAGATTAGCCCTCCAGCAGTCCTCAGTGTGGAATGAAAGAGCAGTTTCTTACTTAAAATGCCCATTTAACAGTCAGTAGGCTTCCTGAAATGAAACTCTTGTTGCCAAAGTGTTGCTTTCCCTGAAACCTCACAGTCCAGTAGGATATTTAAGAATTTTTGTTTTTGACATGGCCATGTTTCAGATGAGACTTTAGTAGTCCCACTTTCAATAGGTGAGTGCATCCTGTAAGTACTCTGTCATTTGTCTCTACTGGTTCTTATTTAGTCTTAATGTGGGTAGTTCCCTAGTTATTGTGGCTGAAGATTCCCCAAGGAATTGTTTCACATGTTTTTTCCAGGTACGGACATAATTATTCTAGCTTGCCTCTGTGTAGCTAGTCCCATATAGCATGTTCAGCAGCTGTTCCTGAGATACCACGGCAGAAATGCATTTATGCCGCTGAGTGAAGTATGATTGTCAGGAAGCCAGTTTTCACAGAAGTCTTGCTTGCTCAGTGACTTTGTAAAGAACTCCCATACTGTATTTTGTGAAAATCTGGCATAGTTTACTTGCTTATATTAGGCCATGGATGGATGGACAGATGGAGGTTCTACATAAGGTGTTCTTTTAATACACAAAATTGCGTAAAAGTGAATACTGAAATCCATAGAACTGGAAATGAACAGTCGGTAGGTCGTGCACAAGTGTTGAACTGGTCTGCAATCAATTATCAACTGCAGTGCAATTTTACCTTCAAGAAATAGTAATGGTTGTAAAACATTTTAAACATATGAAATCAGAAATTTTGGTACAAAAGTCTGAAGAATGTGAACTTCTGAAGTGGGAAGACTTTTTACACAAGCACTTTATATGCAGAAAAATTTAAGTGTGTCCTTATGGGAGGTTTGGCAGTACTTCAGAAATGTAACTTTTTACATGGGCAGAAAGTTTGTGTTCCACAGCTTCTTATACAGGAAACACTATATTTTATTTCTGTGAAGAAATGTTAAATTTGATATGACATAAGAGTTTCATTCCATAGTAGCCATGTTTACATTCGTTGATTCACTAATGGTACAAGATGTAACAATTTAGATCTGGCAATGCTTCTGTAAAGTTGCGTCAAGTTGCGAGCAAGCAGTAACTAAAAGGTGACAAGTTGTGACGTGTCTGTTCCTATGTCTTTCGTGTTTGTGGAAGCAAATAAGGCAGCAATAGTAAAACAGTGTCTGTGTTCACCAATGGAAAATGTGACAAGTGGTTGAAGCAGTGGATTAACATCAAATTTTGTGCAGGGTTAGACAAAAGTGCCAGTGAAACTAGGCTGATGCTAACAGAAATGGTGCCAATGCTATGAGAAAGTCAAGACTAGTGGCATAAAGAGTTAAAAAACGGCCAAAAATATGTGAAAGATGATGAAAGAACTGGACATCCAACAACTAACCAGAGAGTTGAGAATGTTTGAAGACTGCATAAATTGGTTTATAATACTCAGACAGATTTAAATACCAGTTTTATCTCGTAACAAACAGAGTATTTCTGGCTTAGTGCAGACTTCTAAACTGCTACCAAAAAACTGCACAGGGCCCAGCATTTGATTGCATGGTGCGATAAAAGTTAAGTGTACAAATGATGACAGAGCAGCTGAATGTTGACAAACTGTGAGGAAGATTTGGGCTGAAGGTTTGGGAATAAGGGAAGTTTCAACAGTGGTGGTACAGTTGCCAAAGGCAACAACTTTTTGAGTGGTGAATTGTGGTGCTTTCACTACAATCTGGAAGTGAAATTCCAGATCATGTAGTGTGAAACATTATTGTCACTGAGTGGTTTTTAATCCCACGTTCTGTTACAGGTGGTATAAACACCATAGTTCCTTGGCCTGTTGGTTTGTATTTCCAGGAACAGAGTCTTCATATGAACAATGAGTTGTATTTCACACACGTACCTGCCTTTGGCTTTGACTTCTTTTCCAACCTACTTGTGATCTGTGCCTTGTTAAACACACAAGAGTCACAACACCAGCCTTTCTCTGGAAACATTACTTCGCAGAGATGATCACTGTGTATGCTAAATGCACTTCTGTGCACACCATGAATGTTTGTTTAGTGGATCAGCTGGCTGCTCATGTGTTTGTGATAGTAATATTCCACCTTTATAATCTGAGCAGTGTCTGCACAACAGAACTATATGCAGTACACCTAGTACCTAACATAATTTGCCAAACCTGAACACACTGATCTGCTTGTATTCCATGAGTGTCATAAAAAATCTTTGCAAACATCCAAACAACAAGCCACAGCTCAGTTTTTGTGCAAATTTTTCACCCCTGTATGATGGGCTATTTGGTTGTCTTCTGTTGTGTGACAGAATTTACTGGTCTCCCCTTCAATGAGGCTGCTGACCCTGCTCCCATCGACAGAGCCCAGTCATGCCTACGGCTTGGTTGTAGTAACTGACAGCTGTGCATACCTTCAATACACTACGTACTCTTTGTAGGCAGACAAGTAGACAGACACCCCAGACAACAGGTTGTGAGGTGTGAAACCAATGGTACAGAAGTGGCAGTTTTCCTTCAGGCCTATCTGTGAAAGAAGACTTCATTGTGCTATATTGCCATATTGACCATGTTTGTGTGATTCATAGATATATAAAATGAAAATAAATTGGCACACAAACTCTCCAGGTACAGATTTGAAATAAAAGGCAAATGAATATGTATTCAACGGTACTTCCATCTGTCAGAGGACTTTTGTCCTAACTGCAGTAGTGTTGAATTGTGTCCAGCTAAGAAACTGGGTTATCACACCTTGTTGCATTATATTATGGGTTAATGTTAGTGCACCATTTGCTCATAGGATGGAGTTGGCTTCTCAGTCGTAAATCCCTGCTGAAGGCTTCAAAGCATTTGAAAGAGATTTGTGAACAGTGCAGCCTCATGTACCCCAACGATGTTCCATGCGTGTTGAGTGCATGCCTCGTGTCACTGGAGCCTGATTCAGCACTCCGACTGATGCCTGATCAGTTCACGCCAGATGAGAGGTTTAGCCAGACATCTGTCAACTGCCAGCTATCAACACCTCATGATGTGTCCTGTACACACATCCTGGTGTTTCCCACATCTGCTACAAGTCAGGTGGGTCAATGAACACTCATGAACACACACTGTTGTCCATTTTCCAGAATAATATTTCTAATAAAACTGTGTTAATTCTGAGTACAAATAACCAGACTGTCTGCTTATAATTAAGTGAGTTTCAGTTATCTGATTTTCACGCCAGAAATCACTTTTTAGGTTTTGTAGTTCTGATTCTAGATGTGAGCAATAGCATGTGTGTATGTGATACTAGAGCCATGTGTGAGAACCAAGTATGAATATTCAGATGAGGTTTATTCTTATTTTCTTCACTGAATATTTTCACTCTGGAAGTTGTCTTTGCAGAGGACAGTTATGGATCAGTCCATGTCCAATCACCATAACTGTTGGACTAATTTCATATTCGGTTCAACTTTGTTCAATGGATGGATCTGTGAGGTGTGAGTGATGTGAATGAATGTGAAACTCAGACAGGTGGCTTAAAATGACACTGTACAGTAGATTTCGATTCCTGTGTTAACAGTTGGTGACTACCTTTATCATGTTCTGTTCCAGCACCATGTATTGAGCTTCTTGACCACTGTTTTTCCTTAGAACAAAAATAATTTTTATTAATATTCTGATGGATCATCTTTCACATACAAAAAACAGGAACATCATGATCAGCCTAAGATCTAGAGTTTGGTTTCGTATGGCATTGATTTATTTATCTTGAATTACTAATTTGTGGGTAATTCATAGCAGGTCACATTCTATGGTCTCTATTCCCCATCAGTAATTTCTGAGACAAACCCCAGCGTAGAAACTCTGCTCAATACTTTCTTCTTCTTACAGTGGTTTAACCATATTCATGTTAGGCTACCTACAGACACAGTGCATAAAACACAGTAATTTTTCAAAAGGGCAACCCATGATGTTTAGAAACTAATCCCATTTTTGCGACATAAAGTCGGTGTTAAGACAAATGAGGTGAAATACAGTTCAACCCTATAGTTCTGCAGACATACAGATAATGCTCTGTAGCTCTATGTAATGTGTATATTACAGCCTAATTGTGGGTGTGAGTGAGAAGGGAGTGAGGTCAGTATGAAGACTGTGTTGACATTTGCTTTTTTGCCCATTGGCTTTCCCTTGTGCACAATGCAAATGAAGTTACAAAGTTAGGAAAGCTCCACAACAAAAATATTGACTAAGGGAATGAATACAGTGGACAAATGAGTCATACTGTCAAGCCCGGAGTTTAATTAATCCCACTCTCACATGACCTGCATAAGCCAGGGAAGTCAGCCATGGCGGAACACAGGCAGTGACGTGGGATCATTAGATCGTCCTTAATAACACCAGCCTCCTGACTGCACCAGGGCCTGAGTGACAACTTTGAGTTCAACTTTCCTATATAACATGCCGCATCCTCACCCTGCTCACTTCAACCCTGATGATGGAAGCAGCATGTTGCTCTATAATCTGGTATCCACCAGTGAGTCTGAACAGTGTTATAAAAGAATGATTTTGATATTACTATGAATGATTTGCCTGTATGGTGTGCTTGTTTGGGTGTAATGGTGGTTTTCTTTATCGTCCAGCCTTTAAATCCCAATGTTGTCAGTGATGACCGAGATTATTTTCATTTTAAATGTCCATGCCTGCACCTACACGGGGTAGTGTTTTCCCTTTCATCAGTGAAGGGTTACATTTAATGGGATGTGCACTGCCTGTTCAGCTGATGAAGGTGAAGTGTATGTTCGTATCCTGGTTTGTAGCATGTTCAGGCATTACAACAGATTGCTCCAGATGTGCCAGTTACAGATGTCTGGTGTTCCTTATCTTGGTCTTCTCCTGTCTGTGGGCTGTTGTAGTGTTCAGCCGCAAATTCTTCATGAATGAGTGGGAGAGTGATGCACAGTGTTAGATGGGCTAAGTATTATGTCAAGCCAAAATTCTGCTGAGCAGCTAGACAACCTGCATGCTTTGTTTCAGTCCTCTCAGACAGCGTTCCAGGAGCAGCACATCAATGGTCCAGACCTTGGGGATGATGAGCTGTTCTCAGCCCTGAATGATGATATGCCAGAAGGAATAGAGGGCATGCAAGACTTCAATGATATATTTTCATGGCCTGAAACAGGGCCTGGTGGTACTCAGAGCCCTACAGGGAGCCCTCGAAGAGGGGATTCCCCTTCACAACCTGGAAGCCCATCTTGTGGTGTTGGTGGTACCTCAGACCAACATAGTCCCTTTCCTTGCAATGGATCTTCACGAGTAAGTAGGATATGCAAGAATATTTTCAGGAGATATTTGTAGAGAACTGGACATAATGTGTGCAAAATGTGGGATTTTGCGTGCAGTCAGACTTATTTTAATGTAATTGAAATGGGTGATATGAGTTGTGGATATTAAATAACAAGACTTTGTGTGCCACTCCTTACCAAAGTATGTATGTACTAATACTGCTGAACAGATTTATGGAATTGTGGTTGGCTTCTGTACCAGAATAATACACTGGTGTGCAAAGTGGCTTCAGAGTGCCAGTTTTTAATTTAAAAAACAAACATCAGCGCTCAGTCATGCTCCATGCTCACCAGATATTGCCCTGTGAGACTGTTTGCTTTTGTTAAAATACGACGAGTGTGCATAACAGAATAAATTATTAGACGCTTAGAGACATCATAAGAAAACAACAGGTACAGAACTCTCATAAAATGACTTCAAGTTCCTTATTTTTAGTGTATTATTTCAACATCAGCTCCACTGTAGTGCAGCATATATTCAAAGTATATATCGGCTGTTGCCATGAGTATCCCAGAGGGGCTGTAGTAGTAGCAGTGGTGGTGGTGGTGGTGGTGGTGATGGTGGTGCTGGTAGTAGCTGTAATAAGTCCTTTTGAATGTTGTAACAGTGTAACTTTTGGAAAATGCATTTTGCTCTTTATCTGATTCCAAAGAGAAACATACTGGACTGAGATTAGACAATAGGGAAGACAAAAATCAATCCTCCTCTATCTGTGCACTCATTCATTGATTGCCATGCAGTGGTCCTGAAATGTTAAGCATACATTTGTGCTGGAAGATGACGTAGTGCAGCTGTTAAGCTGTTGAAAGGTTACCTTTGTGGTATTTCTACAGAGAAAAGCATATCTGTCACTTTTTATCCTGCAGTTCTATGTATTTGTTATCTGTTGAACTAGAACCACATGTTTAACAGTTATGCCTGTGCTCAGTTTCTGTGATGCGGTATATTGCTCTATTAGAAAATGCCACTTTGTTATCGTCATTTTCTTTTTCTATCATTATCTGCATCCAAATAAAAGGATCAAAACAAGATAGCGTATCAGCTCTTTAACATGTTCCATTTGCAGGTTATAGAGCTTGTTTCACAGCTTTTACTGAAGCACGTTATGAACTGTGGACCAAGGAATACCCAACTCAAAATTTGTTGTGTTGATGTGTGTGAAACTAAACAAAGTAGACTGTATGAATAAAGTTGCTGAATTACATGTTGGATATATACCAAACTATAGACAGAATTTGCACCAAAATGGTAATATAAATTTGGAAAGAACTTGTGTTTGTAAATCTCAATTTGTTATGTTATCTCATCTTGTCATGTTCACTAAGTAATAAATTTTTTATAAGTCATTCTTTTATAGAAACCCTTTACATAAGGCATGTATATACTTTGTTCATATTGGAGAAATGGCCTAAAACTTGTTTCTGTTTGTCAGGGTGGTGCAAGTCTTGGAGTGGATACTCAAGAGGAAGTTGGGACATTACACCAGCAGCCATTAGCTTTGGGGTATTTTGTGTCCACTGCTCCCACTGGTCGCATGCCCAAGTGGTTTTGGGCTTCTTGTCCACACTTAGAGAATGTCTGCCCAGCATTCCTGAAGAATGCCCTTCATCTCCATAGTCCAGCTATTCAGCAGAACTCTGATGATTTCCTGCAACAACAGTCAGCAGTTACTGTGCATCCTCTGGACTCTCAGTACACCACAGATGTGCTCAGGTAGAAATATGCCTTCAGTTTCAGGACTTTCTTAAATCTCAGTTTTGGTCTTTGAATCCTAAGAACAGACCAGACTCCTAAATCCATTTTTTTATCCTCAGTTTCGGTCATGCAACTAAAGTCATGCAATTGACCAGCATAATCATGCCATAAGTGATGCTGTTACATGGTAGCAGTTTGGAGTACATTGCTTGGCTGATGCTCTTGGATTGCTGTTGAGATAGTTTGGGTTTCTCTCTTAGGGTTTTATTCATGGAATTGCTCCCATGGGACACCATGGCCATGATCTTTGTATACATTCTTGTAGTTCTCCATGACGAGCATACCTTTACAATCCTTTGTAACTCCCTTCACTTTGTGGTGTCACTTGTATCATACATGAAGCAGCAGATTTTACAATGTGTGTGTCACATTGCTTAATGATATTTTTTGTGCACATTTCATGATATGGGTTATATTTTTTTAGTGGGGTGGATTTGTGTTGTGTTAAACTGATATTTTTGTTACAGTGGTATTTGTTAAAAGGGCTTCACATACAGGTGCATAGTAAATTTGGGGTGCGGATAAAAAATTTTGTTATTTGGGAGCTCATTAAACTGAGATTTTACCGTAAAACTAAGGATTTTCAGTGCAGCGTGGATGGAAGTAGGAATTCCCAGATTTTTGGTTTGTCCATTTTTTAATTATCTTTACAGTTTCTCCTTTTGTTTAAAAAATTGTGAAATCTGTAAAAATTATCGTTCTAAGAGGTGCTTACAATATGTGAGGATGTTTTAAATATTTAGTCGAGTCTGTCTCGTAACTCATAATTACACTGGTTGACAAACAAAGAACTTTTTTGTCCAATATAGGGAGATGGGTAAAATTAAAATTGTCCCTGTGCATTCCATGAAGGCATATGGAGGAGCAGAGGTATATTTCCGTTCATTCGTAACCTCAGCACTAGATGGAAGCAAGTGGTCATACGTAGATACGTATGTACGTACGTACGTACATACATACGTACATACATACATACATACATACATACATACATACATTCATTCATTCATTCATTCATACATGCATATATGCATTCCATGGGTATGTGTGTGACAAAGACAGCAAAGGCAATAGGATGTGTAACAAGTCATAACTACACAAATATATACAATTTTTGCAGTGTAAAATACCTCTATGATACTTTTTTTGGTTAGTAGATTTAAATACACTATCTGTTAGCTGTTCTGTGACCAGCTGCATGGCATGGAAGTTTTATGCGCACCCCCCCCCCCCTTTTATAGAAAGGGGGGGGGGGGGGGGCTCTGTGGCAGGGGTGGCCACAGTACGGCTCATGCGTCAATGTTATGACTCACTCAAGTTGTCTATGAAAAATAATACCCATGTAGAGTTCACATGCACACGAGGCTGACCTTCAACAGTCTCATAACTAATTGAAAGTAACCTATTGTGGTTAGGATGAATAGAAGTAAGAAGCTATCAAATGAGGCAAAAATATTTGATTTTAGTAGTGCATGTATTTTGCGTCATTTGCCTCGTGACATGCAGCTCCTGAAGCTCATGTAGCTGCGCACCCAGGCCGTATGGTATGGTTGACATACGCCATTATTTCAGAGTATCCTTCTGCCTCCATCTTCAGAATAGCTGTCATCACCGTCAAGGTAGCACATGCTTTGAAACATCAATATCTATTCACAAATCTATGTGGCATCACATCCCTGAAGAATGTAGTTTTAGCAAGTTGCTGAGCTCAAAGTAAACTTCAGCAATGATTGGCTAGTTTGATTCTCCATTGATTATTGTCACACCTGTTCCACACAACACAAAACAATGCAAGAAATACTTAAATAGCCCATTTACTCTGTTATTCTCTCTAAAATTTCTTGGCTTATGAAATGAGGGCTTAAAAATCGCTGTGTTCTTAAAATACCTAACACCTAGGTATTTTTAATGCACTCCAAGAGATATTATTGTGCACTATGTACAAGTAGGTCAACACAGAGGGCTTTAGTTCACACAGTTTCTGCATTTGGACTTAATGTACACAGTTAATAATTCCTGTATTTATTGCCAATCAGTACAGTGCATGAATGTACATTATGTGTCATTGAAAATACAGTTCCTATGACAATGTCCATATTGAAGGTGGCAGATAAATGTCCACTGGGGAGGCCAAGAATTAGGTGCAGAAACAAGGTTGGGAAAGACAATAGCCACTGATCTACCCAGCTGGGGATATCAGTCAGGAAAGTTGTGATAGAAAATCATCTGTATGTAAAAATAAAAATTCAGAGATGATTATGGTGATGGTGGTGTTGATGATGATGATGATGAAGAAGAGGCAGGAGTGTTGTATATGCACAGAATCTCAGAAACTATGTTTTTATTTATTTCAGATATGTCCTTGAAGGTTATAATGCATTATCTTGGTTGGCACTGGATTCGAACACACGAGATCGTCTGTCATGCTTGCCAGTACATGTCCAGGCTTTAATGCAGCTGTATCACATGACATCTGCACTAGTCTGACCGACATAGTTGCGTGAGACATTCTAGTTTCTAAGTGCAGTATGTCTCTGTACATTGCTTTAAGTCCAGTGTTTATCAGGAGGTAAAGTTTTGTCATTTTTGTGATTGTGCCGAGGGGTGAGTGAGTGTGTCAGAAGAAAATGCAACTTGAATTTTGAATTCAGCCAGAGGAGAGGGACTTAACGCACAAGCGTGTCTCAGCAATAAATCTGTTACATTGTAGTAGTAAATTTCAAAACATTGGTGGTGGAACATGGAATTTGAAGCCAGTGTGCAAAATTAAGAAAGGCATGTGCAGTTTTATGTTGAATATTTTCCCCTCCCAAGGAAGATGACAATCATGGTGAAAGGATTATGACATCCATTTTTGGCTGGAAAAATGTCTTTGTATTATTGTTCATAAATGTATTATTTTTGTGACTGGAATGCAAAACTGTAGCCAAAGAATCACAGAATATTCTGCATTTTTGTATATTTTGTGGGGGACATGTTATAAGAAAACAGTCCAGTCACTCTGAGAACTTACCAAAGGAAAGTAATCTGTTTTATATTTTTCTGGTTTCTGTTTGCTTTGTGAAATGTGATGGGAATGAAATTCAAGTATGTCAAGTAGACATATTGTCTAGTTTAATTAGTAGTTTCGAAAAACTTTTTGTTATTTATTCTTTACTTGAAGTTGAATTATTAAAAAATCAGTAAACAATACATTGGTATTTTAAAGCAGGGGGCCAGATTATTTTATGAAGGTTGCTGCCAGATTGCCAAGCTAAAATATGGACTGAAACCATTATGCATGTTTTGGAGATTGGTAAATGTTGAATGACATTTGTTGAAATTGGTCGTGATGATGTGGAATGTTACATGGTGATTGAAGATATTACAAGAGTGTTATTCTCAATCTGGAAAAATTGTGATTTATTGTAAAAGTTGCAGCAGTTGTCCATGGCAAAGGAATTTTATTTCCTGTGATATAGTACTTTGTCTTGTGATTATCATAAATCGGATTTTACCGGTGATTGTTGTCTCGAGCCCCCTTCAAGATCGCCATGGAAGAAAGAATAAGATAATTGACAGAGCCTACTCATAAAATCCAGACCACCTAAGTGAATTTGTAAAGACGTTATTAGCTTTTATTTCTTCAGTTTTTATATAATTTAGGGACATGGGAAGTCTTGTATTATAACTATAATATATAAATATACATATAACTTTATATATATAATTATCTATGTATAAAAACAAATTATATATATATATCGTATATTATGAAATAGTACAAACTGTTGCTTGATGTTAATCGAGTAATTAGTTAACTTCTTCAGTTGGAATGTGTCCTGTCTTGTATATATGAAATATTCAGAGGCTGCATGAATGGATAATTGTGTGGGTGTTTCAGTTTAAGTGCTGTTCATTGTGTACATTTTGTACAGATAACGTCTTCTAGTTCTAAAAAGCTGTGTAATATTGTTAAATATACCACTTGAGGTTGATGGAGCTCGTCATTTTAAAGAGTAGGAAATTGTCTGGGGCATCACATATTTCTATATGTTAAACAATTTTTTTTTAATAAGAAGACTGGAAATGAGCACATGACATTAAGTTTGTGTTCAGCTGTTAAGAAGTTAATGAAATTTGGATGTTTCTGTCACTTTTTTTACCTTGTTCCTTTATAAAAATCTGCTCCTTCTGGAAGTACAATTGTAGACTATGGGTTCAAATGGGTGATGTGCCATGAATGAAGTGTAATATGAATGTTTCCTGATAGTGAAAAGACCAACCAAGGTATAGTATGTTGCAAAGATCTATTTATTTTGTATATACATAACATACATAATGCAAGTATTACATGGTTGGTCTCTTTACGCATGTACAGAACATCCTAATCCTTCTCCCGAAGAATGACGTGTACAAAGATTAGAATCTATCAGCTCTGTTACGTAATCACTACAGAACAGGGGTAGTGGACTTGTTGAGAATACATTTTATGAGGAGGAGAGACAGTTGCCAAAGGTGGCTGTACTCATTCCTTTTTGTTATTAGGAATATTATATACCTGATTCTTTTACAGTTATCAGTTAACCCTTTGTGGTAAAAAAATGTACATAGTTATTACTTTTTTGCCACAGGCATAAGGAGTATGGTAGTTTACCCACTTCTCCCTTCCCTGGCCACCTGTGATTTTCAGGTGTAAAGTTATTGCAAAGTTGAACCACTGCAGGGATTAGCCAGGAATTGGAACTGAGTTAACATGAAAAAAATCGACTTTTTAAAAAAGTAATAAGAATGCTTTATCAAAACATAGTTTTACAAAATAATAAAAGCTACTGAATATACCAGGTTGCTCTCCCATTTTTTATGGTGCATTTGTCTGAGTATGTTGAAGAGGAAAATGAAAGATCTGTTTCCACTTCTGTAGTGAAAGAACATTTTTTCAGGACTGCAAGCAAAACTTAGAAATAAATTCAACATTCTAAACAAAGAATAATGTCAAAAACTGTGACATTCAAACTTTTTATACATGTATTTACTGTGGTAATGTAAAAAATTTCATACAAGCAGAAAATGTTTTTGTTATCGATACAACCTCCTGTTTGGAGGCTCCATAAGGCAGACATCCTTGGACCAAACAACAGTGAAGTCCCTTCACATGACACTTCTTCCTCTCCTGATGGCATAATTAAAACCTATCTGCATAAAAATGTGACACCAGGCATTCCTTAAATCAGGACATCGTATGTTACTGAAATATTAAATAATTGTTCTGTATCAGTATTGGAATATGTATGTGAAGGGACAGTAGCTTCACCAAAACCCTGCCGTATCATGTGGCCTGAGCATTCAACTTCTGTGTCTTGCTCAGCCATCACTACACAACTTGAAAATGAATTTTGAAGTTGATGAATTGTAGTATTTATTACTTGGGTAGTAAAATAATGGGATTATTATTATTATTAATTATTATTATTATTAAATAATACAGTTTTATGTGTACAGAGAAAAAAATGAGCTTTTTTTTCTTTGTGGATACTTTCCAATTCACTCTTCACAGGACCACACAACATGAATAGTCTTCTTATCCTAATTGTTCACATCCACTCCAAGACTGTCATTCCTGAATCCAATTAAGTGTATTTTAAAGCTACATGTCACTCACTCCCATTGGACTGCTTTTTGAAATCCCTATCTATCAGCTGTCTTAGTAGGTAAAACCAAATTGTAGCAACAATAAAATTGCAGGGCACAAAATCAGAGAAAGCATACTAATTTTTTGTATATGGCAGCACATCTCTCTTGATTCATTTAACTGTAATGTCAGACATTACCACTGATTGCAGCCAACTATAATGTGGACAAAGCATCATCATGTGTACCCATTCTGTTGACATTTTACATAATACATAAATTAAGTCAGTTTTAAAATTAGATATAGATAGGCCATTATTACCACAGAAACTCATCATACTATGAGGGAAGTGAGAAACTGGGCTTCCGTATTTATCTTTAGGTTAGGTAGGGTAGGTGGAGACAAAGCACATGGCTGTGTTTGAACATCAGTCCTTTACTTGTCCACATAGTCATCAGACTTGTTCGGGCACTTATAATAACATATGATGAGATTTTCTAAGCCTGCTCTCAAACTCACTTCTTAATCTCATCTTTGATGGTGTTGTCAAATGGAAATTGCTGACCCAAGAGATTGTTTTTTGCAGTTTGCCAAATGCCTGAAAGTCTGAGGGGGCTGAGTTGGAGCTGTATGGGAACATGTTCTCAGTGCCGTTTTTTTGCAGTTTGCCAAATGCCTGAAAGTCTGAGGGGGGCTGAGTTGGAGCTGTATGGGAACATGTTCTCAGTGCCTGGTGTACAGCAAAGCAGTGGTGGCTTGAGCAATATGCATACTAACATTATCATGCACTAGCAGATCACCTTGGGTAAGGAGGCCTAGCCTCGGAAGTCAAATACTCATAGCTTTCCTGCCTTTTGATACCATTGTGACTTCATGCACTGACACAGCATGAGGAAATGCACACAAATGTAGTTGTTTCAAAACATTTGAGAGAGTTGATTTTCAAGATCTTATAAGAATTAACTTCAGAGCAAGGGCAGATTTCATCAATTTAACAAAGGAAGAGCCCATATACAAAAAGTTACATTTAAGAAACAGGACATGACTGAGAAAAAGAGAATGTCTGTTCACACTATGTGGCCCAGATCAAAGCACTTTTTATGTCTTGGTCCAGATTAATGTAAAGGGCTGTTGCAATTGTTATGGGCATTGAATAACTTTTATCCTTTCATTCACAGTTGCAGTTTATCACAGGCTCTTAATTTCATGCATCTCATAATTTAATGCATCTAATGGACATATATTCACAGCTGAAGGGTCATAAAGTCAGACTGACTTTGTTCATTGTTTAGCATTGCTATAGTAAATATCAAGTCTCGTGATTAATTCCATAAATGCATTGTGTTTAGTGACATTTGGGACCCAATGTTGGGTGTTCGGCGTGCATGGTACAGTCTGCATCGCATCTCTCAAAGTGCCCTTCCAGTCATGACTAATGTTGAAGGCATGACCACATGACACGCTATTGTCTGGATCATGACACTAGTCATTTTGTAGGTGGGTACAGGGGCTTCAAAGCAATATAGTGTCACCACCTTGAGCACAGCACAGTTGCACATACATTATGTTACTGTCCTCTGAAGCCACTATGTAATAAATCAGTGGGAGGGGAGTGTTCACAGAATGGCTTACTCATAACCTAAACATGTGTTGGGTACCCTTTCACACCCGGCATACTCTGTGAAGTCCACGGGTAAGATATGTGATGCATTGTCACATGTCTACAACAAGGAGTAATGAGTTTTTTTTATTTGTGGCCAAGAGTTGCTCATCTTTGGCACCACTTCATGTTTCCAACCAACATGAATATTGTATGTGTCAGCCACTTTGGATTTGATGGGTGTCAGCCAGGTAAGGTAGAAGCTTGGATGTGTTCAGTAGCAAAATTGAAAATGTGGGTGTTGTATGCTGTTTCCAGTGTCATTAACACGGTTGGCATAAATTGCCAAAATAAGATCACAGGTACATAAGAAATGGCATGAGACCACATGTCTATGGATTAAATAGTTGAGGGCTGACAGATCTATGGGGTCATGCACAAAGGGGACCTGGCATTCATTGCTGTCACCACTCCCCCCCCTTCCCAGCCAACCTTGCTACAAGCTCCCAAAACTGCCAGGTTCAAATCTGATAATCTGATATAAAGTATCTGGAATCCTTGATGCTAAATTAAAAATTGGGCATCTCTGCCTTTATCGTGTAATAGCCAGTGAAAAATTCTCTACTTTATACGCAACACAAGTCAGGTGCACACCCAGAACTTTTCATTGGAAGGGGCTGACCCTGAGGCTGCATATAATTTATGTTTGATTTTAAAAAGTATGTTATAAGAATGATGTCATAAATGTAACTACATATTCCATGACTGACTTAATTTAAATCAAAGGGTCTAATGTTCCTGTTCTTTAAGTTTATCTGAGACTTCCTAAGATATATTTTTCAAAATTTAAATTTGCTACTCATTAGCTGATTTTGGCTGAAAGGTAAATCGTATAAAAGTCTGATATTATGTCTACAAAATCTTATTTATTTTAATTTTGAATTGTTGGTTGGGGGGGGGGAGGGTGGCTGCAGGCTAGAAGCCACTGCTTTGGGTATGCCTGTGAACACAGTCATCATTGCTGTGTTCACAAGAGCCTGCAAGATTGAG
Source organism: Coptotermes formosanus (assembly GCA_013340265.1). NCBI lineage: Eukaryota > Metazoa > Arthropoda > Insecta > Blattodea > Rhinotermitidae > Coptotermes > Coptotermes formosanus. Next base: position 2,398,171 of record BLKM01000350.1, on the reverse strand, counting down.
GCTCTCTCTAACATCACAGGTTCAAGGACAATCATGAAAATCACTGGAGAATGACGTGTGCAGTGAGTTGTCTGCAACAGCAAAAAGTGATGGGGCTTTGGGGCAGGAAATTGTGCACTCAGAACATCTGTTAGTTGGTGGAGGTTGAAGCAACAGCAAAAGTTACCACCTTCAGTACAGATCTAAAAATATTCCATACACTAACACAGTGCTACAGGAACAATGCATGAAGATCAATTATGGGTTTGTCAGTGTAGCAGGTAACAGAACTGTGTAAGATTTTAGGTTCACAAAACAATAAATACGAAGATCATTGTCTTCTGAGTTGTGACATCATATAGTTTGGTGGATGGTTACCAGTATTTTTGAGGAGCATACTGCCTTTATGTTATGCTGTGAAGGTTAAGGCAGCAGGTTCATGCAGAACATTGGTACCAAACTGCATTATGCCACAACTTCTATATTCTGAGTGTAATGTCCATGTGTGTGTTGCTTGTTTGTGTATGTATTGAGTGTGCGTGATGATTGATATATGTTGTCACATATTCAATGACATGTTTCATATCCAGTGCCACCTTGCTTTCAGGATCAAGGAGATGAAATGTATGCATATATGTAACCTGTGTTACAGTCTGTCAAAACACCAGGAACTGCTCACCCAACAACACAGCATCACATCCCTCCACCTAATACACATCAGTCATGAAGGTTCATCAACTTTATTGTAATGAAGAAGCTTCTTCAGTCTATGTTCTGTGTTAATGTTCGTAATTGTAAATGAATTGCAGTAGTGAAAGTACAGTATAACTCCAATTATCCAGACACTGGTTATCCGGATCAGCTTGGCCCTTCAGGTAACTCTGTTGAGAATTCTACACAACTAATTTGCCTTGAAATGATTGGTTATCAGATCGAATACAGTACTAAGTGTTATGGCTGTCTAGAACCTCAAATCAGGTGTGGCCAAAAGGTTTAGATGCAGGTATATACTGTAAACTGGGGTTCCCAAATTAGACAAGGAATTCCCAAGTGTCAAATATATATAAGGAATTATGTAGTAATGTTTTATTTGTATGTAAATAAATATGTAGCCTAAAAATAGCCGTTTGTAGAAATTTTTTTCCACTTTAAACTGCCACTGGAGCCTACGTTCAAAGAAAAACCCAATTATTTGGATTTTCTGCATATCCAGGTGGTTCACGGTCCCACTTATTCTGGATAATTGGAGTTATACTGTACATGTCTTGTCTGTGGAGAGTTGCTTAGATATTCAAATCACAAAGGCTGTATTGAATTTGCAAGAATTATTGGCAATACACCATTAAGACATTTCCCTTTTAGTGAGTTGTAATGTACAGGGCATACAGTCTTGCTAACACTAGTACAGGAATTGATGCTTAGGCTGTGGTCACTTCAGTTTTGACACAGTGTAGGTAATAACTGTGTAGCAACTTACAAGTTGTCATGACCCAAAGAACACAATTTAAATATTCATCACTGAAAATCTAAATTTCTATGTAGGAACTTACATATTTCATTACAAGTACACATAAAAAATTAATGGCAAAACATTTGAGAGCACAATCTATGAAAATGAAGAGTCATGGAAAATTTTATTGTCTACAGAGAAGCTATAATAGGGGGTCAGAAAATCAGAAACTCTTGGCACAGGGGATAGTGCAGGATTTTGAATTAAACACTTTGGTGTTGCAGGTGGAGGGGCAAAATTTTGCATATGAAAGTGACCATGTTGTCTGTGACATGGACATAAGCCATCACAGTACAATGTTATTTCTAGATGGAATCATAATTACCTCTAAACTGACATAATTTGAAGACTATACGAATGTCACTGTGTGTTGACAGTGCTGGAGAGACATGAGTGAAACAAATGCTGTTCCATGTATTAAAGGATGACTTCAGTTTTGGATGGAAGGAAGAACACACAGGAAGCGTCCCATCCCCTCACTGCAAAATCTGTTGCTGACATTTGTGGGGTATGTTTGGGTTGTCTTGATTTTGCATATTGATTTGATGTGTATGTTATGTCATGGTAGTTTTTGTATTCTGTTAAATTGCCTTTTTACATACCATAGACTATATTAGATTAGATTAGATTAGACTAGATTTTTATTCATTCTTCTTGATATAAATTGTATACGACACAACAACACGATCCCCATATATACAATTGTTCATATGACTAATCATACTTGTTATAACTTAATATGTTGAAGAATAAATGTGATTAACAAATTGCAGCACTGCTGTTATGTAGGAAACATAAGTAACAAAGGACAGAATTTTAAAAAAATGACTCACTGGTAATTTTTTTCTCTATATTATCCATAGGAAGGTAGTCCTAGCAGTGCAATGTTAGCAGAATGTCTTCCATTAATTTCATACCAGCACCCATTGTGGACTGTTTTAAGATGACTGGGCCAATTGTACAGCTCTTTGTGATACTTCTTACTGAAAGGCTAAAACTTGAGCATTAGAATTATAATATACAAACCTAGAGCAAAATTTTGTGTGTCTCTGCATGCAGTAGCCATACATATTCTGTTTGTGTTTCACATTCATTTCCTGCCATCTCTAGTTCAACGCGATGCAGTGACAGGAAGGTTCTGGTGCAGAACAATACAAACACTCTGAAATAATGATAGTAAAGGGGGCATGGTTTTAGTTCAGATATATATTTTTTTTCTTCCTGATGCACAATTAGGTTCTTGCCTGTTCATATTAAAGTATATTTTTTTGGTCTTGATGCCTGTCAAAAGCTAGTTTGATCTTCTTCCGTGACTTTGCACAACATCTTGTAATGCAATTTTTGTCTCCGCACCAGGATTGTGTGTACACCCTAAAAAACTCTGAAAATCATACACAATCCTTTATGCCACTTTTTCTCATTTTGCGCAGAAAATTTGGACAAACAGTAAGTCACAATCAATAAGCAAAACAAAACTTACTAATGCAGAAATAAAAGAAGTGAAATTTCACTCTTTATATAGAAGAGAATGGAACACTTATGCCTCCAGGAACAGAAGTACTCACATATAACAGAACTGACACGTAAAAATCAAGAATGTTTTCTAACAAGGATAACCAGATACATGGAAGTTTCTGGTTGCTGGACAACTGAATTCATCCTCTGAATCTGAACATCTTTTGAACAACTTTTCTTCAGCTAGGCACAATCAGCTGTTGGGTACCAGCACCCTTATCAAGTGTTACCATGCCTCATTTTTTCATTGGAGATATAAGCAGATGCTTTTACGAAAATAATGTGCTGAAAACGTGTACACAGAACACTGTATGCACCATCTTTCTCATACAATACATTTGGTTTAAATGCTGATTATATTGTACTGGGGCCATGCAGTTAAGTGCTTTCCTTGCAGACACCAAGAGAACGCATTAAGTTAATATTGTACAGTCAAAACTTATATCCAGTAAGTTCATTTACCAGCTTTCAGTTAAGCATCTCCGGGAAGAGGACTCTCTTGTAGTTGTTGGCTTGTGATATGAAACATAAATCAGCCCGTTGTAAAAAACAGAAATTATACCTAGACATTTACACTTAGATGAAACATACTTTCTTTCATTCAGAACAGTGTTTTGAAATAGATGTTGGCAGTTTCTACTTTACTAGTTTACATGGACTGTCATATATCAGCTGTTGTATTTATTTTTACTTTACTGTGTGATGGGCATATGCTACTTTGTCATATATAGGTTATTTCTGGCTGCACTTCTCTGTGAGGGTTACAGACTGTTACAGTCTAATAACTGTGAATGGAGAGAGCATTTTCACGTACTTAAAGGGTGCATACTCATAATTAGTGTATTTGTATTTCTTATAATAGAATACAAATAAATTGTGCTGCAATGCTGCATAAGCTGTCCTACTCACACAGAAAAATGGCCTAAGCATATCAGTACATAGGCTTTTCATAGTTAATGAAACAAACTTTGAATATCTAATACTGCTACATATGGAGTGACCTCATGTGTAAGTGAGCAAAAATAAATAAATTCTTAAAATTCTGTGAATTTTGTCACATAGTTTTCTGTAAGAGCACTGAGTAAGTAAAAGAAGAATGCAATGTACACATGACTGCAATAGTGACCCATTTTAGAAGTTGCCCATTTGGAGTTGTGCCACTATTGCATTGAGTGAGTGATATGTTTACATATATCTTGCTCCTTAATTCTGTAACATTCCACATTCAAATTCAGAATTTCAGTTGGAAAGAAGGAACTTTAAGTGGCTTGTGGTAATGTTGCTGCTTTGTCCTCAAGAGCTGTTTGTTTAGTCCGTGGAAGTCTAGTAAGAGAGCACAAAACTTTTCATGCTGTTGAGGCTTCAGGGACACATTCAGTTCTAATGCTGACGTAAGTATTGCTGAGCACCCTGCAAGATCCCTCTGGGCACCTGCACAAACATGACATCATGTAAGAATTTTTTTAAGGTTGTATATTCTGTGCACTGTTATGATGTATTATAGTCCATTTAGTTGGTCCAATAAATTGACTATAATTCATCATGTAAAAAGTTTATGTGGCATGTGTGAAACTGTTGTTGATGGCAGAATTTGAGATGTACCATACCACACAGGCAGAGTAACCTCTGGCGGTAAAATATTCATATCAAGGCTCATGAAAATTCTTCAGTCAGTTCTGAAGTAATTAAGAATGTAACACAGACATGACACTCTTTCCCCAGGGAGTAGCAGTCTTTTTGCCTCTTGCTGAACTTAATTTCGTATATCCTATTACTAGACTAATTAAAAGCTCTCTCTTCCAGTACATTGCAGTGTTAAACATGGCAGGGTACATCTCCTCTGAATCATCAGATGTGACACAGACTAAAATAATTCAAGAATATGCTTCTATTACTGAAGATGTAGAAATCTGCTGCTGCAAAATGACAAGAAAATATTCGAAGTGGAAAATTACAACAGTGTAAAGCTAGTATACCCGATTTTCTCCATAATGATGTCAGGTTTGTGGCCTGTTGGAACAATCTGAATATCTACAAAATCAAACAGTAAAGTCTGATGCTAGCACAGAAGTATGGTTTGGCACCTAAACTGATTGTAGCTGGTTGCTGTCAGCTCTTGTACACTGCTGGAACAATAGATATTTATGAGGTCAAACAGTAAAGGTCTCAGACTGATGGCACTGTGCAACTACGGATTGGCACATAAACCAATCACACTCTACTTTTATTAGTTGATGTTATATCTGCCAGGAATGAGCTAAAAGAATATTCTAGCTCAATCATTTCATCTATAGCAGCCCCATACATAAGGTATGTTTTTCTTTGTTGTAATCAATCAGACATCAAGCTTTGAATCTTTGAAAATGTTTACAGAACTTTATCTTGTAAATGTGTCTTAAAAAATTCAAAAGATTCAAAGAGAGATGTGAGGACCTTGAAAGTTATTAAAAGTGCATGGCTCAAAATCCAGGAATAGTTCCAGAAGTGTATGAACTGGTGGTCAGAGACCATCAAATGACCCTAAATTTGATTATCACAAGTTCACATTTAGCCAGGAGATGAATCATCAGATTCTACAAAGATATGGGAAAGACTGAGATCTGTGTGAGGACAGTGCCACATAATCTCACAGACAAGTAAGGGGAGGACAGTCAACTAGTGATGGCTTAATCCAGTTCTGTCACATCAATGCACACTCTCAATTGCACTATTACTACAGATGGGTCTTGGCTGTTTCAGTACAATTCTGAACCAGAATCTCAGACCACAGAGTTGTGAACAGCACCAACACAAGATCCCAAAATTTCAGTCATCTAAGTGCAGGATCAAAATGATCCACAACAAATTTGTGCCTGAAGGAAGAAACAGTGAGTTCTTCGAACATGCTGGACAGGTTATTGAATGGATATGCAGAGTGAGGCTGTAATGCAAGAGAAGGGCAGTTGGTTCCTTGTGCATGACAATACCTTTGCTCATTCTGCCATGACAGTGAAGCACTTCCTGGCAATCCAGCATGGTGGGTAACAACCACCCACTGCTAAACAGTGTGTATGAACAACACAGTATAAGTAACTGGTCACTACACTGTACAGTCCACTATATATATATGCATACCAATTACATAATCTCTGATTAGTATAAAAAACTTACATTTCAGATCAAAAAACTCCCTCAGTATGTATGTGTAATTATGCCTCATTTCATAGCGCAGTGTAACTTCCAGCAACCTTTGTACTACTTCAAATTCTTCTTGCCTCAGTGCAGTGACAGCAATTACTTTTATTCTATCCATTATTACTATTCTGAGTTCCTTATACTGTTCTAGAAGTTCACTTGCCATTTTCTGATCACAAAACCACTCACTCAAGAAGCAAAACTGCCACAGAAATGACAGAAAATAATAATCTCCATATTCATTGGCAAATTTCTTTGCAAAATTTGTAATTAAAACTAATGATGCTTCGCTTCTGTTGGAGATACACTCTCCAAATAAGAATTTGGTCATATTCCTAACCTTTCTTCGCAGAGTGGCATGATGTTTATATACATCTGCAAACATGTCCAGAGCCTCACCAATATTACCACTCACCCATGCAGCTTCAGCTATATAATGCTTATATTCCGCCTGATTGTAAAATTCATTCCTATTCAAACATTTACACACTGACTTGACAACCTGTATTCCAGTTTTGTCTCCCAATCTTGAAAATATACTTGCAGCTTCAAGTAACACTTCTGGAGAAGGGCAGTGATTGTTTCTTCTAGAATAATTTAATATTGGTATTATATGCTTATATTCTTTATGACGAATAGCTTCTATAATCAATTCATCCATCAACTTAATGTCTCCATGCATGCTGTTGGAGGGATCTTGAAGGCTCTCTTGGTACCTGTCGTTTGCATTTCTTTCATTTTTACATTCAATACATTTCTGTACATTCTGATACTTCCATTTGTCGGCCTTTCTCCGCACCAGTTCATCAGTAAAACTGTCCATAGCATCTGACGTTGCACTTACTAATGTTCCCACCCAACATGTATTCGCCAGGCATTTCTTGTACTTTAGAGTTGCCTGTACAATACAAAGCAACGAGTACGACACTCTGCAGTTACAGTACCGAGGGATAATTATGCTAGCAAGAGCCATTGAAAAAGGCTGCAATATTCGTTACCTCGTTGTCAACAGATGGTAACTCTACAAAAATACTTAACCTCACATTTAGCACACAGCCGAAAACCTACGGAGTTCAAAGCACGTCTGCAAAACAGGCATGGGCCTCATAACTACTGAAACGATTGCTATATTATGCCACTCCTTACATGAGCACCTTTACCGGTGTACGTTGCTTGTAGCACAATAACAAACCGTTTTTACCATACCCAATACTGGCCCAACACATGACATCCACCCATCACCACTGATTACCGGTAGTTGGGCACGGATACGAGACACGTTATCCAAAATCAGATGCATAAACGTATCATTACTGGTTAGTCGGCGTATTCAGTGGGTACGTTATCGTAGTGTGCTGCCATCTTTCAGCGCCTACTAAGCGCTAAGGCTATGGCAACTGCGGTCTCGCCTAACTTGGTACCTGGGTTCGTCAATTGGCTCAAAAATTTAAAGGACACACACGCATGCACGCACCATAGCAGTTTCTCAGTCCCATTCCATTCCTCATGCAAGGACGGGACTGAAATTCACTGCAATAAACTTTTAGCTTTACAATGCTTTGGACACGTGTTTGTTTTCGTTATGCTTACCGACAGCTTAAAGCAATTTGTGAACGCGGTTCGGTACCCCCTCTTCCCCGCCCGTGCTCCCCACCATAACGAAATTGGATATGGCGGATAGCGAGGTGAGGTTTTGTCACGTGGAAATTTTTGTCTCTAAAACGTACCCATTATATGTGTCTAATCCTTCGCTGTCCATGTTCCAGTTGACCAGAGCTCTTCGAGATCTGCCTGTGCGAATCCAAACGGCTAGCAAGAAAGAAAGGGATGTCATACTTCAAAATGTTGTTGCGGTGTTGTCAAACCCAGGTACCCCGATTGTAGCATTATATTATAATTAAACTGTTACTGTGTTAATCACATGCCAAGTGGTGATCTTTTTAGGTAGTTCGTGCTTAATGATGAGTTGAGTTTTGTCTTTCTATCAGTGGTGTAAGGGGGAACGCGAAGGCTTAGTCAAAAACATGAAACGTTGGTCGCAGGGTAACAGTGCGTTTCCTAATACGGTGTAAGGAATGAAGTAGGCGGTGAAATTGCCAGCATGTGTATGGTCGGCCATATGTATACTGAATTCCCTCTTGAGCAAAATCCAACTTGTGCCCGACCTTTCAGAACATAACTGTCGCATAAGTCAGGGACTGCCTGTACTGTGGGAATCACCAAGAGAGATTTTTATAATTTATGCAGGTCTTTTTGGTGAGGTACTTGGGTAGCTGACTGACTCGTGTAATGCTTTACAGCAACCTTTTTGCACAAGTATTTTTGCTAACTTGTTTGAGGACAGTAGTACCAAAATCACTAGAACAAGTACTGTAAGTCGTAATATTCAGTGTGAACGCTGTGTTGTGGGTACATGAAACTTTTATGCTCAGACTGTCACAAGTCTTATATAGGTCAAGCAGATTGTGCATTAAACATACAAGGCAATGAGTTTATCTTCCCACTACTTACTGAGGCAGCTCACTTGATTTGCCTGACAGAATATCATCTAAATAATTATGAAATTGAAGCTACACCCATTTCCAAATACAAACTAGGTGTAAAATATTGCAGAAAAAAATTAAAAAATGGCAGTGTCTATATATATATCCAAGAAGCTTTAAAATTTACAAATATCAATCTACAAAAACACTGTAAGGAACAGGATATTGAAATAGCTGCCATTCAAATAAAATTTAATGAGAAAAATGTAATTATATTCTGTGTATATAGGGCCCCATATGTTAATTATGATTACTTCCTAAACAAACTAGATAATATACTCAATTCCCTTCACAACTATAAAACCGAATTTATAATATGTGGAGATATAAATATAAACTATCTAGAAATTAATAACAAAAAGAAACAACTAGATAATCAGTTAGGTACTTATAATCTAATAGGTACCATACACTTTCCCACAAGAATAGTTAACAATTCAGCCACATTGATAGATAATATAGTTATCAATAATAGAAGAAATTACACCATAAAACAGTGCATAAATGTATTGTCTGACCATGATGCACAACTCATAACACTAAATAAATTTTCTCTACCAATTAGTACAATTGAGTCTATTTATGTTAGAAACATTAATAAAAATACCATTGCTGAATTTCAGTTCCTACTAAGCTGGGAACAATAGGGTAATATTTGGGAATAATAATGTTAATGATATGTTTAACAGTTTTCTCAATACATACTTAGATTTTATAATGCTAGTTTCCTAAAAAAAGAAATTAAATATAATCACACTTATAACAAATGGATAACAAAAGGGATAAAAATCTCATGTAAGAAAAGAGAGAACTTTCATTATTATGCATATACAGCAATGATTCAAACCTTGAAATATAATATAAATGATATTGCAAAGTACTGTCCAAGGTAATTCTTGCTGCAAAAAAGATCACATTATAACAAAATCATTATAATTCTAAGAACAAAATGAAAACCACCTGGAAAATAATAAATGAAGAAAAAGGGAAAACAAAGCAAGACATGGACATTCAATCCCTAGTGGCAGACAATAAAGTAATGATAAATCAGAATGAAATTGCAAATACTCTTAACAGCTACTTCCTATCTATAGCGCACTCTATTAACTCAGATAACAACAAACATATGAATTCAAGTACAACAATCCCATTACTTACCTATCAAACACTTTTAGAAGGCCTTTCACTGAAATCAGTTGGCAGTATGCCTCCACTTACGAACTTGAAAAAATTATTAAATCATTAAAGACTAAAAATTCAGGTAGGTATGATGAAATCTCTAATAGAATTATAAAATATACTCACCATTTATAATCTCACCGTTAACATACATTTGTAATGCAATTCTTAGTACTGGTGTTTTCCCCGATAGATTAAAATATGCTATAGTTAAACCTGTTTTTAAAAAAGGAAACAGACAAGAGATTTCCAATTATAGGCCAATATCTTTGTTAACTTCCTTTTCTAAGATCATTGAAAAACTAATTTATGTTTTTAAAAAAGGAAACAGACAAGAGATTTCCAATTATAGGCCAATATCTTTGTTAACTTCCTTTTCTAAGATCATTGAAAAACTAATTTATGTTAGACTTCTTGCTCATATTGATATGAATAGTATTCTGGTACATGAACAATATGGATTCAGGACTCATTCCTTGACTGAAAAAGCTGTCTTTACATTGATAAATAGTATTTTAACTGCTATGAATAATAATTTAATAGTCGGGCGTATTTTTTATGATCTCCAAAAGGCTTGCGACTGTGTAAACCACAAAATATTACTAGATAAACTAGAATTCTATGGAATTGAAGGGAAATTTAAAACATTAATTGAATCCTATCTAACAGGTAGACACCAAATATATAATATATATAATATAACAGATAGTAATACGTCCTCGAAATGGGAAGTGATAAAATGTGATGTGCCACAGGGCTCAATTCTTGGCGCTTTGTTCTTTCTTTGCTATATAAATGATTTACCTGAAATTATAAATAAAGATAACAATATGGTACTCTTTGTGGATGATACCATCATTATAATAACATTTAGAAATAAACTGGACTTTAATATAAATATTAATCAAACTTTCCAAGATATAAACACTTGGTTTAATGTCAGTCTACTAACTCTAAACTTTAATAAAACTCAATACTTAGAATTTAGAACTAAGAATTATTATAATGTTAATACACAAATTAATTATGATGAGAAAAGTATAACTACTGCTTCAGAGATTAAATTTCTTGGACTAAATATTGATGATACTTTATGCTGAAAGCAACATATAGAACAGGTAATTAGCAAAATATCCACTGTATGCTATGTATTGAGAAATATAAAAAACATAGTATTACTAGATACATTAAAAGTAATCTATTTCACTCACATACAGTCTATCATAAGCTATGGTATAATTTTGTGGGGCAGCTTGTCTTATGCTAATAAGGTGTTTATACTACAAAAGAAAATTATTAGAATTATAATGAACACTAGACCAAGAGATTCTTGCAGGGAAATCTTCAAGAATATGGAAATAATGACCCTTTACTACCGGTACATATATTCATTGATTTTATATACAGTTAATAATAAACATTTATTTAACACTAATAATGAACTCCATACATATAGAACTAGATACAACAATAATCTACACCTCCCAATAGGTAACTTACCAGATTCAAGAAAGGACCATATATATCAGGTGTTAAAGCTTTCAATCACCTTCCTCAATATATAAAAATTTTGGCCAATGATGAGTAACGTTTTAAATCCACATTAAAGAGGTTTTTATATCATCATTCTTTCTGTTCAGTGGATGAATACTATGAATATAAGGAGGATAGAAATGTATAAACTGTAAGTGCTGATTTTTCATATAGTATCCTATCACTGTTACTAGTGTTAGATACTCATATTACCACGTGTTTTGATTGTAACTCTCTGATGGTATAATTGATAATTACTATGTGATTACTGTACTACAATTGTATTTAAACATATGACATCTGTAATTCTGACAGATACTTTTATATCAGATATGACCATTTCCACATTCATGGTTTTTAATTTTACCTGTTTATGGATATACAGACATTAAAGAGAATATCAAAATCTCGGCTCAAGAGAGTCTAGGTCTACACGAACGGAAGCAGCATAAACCATGGTTTGATGCAGAATGTGCAGAATTTTTAGATAAAAGGAAGCAGGCTAAAATTCAGTGGTTACAGAATCCAAACCAAAATAATGGGGATAATCTGCACAACGTAAGACGTGAAGCTAGTAGACATTTCAGGCACAAAAAGAAGGAATATCTGAAAGCTAAAATTAATGAAATTGAAACAAACAGTAAGAACAAGAATATAAGAGACTTGTATAGGGGTATCAATGAGTTTAAGAGGGGGTACCAGCCTAGAATTAATGTAGTAAAGGATGAGAAGGGTGACCTGGTTGCAGACTCCCACAATATTTTGGCTAGGTGGAGGAATCATTTCCCCCAGCTGTTGAATATACACGGGGTTAATGATGTTAGGCAGATTGAAGTACACACAGCAGAGCCACTAGTGCCTGAGCCCAGTGCCTTTGAGGTTGAGATGGCTATTGAAAAACTAAAAAGTCACAAATCACCAGGTATTGATCAGATTCCAGCAGAATTGATTAAAGCAGGGGGTAGGATTATTCGGTCTGAAATCCATAAACTTATTATTTCTATTTGGAATAAGGAGGAATTGCCTGAGAAATGGAAGGAGTCGGTCATTGTGCCTATTTATAAGAAGGGTGATAAGACAGATTGCAGTAACTATCGAGGCACATCACTTTTGTCGACTACGTACAAAATTTTATCCAACATTCTTGTGTCAAGGTTAACTCCATATGCAGAGGAAATTATTGGTGATCATCAGTGTGGATTTTGACGTAACAGGTCAACTACTGATCATATATTCAGCATTCGTCAAATAGTTGAGAAAAAATGGGAATACAATGAGGCAGTGCATCAGCTATTTATAGACTTCAAGAAAGCCTATGATTCAGTTAGGAGGGAGGTCTTGTATAATATTCTCATTGAGTTCGGTATCCCCATGAAACTAGTAAGGTTAATAAAAATGTGCCTAAGTGAAACGTATAGCAGAGTTCGGGTAGGCAAACATCTGTCTGACACGTTCCCTATTAAGAATGGCTTGAAACAAGGAGATGCTCCGTCGCCATTGCTTTTCAACTTTGCTTTAGAATATGCCATTAGGAGGGTTCAGGCAAACCAGGAGGGCTTGAAATTGAATGGTACACATCAGCTTCTGGTTTATGCTGATGATGTTAATATATTGGGCAGAAGCGTACATAGCATAAAGAAAAATGCAGAAGATTTAATTATTGCTAGTAAGGAGATTGGTCTAGAAGTAAATGCTGAGAAAACTAAGTACATGGTCATGTCTCGAAATCAGAATGCATGACACAATCACAACATAAATATAGATAATAAATCCTTTGAAAGGGTGGAAGAATTCAAATATTTGGGAGCAACCCTAACGAATCGAAACTCCATTCATGAAGAAATTAAGAGCAGATTGAAGTCGGGGAATGCTTGCTATCATTCGGTGCAGAATCTTTTGTCTTCCAGGTTGCTATCCAAAAACACAAAGATTGGGGTATACAGAACTATAATTTTACCTGTTGTTCTGTATGGATGCGAAACTTGGTCTCTCACACTGAGGGAGGAACAAAGACTGAGGGTGTTCGAGAATAGGGTGCTGAGGAGGATATTTGGGCCTAAGAGGGACGAGGCGACAGGGGATTGGAGAAGACTACATAACGAGGAACTTAATGACCTGTACTCATCACCAAATATTATTCGGCTAATCAAATCGAGAAGACTGAGATGGGCGGGGCATGTGGCACGTATGGGGGAGGAGAGAGGTGCATACTGGATTTTGGTGGGGAGACCCGAGGGAAGGCGACCACTTGGGAGACCCAGGCGTAGATGGGAGGATAATATTAAGATGGATATTCGGGAAGTGGGATGGGAGGACATGAACTGGATTGAGCTGGCTCAGGATAGGGACAGGTGGCGGGCTCTTGTGAATGCGGTAATGAACCTTCGGGTTCCATAAAATGTGGGGAATTTCTTGACTAGCTGAGAAACTGTTGGCTTCTCAAGAAGGCCTCTGCTCCATGGAGTTAGTTAGTTTAGTTATGGGTATACAGAAAATAAAGAAATGAATGAATGAATGAAAGGCAGTGAGTCCTTGACGTCCATCGACTTCCCGATTTGTTGCTTCCCATATTTGTTGTCCACTGCTCTTTCTGTATTTGTTATCATGCTGCTACCTGTTTGTGAATAGCATTGATTTTTCAGGAACAGTCTTAGTAAGGGGTTCTTAAATTAGTGTTCTCCCGATTTTGTATTTTATGTTAGCAACAGAGCCAGTGCCGATGTCTGTGGAGTGAAATAAGAAAGCTAAAAGTCCAAGGGAGTCCTCTCTTTCGAGGCAATGGGAAGAACTGTGCAAATGAGCATTCTATATTGAGTCTGAGTATGAAATACCACCTACAAAAGTAAGAAAAATGTAAAGGTGTTGTAAATTAACAGTACCTGACACATTTAAATGAGAACAAGGAAAATATTTTTCTAAAAATGGGGGATTTGTTATTGATTTGGACATCTGATCAACAAGCAAAGGAGGTTCATGTAAACCAGGGGTTCACAAATTTTCCAAAACTGTAGGAAGCACTTCAGAATTCTGGGCACCAGAAAGGTGAAATTAAGCAAGTTCCATATGAAGAACCCACAAATCCATTATTAGACACCATCATACACAAGTTAGTTGCCTGGGAGACCTGGCTTACAGGATTTGTGTGCCCCTGATGTGAACTCCATTTTGATGGTGCACAAGGCTAAGAGAATTTTTAACAATCTGGAAGTGGATGAAAAAATTGTCAGATTGAATTTTCAGCAAGTAAGGGCTGGTTTGTTAAGTTTAAATTAAGGACTGGGATTAATATTGTGAGGCATTGTTAATCAGCAAGTAGTGATATTGAAGTGGCAGAGAGCTACATCTTATTTGAGTTTGTACAAAATTACGGAGGAGCTGGTTACAGTTCCAAACAGGTGTTCAACATTAGTGAAATGGGTACTCTTCTGAATGAAGATGGCCAACTGAACTTTCACCATGAATAAGACAATAACTTGCCAGGGTGTAGCCCTTCTAGGGATTAACTGACTTATAAGTGGCAATGGCTGCTGTTGATTTAAAGTTTAAATCAGCACTCATTCACGATTCTTAAAACCCAAGAGTTTATAAGGGCTTTGTGGAAGGAAGATGTCTTGTGCTTTGGAAGCAAACTAAGAAAGGTTGTATTACCAGAGCCTCATTCCAGAAAGAATTCTATCTGCATTTTTCCCAATGGTGAATATTTATCTCAGCAAGGATGATGGGACAGAGAGGGGTTTGCTGGTTTTAAAATGTTTCAGGTCATCCAGGCAATTTTGATGGGTTAGCTGGTAGGATGATGAAGACCGTCTTCTTGATCCCTATTGCAGCATTGCGTTCCAGAGTGTTATTGGTAATTTGACATGATGCTACATATGATTACATTAGGCAAATGCGTAGAGGTGAGCGATAGTGCAAAGAAGCCCACTTGAAGGGAATTTTGGAAAGACTTTAGTGTCAAGAAAGCGATCACCATCGTTACACTCACACTGGATTAAGTTTGTTCCTACTCTGTGAATGCTGCATGGAGGAAGTTTCCCTGGGTACCAAAAGGAGGCACCTGAAAGAATGCACGAAAAGATTTTTGAGCTGTGTAATTATTTGCACTTGGAATTAGAGCCTCTGATGTTGCAGAACTCTTGGAGACAAGACGTTGAAGAGCTTAGCACTCATTGAGTGAAGTAATGGCTTCAGAGTAGTTATCTGATGAAGAGGTGGTGAAGAAGCTAAGACTTGGACACTGATAAATTTCTTGAAGCAGTGGGAGGCAGTGTCGAGCTTTTAGATGATGGCTTGACTGCAGAGATATTCTCCAAGGTCATTCGGGGTGTGGAAGCTGATCTTCATTGCTGCAAAGTATTCCTGAATGAGATGGAGAGGGCTAAGATGCACTCAACTTGAGATTCTGTTTGCAGGAAGGATGATGCCTTCAGGAATCTGCGGCCATATGCTTCTGGTTTTACTAGTAGATAATTAAATTAGAATGCAACTTGTACATTTAAAATGAGTTCAGAGCTCAAGATTATGAGTTCTGGGAACAAATTGTTATAATATATGAGTCTGTCACTCTGTGTGTATGTTGTTTCCTTACTAGTTGCACTTAGAAACTAATTAATAATTGTTATTGAGGCCCTGCTGTATGGGAAACATGCATATAGTGTAAGAAACAGGGTGGTTTGAAAATGTTCGAGGATTGGCTGATAAGTAACGCACACAGTGAAATATCTAGAAAAAGAAACCATGTATTTAAACAAACGAAAAGAAGAACTAAAGTACAATATTTTAGCTACAAATTGACATACTTATTTTTCAACATAGTTGCCCTGGCATTCAATACATTTTTCCCAACGTAAAACAAGTTTACGCATGCCGTCAATGAAGAATTCAAGGGTTCTTTGTTGATCCACGACGTCACAGCTTGCTTCACTTCATCATCTGAGGTGAAATGAGTCCTCTTGAGATCCCTCTTGAGGTGAGGAAAGAAATGGAAATCGCTTGGTGCCAAGTCAGGGCTGTAGGGTGGATGGGAGAGAACCTCAAACTTCAGCGTCTCCAGAGCATCAAGCTTTGCGCGGGCAGTGTGCGGTGTTGCATTGTCATGCAGCAACAAAATTGGTGATGTTGACTGCCTAACTCGACACACCCTCTGTTATAGGTTCTTTATTTTTTCAATGTACTGAGCTGAAGTGACAGTATTCCCAGCTTCCAAAAATTCTGTCAGGTAAACTTTCTGTGAGTCCCAAAAAACAGTCAAAAGAATCTTGCTGGCAGACGGCACTGTTTTGAATTTTTTCAGGTGAGGAGATGAAGCGTGCCTGTATTGCATGCTCTGTCGTTTTTCTTCAGGGTCAAAATGATGAATGCATGACTCATCCCCAGTAACATTATTCAAAAGATATTGAGCTCCCTCTTCGCGACAGCCCTTCAAAAGTTCTTCACAAGTTTCAACACATTTTTGTTTGTTTTGTGGCGTCAACATGCATGGCACCCATCGAGAACAGACTTTTGTGTAGCCAAGTAAACCAATGATATCCCCCCCCCCTTTTCTTTAGAGATTCCTAGCCTATCTGCTTCTGGGTGATACGATGGTCGTGCTTGATCAGTTCATCAACCTGTTTTTTATATTTGTCTTCTGTCACGGAAACCGGCCTTCCACTGCAATGTTGGTCAACAATATTGGCATGACCCAGTTCACATTCACGAAATTTAACAGTGCAATGATTTACTGTAGTTCTGTTAACAGTGTTTTCACCATACGCAGCTTGTAAATGCCGATGAATTTCAATTGGCATTACATTCTCAGCACTTAAAAATTCAATCACCGCATGTTGCTTCAATCTCATTGACATATCATCATAACATGACTCCATGTTAACATGCACTGTTTTAGAACTGGTGTAGAGAAAAGAATCAAACTTGGCACCGCTGTGGAGGGGGTTGTGGCTACAAGGGCACACTGCGTGCACATTGCTACTTCGCTCCATCGGCAACATATTTCACTTTGTGCATTACTTATCAGCCTACCTACATACAAAGCTCATACTTAACAACCAGCAAGCATACGAGGAACTAGAACCAATTATTAAAAAAATAAATAATACCAAGAAAGTCTTACTCATGAACAGTAAAGAAAGTTATTTTTTGTGTTATGAAGCACAACAAACTCATGGATGGGCAAAAAGATGACCAAAGTTGTTTTTCTGAAGTAACCACAGAAATGGATGCAAATAAAATAGGAACACAAAGCTTTCAGACACACTGAGCACACAAACCAATAATTGGTGCTGCCACTCAATCAGCAGATTCACCACAGGTGGTAGAGCAAGGAGGATCCTTATATCATTACTTGAAACAGATACAGTTAGGCTATGTTTTAAACTGGTAAGTTTTGAATATGGATAAGTTGTATTTATAAATGCAGAACATTTTATAAGAAGCATCATCAGGCATACAAAATGAATTTTAAAGGTTGACAGGTGTGGGAAACTGTATTTAAGTGGTGCACTAACTCCAGATTATGCAAGAACTTACCTTACAAGACTAGATTTAGTACCTTTTAATAAAATTTTCGTGAGTCCATATGACTTCTAAGTGTCATAATGTTTTCTTGTATATAGTAGTGGAAAAATAGTTGATAATAACCATAATTTTGCAGTGGTGTGTATACCAATGTACACTTTTAATACATGTGTGATTACTTGCATAATATGTCTCTGTAAATGGCAAAGCACAAATGAAATGTTTTTGATATTCTAATTATCATCATAACTTCATTATAGTTCTGTCATACGCTGTTAATAAAAATATGTAATTTGCGGGGATAATGATCCTGAAATCAGCTCTTAAAGCATGTCACTTCAGTTTGCATTGTTTGCTATTACACTGAAAACTGTAGAGGAATTAACTCTTCAAATGTTTTTTCGTATTAAATATTGAGCAGTAAGTGGGTCTGAGGTGTGTGTGATTTTACACTTGATTATTTCAGTGCACACTGCTGCTTCTAGATATGAATGCCTGACAAATCTGAGATGGTGTACGCATCCCTGTTGACGAGGGTGGAGGTGGCTCTCGAAATGTTGGATTATTCATCATTAAGCAATCTGACATGGCTGCTAGCCTGAGAGCATTTCATCCAAAATAATCCCAGTTCATTATGTTTTTCAGTTAAAAATTTCCATCATTATGTTTTGGTCATCTGTGGTTCAAGTTCAGTTGTTTTAATTCTGAGTATACTTTTTGTTTTCATATGTGTTATTCCTCATTGAAACATTAAATTGGGATTTGACTTCATGGAAAATTATGTGACATGAGTGTGATTTTTGTTACAGGTATCACAGAGGGCATCATTCGGGGGATTTGTAAAATATTACAACTTGCATTGCCACGGTACCGAGATAGCACATCACAATTCTATATTCGGAACTTAATCATTGCTCTTGTTAAACAGCATGGGGACTGGACCATGAAGCATCTTACATCAACATTAAGTGATATTGCTGCTGCACACAAGAATTTGGTTTCAACGTTAGTAATTTATCTGTGTATTGTGTATAAATGTAATGTCTTACAATTCAGTAGACCTTCATTTTAGACTGTGAAAATATTGTTGGTATGTAAGAAGACTTAACAAAATTGATGGGAAGATTCAATGGTAGCAGTGTGATTGTGTTTTGATTACAGGCTATATATTCTCATTCAGCATGGTTTTTTGTTTATAAAAGAAAATATCTGATATTGACATGCCATGGAGTGCTTAGGTATTGCGCTTTAAATTTTATAATACATGAAATTTCGTTACTTGTAATGCCACTGGTAATATTTGCTTTTATTGTTTTTTCTCTTCCCGCTTTAAGCATGATTATCAATAGACTTAGCAAAGGATATTTGTCTCTGGAATCTGATGTATCTTGTGTACAGTGATTTAATATGGAGGTTTTGAGGAATCACAAGTGGCCTGTGCTAATGGAAATTTTGACTTAATGTGTAATAGAAGCTTCCAAATTTTTTAGGTATCTCTGCATGTAATGCTACATAGTTTCAGAATATGAAGCTTGATACTACCTTTTAAGTAACTTCTGAACATACAATTATGTATATACAGTTGAACCCGGTTATAACGACATCGGTTTATGCAACACCTCATCTGTAGTGTCAGATATTCTGTGGTACCAATTAATTCCTCACCGTTAACCATAATATTATGCTCCTTGGTCATAACAGCACCCATTTATGGCGACACAAAGTACTCAGTCCTCTTCATGACGTTATAAGCGAGTTCAACTGTATTTGAATTTTTCATCACGGTGGTGATATGTGTAATGGGTTATGACAGTGTTGTAGTCTGGTAGGTGGATACCATTGTTGCGAGGAACATGTTTCATCCATTTTCGTGGTTAAATTTGTTGAAATATGAAGATGGATGCATTATGTCCTTCTGAAATATGAGTATGCATCTTCAGAATGTTGTATTATATCAGTGAGTTGTCAGGATTAAATAACACAGTGCACTTGGGTTTCGTGGACTTACTATACATTATCTTGGCATTCATTGCTGATCTGTAATATTTAATTTTAACTTCATGGTGGTCAAGGAATTAAGTTATAGGTGAACTGCACATTTCTGTAATCTGAAGTAGCATTTATTTAAAATGTTTCATTTTCCCTCCAAATGATAAATATTAACAGGACTGACAATCTGTTGCATAATTCATTTACAACAGCCATACTTATTTTACCACATACAAATGAAGATGATAATTCATAGACTTTTGTAGTATTCCCACTTTGAAAATGTTTTTTTATCCCTTGAAGTCATCTTGAAATGACACCGTGCCTGTCTGCAGCTGCATTTAAATGGCAGCAAGCCCATGATATTGTAATGTTGTCTTATTTTTTTATTGTGTTTGGTGTATACTGATAAATAAAATGTATTGCTTAGTCAAAGGAGACCATAGAAGAGCACAGTGCTGCCACACTGTAAGTCTAAACCTCGAAATATTTTGTAGACATGCGGCTATTTGGACCCAATCAATATATTAATCCATAATGTGAAAAGGTGTTACATTTAAATTTTACTTTCAGTTTACATTGTATTTTCTGAAATATGTTACGGTTTTACTATGTTGCTGTCAAAGATTGTGTTACATATTGTTTTTTTCCGTTCTAATAAATGTTTTGTCTTTGCAGGAACAACACATCGCAGAATGGGCTCTATGCGTTAAGGTGGTCATGCTTGCTGGTTGAACATGGCCTCAATAATTGTTCAGACAATACCAAAGCTGAGTTTCTGCGGCTTGTAGATACACAAGCAACACTTTTGTCAGTTGTACTGGCTGTGGGGAAAAACAAAAAGACTTCGAAAGCATATCGGATACTGTCAGCTATGTGGAGATCTGTGAAAGGCAGTGAAGAGTTGTATGGGAATGCAATAACAAGCACAGAGCCCAGTACACATATTGTAGTGTTTGGGTCTTACTTTATCCAGCACCTGACAGAAACAAAAAGAGCAGATCTCATCAAGATATATAAGGTGTGCTTCAAATATTAACTCATTAATTAAAGCAACAAATTGTTGTATTGTGGAAGGAGTTCTGTTGGGGGGGGGGGGGGGGAATAATTTATGCTTTTATTTGCATTAAAGTAACAACTCTGTTTTGTGGTGTTACTCATTTAGTTCATGAGCATGTTGTCTGTCCATATGTTCATTCTCCTCCTCCCCCCTGCGTTACCTCCTCAAGCCCTACAGTCTGTTGTGGGCCTTGGCTTTCAGTACAATTCTCCATTCCTTGTGGTCTGTGGCCCTGCATGCCAATTTTTTATTCTCATTCAGATCCTCATCAACATCATCATTCCATCTTTTCTGTAGACTTCTTTTCCTTATTCCTTCCACCATATGTCTGTTAAGGGGCAATATTTTGATGACCAAAGCACTTGTGCACTGTCACACTTTCAAGGAGCAACAAAGAGACAACTCTAAAGAGTGCTATGTTATTGCTGTTTAGTCTTGAAAGCAGTACAAATGGGGCTTCAAATTAATTTCTCCAATCACATATGCAATTTTCCAGCATCATTTGAGTACCCGAATATGTTGCTCAAATGGTAGTTGTAATGAGGCAGTTTCCTTTTTCACTGAATACTGTGTTTCTAGTGGAGTATACCAGTACTAATTTCAGTGGTCATTTGTCATCTTTAATCATTCCATCACATCACTGCCAAGTACTACCAGTTTGCCTCAGTTTCTCTGTGTGATGTTAGTATCTAAAGCATGTTTACTTTTAATGGGATATGCCATAGAAGGCATCAGGTATAACATAATGAAAAACTGTAGCAATGCTGTAGTAACACAATAGTCAGACATCATGCAAGACAGGACGAAATATGTCCGGCATAAATAGATAAGAACATAAACTGTTGCATTGATAGTGGAATTGCTATAGGAACCATTTCAAGAAATGAAGTAGATTTATTGTGTTACGTTTAGAAGCCCAAACAAGAAATAAATAATGTAGGCTGTGCGGACTCCTTACGGGAACAGTTTGAGCATGAATAAAACCATGGACTAAAAATAAGGTATGCAACACACAATTTATAGTACAGCATAATTAATAACACACTGTGGTAATATGAGATGAAAATTTATGCAGTAGAATTCCTTTAATCTGGCACCCATGGGACCAGACAGGTGTCACATTATCAAATATTCCAGATCAGATGGTACCTGTATTGACCTGACTTCTTACAGGCAATATTTTGTTACTGCTCCTATACTTGGGTTGCACAACTAATCAGAGGAATATTCCATCTGGATATCTTTTTCAGCTGCTTGTTCAGGGGCATCCATGTCCCTCCTGTTTCTTCTGGAGTCTGGAGTCAATTATCGTAGGCCAGTCATAGGTTTTCCCTCAGAACACATTGCTGTAAACCACTTAACAAAACACCTTTTCCAGTGGTGCTAATGAGACTGTTTCAGTGTCTGTTGCATTAGAAGGCCCTTGGACTTCCACTTGATGCCATAAAGGATCATACGTAATTGATCTTTCTGTTTCTCTTCTCATAGATTGTTGATGATCCAGTGTTGTATGAAGCCATAATTATACTGCAGCTTTCACCTCTTTCAGGCCTCATAATTATTTCAACTTTCTGAGGAACTGTTAGTATTAACATGCTTCCTCTTTCTGGCAGCAGATTGTTTACTTACCTTGGGATTTTTTGAAGCTATTAAATAGTTCAGTGTGCTCAATAAATTCGTGATAACACAAGATAATGGTCACATCAATTTACTTAAATTTTGTAGAGGCTCTGCTAGACTGTCTTTTAAATTACTAGATGTTTATGCATCTGTGTTTAGCGTAGTTGGTATAGAGAATTGCAATGGGCTGGATGGTTGGGGGGATCAAATCCTGGTGGGGCAAGATTTTCCGCAACCATCTAGACCAGCCCTGGGGCTTACCCAGCCTCCTGTACAATGGGTACCATGTTTCCTTCTGTAGGGGTAACGCGGCCAGAGCATGGCGTTGAGCACCTGCCGCCATCTAGTGCTGAGGTTAAAGAAAGAGTAGAGCTATACCTCTGCTTCTCATCTGGGCCTTCATGGCTTGTTCTAGGGTGAACTTTGCCTTTACTTTCACATTTTTGCGTGCATCATTATATATTGTTTTCTCTGAAATGTTTGGGGATTTGACATTAAACAGTGTATCACACATGGTTGGTTTTAAAAGCTGAATTTATGGTAGTCCTATTTGAAATGTAGTGAGTTAATTGAATTGTAACTTTAATATAACAAGAATAAATATAAATTCTAGAAACATATTAAAAGGAGCATTGCATTAAAGCTCTGTATTTTTAAGCCAATGGATTCCATGTACCTAAAGAATTAAAGGTAATATTACTTGAAATGGTTGAAGTGATCATTTGGGAGCAAAATGAGAGTTGCAATTTTGAAATTTTGAAAAATGTAATTTGATAATTTTCTCTTAGGTGCCACTGTTGGAAATGTTTATAAAAGTAGCAGTTGTTTGCAAGACAAAACCTGCGGTTTATGTTATCAAAGAATCTGAATCACTTCTGAAACACGTCTCACACGAAGAGTTCAAGGATCAGCTTTTGCCTGCCATGCAGAAAGCTATGCTGCGAAATCCAGAAATTATTTTGGAGTGTGTTGGTCATGTGATGGTGGGCCTGTCGCTAGATTTGAGTCAGTATGCTCAAGATATAGGGAAGAGTCTTGCAAGTAAGTTGATAACTTTGTAATATGTTGAGGAGGAACCTGATGGCACAAGTATACAGTGTACATTTAACAATCATGTTCTACATGAGTGGTACATGATGTACTGACAGCTGTGCTGATGTATTTATTCCAGTAAGCTCAAAAGAGTGTTTATGCTTTTACTCAATATTTTAATGCAGTAGATGCACTGATACCTTCTTAGGACATTGTAGAAAATTTCAACAAATCAAGCTTATTAAGTGGGAAAACTTCTTAACAGTGTAAGCCTGAAAATGTGTTGTTATTTTGTACTTCTGTCTTGAAATTGATATTCACTTTGTTAGAATATAATTCTTCATAAATGGTGCATTGCAACTAATTTTTGTTGTCAAACCACTTTTAAATGATCTTCCAGTGATTCTGAGACATCCTGGAAAAGGGACTTTTTTTTGTAATCAAAATTGGTCACTTTCCATTCCTAGTTATGTTAGTTACGTGATAGTATGTGCAATATCATGATACTTAGGAAGTAAGCTGCTTTAAATGTTTGTCATTTCATAAGTACACAGTTTGTCCAGAGCTGTTTCTTTGGCACTGTTTTCAAAAAGGCTGAAACTGTACATTTGTAGAGCCTGTGGGCTTTTGAAAATGTGCTCTGGGGTGTCAAAGGTGCCTTGTAGAGGATGACTGTAGCTCTCCAGATTCCTTGTGGCCTTATGTTGAGAGCAGTGTGCAGTCATGAGCATATGAATCTATGAGTCTGCAAAGTTGATCATGTCCTGCTCTTCACATGGAAGAAGGGAATTATAATTTTGGACAAATTTTGCAGAAGTGATGCTGATGTTTAATATCACCTGAAGGTGTGACAACCACCACCATCACCACCACCACCACCACCATGAATATGAGTGCTACAATACACCCAGGCCACTTTTGACACTCACTTCATGTACAGTATGTGGATGAGTGCAAGTTAGAGTACAGTGACATGGTTATCAGGAAAGTCTGTCATGCTGTGAGGAGTCTATACAGTTCATAAAAATAAGCAACCGCTACAGACTGTCTCAGGATGTAGATGTCAGTTGTTTAAAAAATTGTGAAGTAAGTTGTTTTGTGTTGTGAATGGACCAAACATCGTATATTTTGGATTATTGCAGGTTTTGATTGTTTGTGTGTCTCCTCATGTTCTTTACTTGGATGTTTTGGATTCTACAGTATTTTTTTATGAATAACACTATGATGCTTTATTATAGAATCAGGTTGTTTTCTGTTGTAAATGTTGTTTGTCATATGTAAATTTGCTTGGTACATTTCTTTAAATGTTTTGTTTAGCAAATTTGCACTCAAAGGAAGACCTTGCTCGTGAAGAGTCTGTTTCTGCATGTCGCAGTCTGGCATTACAGTGCAGTGATGCTGGTGCATTGGAAGTCTTGTTACAGCATTTTTTTTATGTATTCCATGGTTCAGAAGGGAAACTTACTGTAGCAACACATAAGATGAGTGTTCTTCAGGTAAGCTCTCAGGCTTTTCCTTACATAAATTCACTTACAATAGTTTTTGACAGTGATTTATGTTGTTCAAAGACTTTTGACTTCTTGCAGTGCCAGAATATGTAAAAACAATAACCATACTTCAAAATTGTATTATTTTTGTCATAGAATCACATTTTAGTTTTTAAGGTTCATTTTACAGCTGCGTGAAATGTGATTTTTGTATAAGTAATATTTGGTCTCACATTCTTATTTAACATTTCTTTATAATTATGAGTCCTTGTTTGTGGTCTGGGTTTTTAGCTTCATGTACAAGAAGTTTATTTGGGGATCCACTAACATTTTTTTGATTTCAAAAGGGTTGCATGGCCAAATTAAATTGTGAAATGCTGGCATAATGTAAGAATAGTCTATTGGTGTTATCGCAGAAGTAGTGCAGTATGCAGCAGAACAGTGTAGGTGTACCAGGTACAGTACAGGCTGTTAAGTTGAAGTGCACAGCAGATGTGCAACGTGAGGACTGGGTAATATTATTCTCAGCTTCGGGTGGTGTATTTGCTGTTGTACAAAGGACTGGAACAACAGAACTTTCCTTTGCAGCTGATTGAAGACTTTTACAGTGGTTTGATGCTGCTGTTTGGTGCTGTGCAGCAGTTAACTATTCTTGATATTTTGGAAAGTGTTCCACTGTTTTGAAGGTGAAGTGACTACCCCATGGCCCTTACTGATACTTATAATGCACTTTCACCATTCTTGCATTTTGTGTTAGCCATTAGGACTGAGTGAAATGAAGGCAGCTGTGAATAGGCAAATGTATGAAACTGACATGGATGTGAGATATCTCAGGCTTTTGTTGTTCTTTTATCATGTGGACTGTAGTCAGATAACCTTCCATGTTCTTCTACCTCCATGGCATGGAAAATCTCATCACACGGTATGAAAAGTGCCTGAACAAGTTTGGTGACTGTGGAAAAATAAAGGGCTGGTGTCTAAACATTACTGTGTGCTGTACTTGTCTCCACTTACTGTAAA
Organism: Coptotermes formosanus; assembly: GCA_013340265.1. NCBI lineage: Eukaryota > Metazoa > Arthropoda > Insecta > Blattodea > Rhinotermitidae > Coptotermes > Coptotermes formosanus. The sequence continues at coordinate 2,372,014 of BLKM01000350.1, read as the reverse complement.
CTTAGTTTCTTTTTTCTCTTTATCATGTGTGTGTGTGTGCACGTGGTGTGTGTGTGTGTGCACACGTGCACACACACACACCTGTAACCTGCTGTGTAATTCATGATTTAGACTTTTCTGCATAATTGTGACCACCCTGTGGGATGATGTCACCACAGTATTTGTATGTGTGCAAGTGCGTGTATAGACAGAAAAGTAAATTCAGGTTTCTGGATGAGTTAATCTTTATCATCCCATGTGATCATTTTCTGGTCTTTAAAATGTACTGGCAAATGGCTTAGCATCCATATGCTGGTCTCTGTGGGTTTGCTTGGTTTCAATTTAAATGGCCACACTGAGCCAGGAAAACTCAGGCAGTCATGTGATACCACTACATTTAAATCTGTCTCCTAAATGTTAGTCCGCTATTTGCATGAGTTCTTTGAGGGCTTTACAACAGAAATATAAGGTTTTAATGTAGAATGATATTTCAGATGCCCTTTTTATGTAGATTGTGGAGAAGGTTGTGAGGTTATAAATTTTGAAGCACACAAAGCAATTTTATTTTTAGTTTGTAGATAAATTTCTTTATGAACAATGTGTGTGGGTTGTATTGACATTAGTTTTGCCTCTGTGCCTGCAGGTGACGTGACTGTGTTGAAATGCATATAGCATGTGGGTAATATATATTAAGTTGTATCATAGACAGAAGTCTGTAGTATTAAGAATCTCGATGCTCAATTCATGATGTCACCTTTTACCTGAATATGTGAGACTGTTGAAATTTAGGATAGTATTTGTATTTAGAAAAATGTTAACCTAACCAATTGAAAATATTTGGACGTATCCAGGTTGTCAGGTTGGAGTACTAGAAACCTCTGTTTGTATTTTGGAATGAAAAGTATAGGCTGACTGGACTGACTAGATGGAATCATTGTTTTGGAATTAAATAATCATGTAGTAATGGCTGGAAGAGTATTCTTTCTGCACTGTCTCCTGAATTGTGGTAAAACAGTATTCTGATTATGCCTTCTGTCAAGGAGCATTTAATTGCTTCAGTATCACTAAATTAAACCTTGTTAACATTCGTAAAATTCATTTTTCTATATGTAATTTATTTCGGGGGATTTGTATTAATATTTTGTTTCATGTGAACCATAATTCTTACAGTAAAAGATGAAACTGCATATCCTTTTCCTGGTCGTTTATGATTAAGTAGGTGCAGACACTGTACTGCTAACCTTCTGAGATGCATAGACCTACCCAGCAAGGTGAGATTAAGTATTGCTATGGTACTTGATTATTGAAAAGATTTTATGTGTTTTCAGGGTGCAGGCAGTTTGAGTTACAATGCAGTGACTGGCAGCAGTGTTCAGAGGCTGGCTACTGTTGCAGCAGACCATTTTATTAAAGTGTTGGATAGCGAAGGTGAGAAAAATAGTGTTTCTGCTTAACTAAATTTTTTTAAATTTATGGACACATAAAGGAAAAATGAATGACAGGAAGTGTATACTTCAGTGACCATACTTGGCATATTCATTTATTTATGTTTAACATAATGTCATTCAGCCATTTAAAGTTGTGCTTCTGCATGGCTGGGAACCTCTTGGTAAGTGACTACTTGAAAGACCAATTAAGAGATGGGGGTAATAAGGTGGATACTGGAAAAATGGTTTGTGAACATGAGATGTGGTTGGAACTGGCTCCTGATTGTTCCCATTGTGGGGTTTGGTATTAGCAGTGTTGAAGTTTCAGATTCTATGGTTAGAGCTGTAGGTGTATGTTGTATCATTCTTGTACGTATTGTAAACATCTGTTAATTACTGCAGCTGCAAATAAAAACTCTGCCAAGTGATGACGTCCTTGTGTTTTCTGTTTGATGACTGCTTGTTTGTTTTTCTGTTCATTTTGGTGTTGTTGTGTTGCAGATTTTTTTGCTGAAGAAATTATGGGTGTTTGGTTTATTCATAGACATTTATTAAAAATTCATGATGTTTGCTTGGTACATATTTTTTCAGTTCATGAGAAGACCCTGATTCAAGCTTTAGAAATGCTGTCATTATGGTGTAATAAATTCAGCAATGAAGTGCCAAAGAAAATAATGGATTGGTTGAAGGTACAGTGTTCTTTACCTGCTATGTTTTGTTGTTTCGTGTGGTAATCTCATATGGATGTAGCAGAACAGCACAGGTGACCATTTTGGTCAGAAATACAATTTCTTTCGGAAGTGACTGTCTAACTAAAAGAACTCCTTGTGTGTGGAAAAGGTAGACATTTTATATAACGAAAAGTTCTGTATTGTATTGGGAGGTGAAGTGAGAAGGGACTGGAGACAATTTTGTGATGATGACCTTCATAATTTTTATTAAATTGTGAAACATAGAATGAGTGGCACTTGTAGCATGCTTAGGGAAGTGAGATTCACATACTGTGTTTGACTGTAAACCTCCTGGTAGGGAGAAGAGTATGCTTGGGAGACTTAACTGTACATGGAAAGAGGTTAATGTAATTGTTGTAGAAATGTAGTATGAAGTGATGCACTGAATTGCAGTGGCTGAGAATAGGGTCCAGTGGTGGAATTGTTTGAACACTGCTGTGCAGTTGTGTGTGCAGACGTGAAGGATGTTTTTAATCTATTAGGAATGTAATTTGTTTTTGTTTCTTGTTAATTACAGAAAGGTCCAGGTTTGAAGACTTCAACAGCAGCTGTGCGCACTGCTTACATCGAATGTATGTCAGCTTGCTTTCAGGGAAATACATTGGCACAAGGGATTGAGCTTATACCACTTCTATTAAAGACTGTTGAGAAAGCAGTTGCTCAGTCAGCACAGGTTTGTTTTTATGTTGTTATAGTGTATTCATACGGAAGTGCAGTGAAAGATGTTTATGATGGTGAAGTTGGTGTGATGCTTATAGTAATTTTGTAGTCGGAATTTCATTTCTAAAGTGCAGGAAGGGGAAAACTTTACAGGAGATGTCACCCTGTCAGATTGAGACCAGTTTTGTGTTCTTCTATCTGAAATTCCAAGAAGTGGTTTGTTATATTTCAGTCATAAGAAGTGTGAAATAAATGTCCAGCTGTCTCAGTGAGCCGCACAATGCAAGTGTGACAACCATAGAACATATCACTCTGTTCGTGGTCCTCATTGCTTGCCAAGAGTCGCATTTTATTATCCATGGACCACCCTGTGAGGTATTGTTTCACGTCTTGATCTGTAAACATGTAAAAGTTAGGTTTATGTTGATCACTTGTTGAAGAATAAACTCCAGCAATTTTTGTAATTCAATTCAGTACTCCCAAGTCCCGCCACTAGTCACACTTCTTTGAACAGGTCACATTCTTCCAGTGCAGTTTATAGCTCTACAGTTTACATTTGTGTCTGTTTTCAAAAACATTAAAGGTTAATTAATAATTCTGCTGTTTAGTATGGGTATGTATTGTGGTCTCTTGCTGTGTGAAAAAAGCTTACATTGGAAGTAAGTGGAAACAAAGTGAAGGTAAAGTACTCACTGCATGCCATGAAGGATGCATAGTTCCACTCATTTTTAACCTCCACACCAGATGGGATGAGTGCTCATCTTTATGCTCCAACCACTTTACCCTTCAAGAATGTGGCTCTTGATGCCCATTGAATAAGATAGTGAGTGGGCCCTACAAGTCGTCTGGGTGCTTTGGAGGAATGAAAAATCTTGTGCCTAGCTGGGAATCAACTATATCCAGCCTATAATGAAAATGAAGCACTCTGGAAAATATTCAGTTACAGGGAGGGTTGAAGTAAGTGGGCAGTTTAGAATTTTGCATGACAAAAGTTATGATTTGTACAGGTCACCTAATATTATCAGGTTTGTGAAATCTAGGAGGCTGTGATGGGCTGAGCTTGTAGCGAGGATGGGTGAAACAAGGATTGCCTACAAAAGTTGGTGTGACCTCTTAGAAGATGCCCACTTGGAAAAGTGAGAAGAAGATGGGAGGATAACATTATGAAGGAACTGGTCGAGGATCATGTCCTATGGCGAGCTTTGGTGTTAGTTGCGTTACATCTTCAAGTTGCTGCCAGAATTAGCATAGTGGTTATAGGGTTGGACCCATCAGCCCATACAGAACATTTAAGATGGGTTGTACATGTAGCAGGATAGGACAAGAAGATCAGTAGGTTTTGGAATTGGATAGAACAGCCTTTTTTTGCTGTGGTTGTAATGTTGACTCATTGAAGAGAACATAAATACCACATGGAAGAATATTTAACTCTCGGAAGCTAGTAGGAAGTTTGGTCCAGAAAGATGTGATGCTGCACAAAGTACAGTGAAACCTGTCTCCATCATTCCCGTATGCATTATTTTCTCACATCATTCACTTCTTCTGGTCCCGAAAAATCACCCATATGAACTGTGTGTAATTGTATCAGATGCTTTGTTACTGTAAGTTCTGTTTTACTGCGTCAGTTATTCAGAAATCTTGGTCCTGACCACAGTATTCCTGGAATGATCATTTCTGAGAAAAATGTAGGAAAGTAATGTGAAGATTTTGGAATCTACAGTAGCAGTAACTTGCCTGTGCTGGTAACTACTGTTTGCTTATGAAATGTAGCCACACGTCAGCCGATTGTGAATGATGGTTCAGCAGTGGGTGTTATGGGGAGGCTTAGTTGTAAAGTGACCAACTTGTGAACTACGTTCTGTAGTTGTTTGTGCAGTACTGTCTTACAGCACCCTCTTTGCTTCCCTTGGGTTCAGAAAATTGAAAGTTGTGTGATTTAGTGTTATCATTCCTGTTATTTGTTATTCTTGCTGATCACGGTTGGTAAAATCATTAAAACTCTGTTGTTGGTATGACAGATATGGTCTATAAACTTGTGCATCTGATCTTGTAAGATTGCAAAGTGCAGTGTACTATCTACCAGTTGAACAAGTTCATTTACAGTGGAAGCTTCATTATTGTATTTACTAATTATTATTCCTCATTCACACCTACTCTGCATACCTCTATCCCTGTAGAAGACCACCTGACTCTGACACTGCTTAGCACCTGACCTTTTCCTTTCCTGTGGTGCAACAGCCCAACTTGGGCCTAGGCAGCCTCATTGTACAGGTTTCTAGATCATGCACGGTGAGACACACACACAGCCAATAGGACTCCTCTGAATGAGCGATCTAAGCCATGTTAATTATGTCCTGTTTAATGTAATGGTAATAATGCTGAACTACATATGCAGACCTGGTTGTCTGCTTTAATATGTCCATTCTGGATGTGATTTAACTGTGGACCTCTTTAAAATATGCTTAAGATTAGGAATTATAACCACTGCAAGGTGTAATTAACCTCCAGCAGTGCTGATGTGTGTGTAAGATGGTGACGCCTGACTGTAGTTTGGTAATGGAAGTGACACCTTGTAGAGTGGAGTGGTTATATTCCCCAGTTTACATACCAGCAGGTTTAGTTAGCAGTGAGAAATTTGATGATTGAAAATTATATAACTTGCAGCTTGAATATTCAGCCCCAGGCATTTCAAATGAATGAGGTTGTATAATAAGGCAATAAATCTTTGTGAAGTGTCTCTCAGTTCAGATACTTTTGAATGACAGTAACATGGGTGCACAAATCCTGGCTGCCAGGTCACCTGGCTGACTAAATTTTGTATGGTGGCACATACCATATGTGGGTCCTCAGTATGGAACCAGCTTCATGTCATCCTTTTGGTGCCTAGGATTTTGAGGTGGCTCTGAGATCAAAGTTGCGTTCATCAGAAGTTAAGAGGAGTTTGAGTTTTGGTGAATGTTTACTGCCATTCAGTTCAAAATTTTTTCTGTCCTTGTCTACAAGACTGTAATTTCATCTGCTATCTTGTGGGGTTCTGAAAGTTCATCTCATACTCTGTGGAAGACCATATTTTGGGGACCTTCAGGAATTAATTGCTAAGGAGAATATCTGGAACTAACAGAAAAGTAGTGAAAGGTTGGAAAGAAAATTCGTATTGAGGAGCTTAATAATTTGATCTCATTTTAATATTAGAGCGTTGAAGTGAAGGAATTTGAGAGAAGTGTGACATGTACCATGAGCTGTGATGATATATACAAAAAGTTGGTCAGAAAAGTGGATAGGACACTGGGAGGATGGTATAAAAATCTGTCTTAAACGTAACAGAATATCAGTACATGAAGTAGTGTTTCAGGTAGCTCAGGTGGGGTTCAGTAGTACTTTTGTGAATGCAATAATAAACCCTTTGGTTCAGTAAAAGGCAGGGCATACCTCTGCCAGCTGAGTGGTAGTTAGCTGCTAGAGACATTGTGTTACAATTTATGTTCATTCCTGCACAGGTACCCCTTGTGACTGAGGCCTTATGTGCTACCTGTTTATTGCTGAAGATGGCATCAGCTGACATTGGTGCTGAAAAAAAATTGGACAACCTTTGGAATATAGTACTAGACATGGACAAACAGCTTTTTGTTTCTGAAAAGTTTCTAACTGTTGCCTCGGAAGATGGTAAGTACATTGGGATGGATTTCAGTGTATCAGAGCAAGTGGGACTTCATTTTTTGGTATATGATCTCAGCATCTCCAAAAACACATCTTTCAAAAATTTACATTACTAGTATGCTTGCAGCTTTCAGCATGTAAAAGAGGTCCGCACGAAGTTTGTGTACTTGATTATGTTCTTCCATTACACTGGGAGACGGAGGTATTGCTCCGTGGGTGAAATACGCTGCAGTGCATACAATTTTTTGTTTCCTGTTTATGGCATGGGTTTCTTCTGTTATTTTTAGTTTTTGAGAAGTGTCTGTTTTTTCATTTTAAGTGACATTTTGTGAATGGGGATATTTAGTTGAATGCAGTATTTTTTCACTGTAGTTTGATGTTTTATTCTATTTTGTTCCTGACACTGTATGTAATACTACTATCTTGAATGTGAAGGAGGCTTCTGACTGTATAGGTGTGTGGTGTTATTGCTGATTGTAGTTTCTAATGTTACCCTAAAGAGGCAGATTGCCAGTCTGTAGCTCCATGCCTGTTGTTTATGTTTTGTTTCCTGTGAATTCCTTATTTTTAATTTGTCACGTCAGTGTGTTCTACCAATAATGTGTTTAGCTATATTTGTTGTCAGTGCACACTCAAGTTTTAAAGTAGAGCAGTGATGCCTGTGTTAAAGAATGCTTTGAACTGTTTTGTGGGTGCAAAGTCAGTGCCCAGGATGAAAAGTGGTCTCCTGATCTTCGTTGTTCATTATGTGATGTAAATCTCTCAGCGTGGCATAGTGGAAAACAGCATGCTGTGCCTGTATTATGCTTACAATTTGGAGGGAACTGAAATGCATCGTTAACTTTTACTTGACATGAGACTACTGGTGGTTGTCATGGTACCTCCTGATTGACCATGTGTGAACCACCGCTGTACCTCATGGTAGCCAATGTGTTAAATCTGTGCCAAGTGTCAAGCACAGCTTCTTGGTTTCAGATTCCAGGGTAGAATTGTCTAAAAAAATGGGAAGTTTGACATTTTTCCTATTCATGAAAAAGAATTTGCAGACTTATTTGAATCTGCTGCAGCAATGTTGATGAACTGAGGAGGGATTTACAGCGTGAAGATAAACCTGAAGATCAATAATTGTTTATTGATTCTGCAAAGTTAGGTCTTCATCATGATGGAAATGATTTACCATTCAGCCTTGTCAACCATGCCATCCGTATGAAAGAGTCACATGCAAATATGAATCTTCTGCATAGTCAAGTCCAATATATTAAATATAAATACACATGGAACATATATGGAGATTCAGAAGCTGGAACTCTTTTAATCAGCATGATGCTTTGTTATACAAAATTTTGTTGCTTTCTGTGAGAGTAGCACTTTCATGAAAGAAGTACTCACTTTGCCATGACAGGGTGGCCTGGTCATGAGCAGTTTTCTTCCTGTGTAGAAGAATATTGCAAGAGGCTTGTAGATCCAAAGAAAAATGTCCATGCTTCCACTTCACATGAAGCTTGGACTGATGAAAAATTTTTAAAGACCATGAACCAGGAGGGATGCAGTTTCTGTTATCTCCAGCAAAAGTTTCCATGGGTCAGTGATGCAACGATAAAAGAAAGGATCCTCATCTGTCCTCACTTAAGGGAGCTTATGAATGAAAGAATTTGATGAAGTGCTAGACGGAGCTCACTTGGTATAGTGACTAGGCTACAGGCTGGACAGCCAAGGGCTTGTGGTTCAGTTCACAACTGGCTTAGTAAATGATGCCTCTGACTTCTATTTTGAATGTGTCCCATTCATATCTTGGCTGCAATACTGGTTATCCCCACAGGCTTTGTGGTTTCCTTCTGCTCCCCCAGACAAATGCTGGGGTAATACATCAGGCTATGCCATAACGGCTTCTGTCTGCAGCATCTCAAGTTTGTTATTCGCAGTTATGCACTTTGACTGTGTATAGTGAGGGCTGCTGACAGCACTGTTAAATAAACTGCAAATAAATAAGTAAAAAAATTAATGAATGAATATGGTGATTGTAAATGCTTAGAAAGTGAGCTTGTATATTTAGTGTCAGCACTGCTATTGTATACTGTATCTGAAACTGGTTCCAGAGAATCACTACATGGGCTCACTGTTGCGTACAGGCATGTAAGTTACACCTGGAAGCCATGGCATACTTGAAACCACCATAATGTATCATGTAGAGTACTGACATGAGAAAATTGGCTAGTCAGGCACCACTGTCTTTGGTTGAGCTGTAGCAAAGGCAGTGGGTATACAGACTTACATCTGATGGGTGTTACATCTGTACAAAATATGTCTCAGAGTTGAGCCACAGTTGGAAAAGTGTAAATGTGAATAAATTAAATTGCTGTAGTTTTGTTTGAGAAACATAGCAAGAGAACAGTTAAATGATGGAAATGAAGCATAGTGTCTCTGATGTGAAATCTTGTTATATTTGGTTTTCATGTTTCAGCCCTGTATCATGTCATGCAGCTGTGTGAACGGCTTCTCCTTGATCATGCTCACAGGCTAAATGGGAAGGCTAACCCCCTGCACAAAGGAATAATATTTTGTTTGACAGCTTCAAGTTCTTCTCTGCATTTACGTTGTCGCCCTGTGGTAAAAAAGTTGGTGTCTGTTTTGGGAGGAACCCAGCTTGCACGTTCCTTACTCAAAGAATTTACCAGATTTCTAGAAACAGCCAAAATCCAATTTGGAGAAACTGTCAAGGAAAATAAAGATGCATCAGATACAGGCTCAGGAGGCAGTGGAGGTGGAGGGGAAATAACAGCAAAGGTGGTTGTGAATTGCATTACCACTTTCTGCTCAGGAAGCAATATTGCACCAGAGGATGCTCAGCTTCTTGCTCTGGACAGTCTCATCTGCTGCCATCATCCAGCTGTTGGTATGTGAATTAAAATTTGTTCAGGGCTAAGACCACTAACACTCCATGCTTTTGTGTGGCACATGGGGCCCATTTAATGATATTGGGTATTCATGTTAACCTTTTAAGAAAAACTTCAGATTTATCAGCTCCTGATTGACTTGTCAAGCAGTCAAATGTTCGATGCATTAGCATTTCCACTTTCTTGTATTGAGGAACCCCTTCGGTGACCTGTTCAACCCAAACAACGTATGTTGTACTCATACTCTGGAATGTTCTACGTATACCTTTATGTGTGCTATGCATTTGTCATATTTAGTTTCATTTTGTAAGCTTTGTTCCAACAAGTTCAACAGCTGGTTAATGTGGCAAACATGTGTACTTTGGGCTACATGTGCCAAATGTTTGCCTGACATTGTGATTGCATTCTTGTGATTGAGTTCTTGTTATTAGTTGCAGCATCCCCAAAATTGTGGCTTAAATTATTGAAATATCTGAAGCAGGATCCAAGTGAATTTATCAGACAGTTTGAAGAGAGTATACAGAAAGTCTTGATTGAAGACTATAATGCATCTCAGGTAATTATGAGTTCACTACCGTATTGCTGTTAGTTTGCAGAATAGTTGGAGTTAGTGTCATGAACGGAGTTAGGTGTTGTATATAAAATGTGCTGTAGATGGCTCTTATATATTTGTTTCAAATATTTATGTTCCAGTGGTTAGAGAACTGTTTGCAGATGGTAGTCAGCTTGAATCCAGACATCATGTTGCCACTTCTGGTTACATTTGTGAGCAATAATTTGAGTGATCCTTCTATTCTTCTTGTTACGAAAGATGAATACTTCGCATTCCTAACACCAGAAGGTGAACTTTATGACAAGAGTGTAATATCAGGGTAAGGTGCTTTGACTTAGCATGTGTCAAAAGTCATTGATTGAAGGAACATACCATGTTCTTTTGCATTTTTTCACACCTTTTTATATGTTACAACATATTTCGTCACATTATTTCTGAACCCGGCTTGTAAATGGGAACTTTGGCTTTTTGAAAACCTCCATTATAGACCTAATGAAGTATACTGTAATCAGCAAAACTTTAAATTCATTTTTAGGCTTCTGAAGGAGTACTTATGGTTCAGTGCTTGGAATTCTTATAATAAGCCTTATTAACTCTTTGCAGCTTGAGGTGTCAAGGCTGTAGTTGTTAATTTATTGATATTTTGAAGCTTTGTGTGTACAGTACTGTAATTATGACACTACAAAGGAAACACTTTAATATTTTTACTAACAAATTTTTCATGTTTGTATCAGTTTTAAAATGTTAGAGTAAAGTTAGTGATTGATATGTTAATGTACACTCGTACAGTCATACAACATACAGGCGGTCCTTGACTTGCAGATGTTTTACTTTCGTGAAACCTGCACTCTTGTACCTTATAAATTCTCACCCTTAATCCGTCTTTCACACACCGACTTCAGGCTTTTGTACACAGCTGATGAACAGACATTTTGAGCCATCGCAAAGTGGCGCTGTCAGCCAAGCCAACACTTCACTAGGGAAGTTGTTCATTTTATGAATGAACTGAACTTGGGTGTCAGCATTGAGAGTGTGGATGAATTAATCGCATCTTATTAAGAGTTGATGTCGAGTGAAGATCTTATTGACATAAAAGTGAAAAATAAGACATCACCTGAAACTGAACATGATGACTGTCAAAGTTCTCCAACTAAGACTAATAGTGACAGAATTGAAAGAAGTGTTTGATAACCTTGAACAATATTTAAGTATAGTGGAAGAATATGATCCGAATACACAGAAAAGTCTGCAAGTACATAGAGCCATAGATAGGGATACAGCTTGCTGGACTCCTGTATCAAGAGGAGAAGAAGGCTAGTGTTCAACTTTCTCTTAAATATAAGATAAAGACCATCCTCACAACTTTAATTGAAGTTGTGAGGATTATATTTAATTGTTATTCTCATATCAGTGTGCAATAAATAAAGACAACTTTCTCTTGATGAGTTCTTCAAGAAAGTTGGTAAGATGCCCTCAGCAAGTACTTTTCCCCATCATTGAATTCAGCTATTTACCTTTTGTTGAATTCATGCATGAGTGTACTGTAATAGTTGGCACAACTGTTTTGTTGTTGCCCATAAATAGGGGATTGTTATGTACTTTCATGTGGTGAGAATGGAACTCCCTTAGAACATATGAGTCTGTTGCTTGACTTCTGTATTATACGTTCCCAGGAACCAATTATGTAGAAAGTTGGGGACTGCCTGTATGTTTGTCTGTCATCAACAGCATCTAAAAAGGTAAAGCTCTCCTGTTACATGCCAAACAGGCATGGAAGGGAGGTAGAGGTATAGCCCGACCGATTAGCATCCCTGGCACTAGAAGGCGTGGTGCTCAGTGCCACTCCGCAGCCGCTTTACCCCCAGGAAAGAGACCCAGTACGCACTGTACAGGAAGCTGGGTGTGCCTTGGGGCGGGTCTGGATGGGTTCGGAAAATCTATAAACAGCACGTAGTACAGCCAAAATTACAACATAATGTTAGAAAATATGTCCTTTTAAAATATTGCAAATTTCAGATGTTTGGGAACATTACTAACAAATCAGTACTTGGGGTTCCTTTTATCTGAGAATATAAAGGCAGGCTGTTTGTGATCTTTGCTCTTCTGGGATGTTACACAGCATAGATTGGTAGTTAGTTACTGACGTTTGGGGACAACCTATTGGTCCCATATTCAAGGGTTAAGCAGTCCAAGAAGAATGCCAGATACACTTAGGTATGCGGTTATGTAAGGAATGGTGTGGGCAGTGGTTGGTCATCAGAGAATGTGATGCTAGGCAGTAGGGCTAGTGGAGCATGATGGAGGGGGAAGGAGGGGAAGGTAGTAGCCCATTGATGCTGAAAACAGCAACAGTGTTACAGCTGATGGATCAGAGTGTGAATAATGCTTTGAAGTTTTATTATGCTGTATGCTGAAAAAAATTAATTCCTCCTGCATTGAATTTTCTTGCCTAATCCATCTCTATCCATCAGTCAGGCCTCATACCTCTACTTCTACAGGTGAGGTGAAAATGATATATTCAAACAACATATTTTTTAAATCTCACATTTAATGAATGTTTGTTTTTAAAAATTACTTTTCATACACATCAACCTGGTTCATGTTAACCTATATTTAAATTTTTTGTTTTGGGCAGAAATTCCCTGCTTAAAGGGTGTTTACCTTAAGTATTGTTTTCTGGCCCAAATAGTCCACCGATAAAGAGGATCTGCTGCACTTCATTTATGAAGAAATTAAGAGCAGATTCAATACTGGAAAGGTTTGCTACTATTCATTTAGAATGTTGTGTTTTTCTATTTGCTGTCTGATACTGAAAGATTTAAAATGATGAAAACTGGCCTCTCATGTTATGGGAAGACTGAGAAATTGGTGCTGAGGAGAATATTTGGACCTAGGGGGGAGAAAGAGACAGGATGCCAATGACGTTCTTTATTCGTACTTCTTGCCAAATATTATTTGGATAATGGAATGCCATATTTACTCAAATATGAGACAGTTTATTTGTAAAACTGTACCACATTTTTATTGTTTATTCTGTACGTAACATGAATGTGTTGCATTGTGTAGGAAGGATAGTGAGAGTGAACTGAATGTGAAAAATATGAAACGGGAGAGTAAAGTATACTCATATAAGGAGCAATTGGAAGAGTTGCAGCTCCGACGAGAGTTGGAAGAGAAGCGAAGGAAACAAGGAAAATTGAAGGAACCTCAGCTGACACCAAAACAAAAGGAAGCCCTTAGAGTTCAGTTGGAGAAGGAAAGTGCAATACGTGCAAGACTGAGTGAGGTAACTATGGGGCATACTTCACTGACTTTTTGTTTTCATATCATCAGATGTTTAATCTTAAATATTAGCACTACCAGTAACGTCACAGATTAGGCTGTTGAGTCCATTCTGACTCCACATGTCATTCTCTTGATATAATTTTAAAAATTTTTGTGATAGCAATCACGAAAGCTGAGAGCAGAGTTGCCTGATTTTCCTGCAAACATAAGGGTCAGAATACAATAAAACCCATATTTTATGTTTTTGTTGGGACCCTCTAATAGTGGCATAAAATTTGGGAAACCTTATTCTTATGGGTATTTGGCTGGGCCTGAACAAAAAGTGCGTAAAATTAGGATTATACTATAATTATTCATTGGTATTAACACAAATACAATTGAATGTATAAAGGTATGTAATACAGCATCATTATTTCTTCTGGCCCATATTGTTGGTCACTTCACAGACCACTTTGTATGTCAGTGGCTGTTAAATTGATTACTGTTATTCTAATTTGCAATGAATTATGCTGCATGTATTTTATTTCAGCATATTGAAGTTAATAAAGTTAATATTAGGTTCTTACTCATTATATTTAAGCAAGGTGTGGGAAACTTTAAGTTCATTGTATCACAGTTAATGGGGCAGTCACGGCTGGAAACAGACCGTGGAACCAAAGGAAGAAGAAATATCCCAGTTAATGTAAGGTTTTTACTCACTATAATTAAGCAAGGCGTGGGAAACTTAGTTCAATGTATTGCTGTTAATATTAGGTTTTTAGTCATATTTAAATGAGGTGATGGAAGTGATTTTTGTTGGCTCCTAGACATACACCGCACTTAAACACATTGTTAGTTGGACATTGAAGTTCTGCTGATGAAATTGAAGAGAGTTAATACTCACTGCCTTGCTTCAGATAGTCTTCAGTGCAAGGATCATTAACGTACGCTTTATCCGTTAATGTGCCCCAGAAGTAAAACTTTGCAAGCGTTCAGATCCGGTAACGATGGAGGGTACAATCTGCTGCTTATCATTCTTTCGCCAAAAACACTGTGCAAACAGTGCATAAAATCGTTTGTGGTGTTCACAAAATGCTCTCTGTGTGTGTGTGTGTAGTGTGCATGTACTGCTGTGAATTTATTATCTCGGAAAAGAAATGGCCCCATTAATCCTGGTTGAACTCACTTTCTCCAATGTTCTGGCCATTGCGAGAGGTATCTTTGAAGTTTGGCTTTAAATTCTGTTCCACTGTGTTCAGTGGTTTCCATTTAAGCAAGTATTTGGATTTGTAAAATTCTTTAAGTTAGAGGAACACTGAATGATCACACAGATTTGTATGTTGGAAGGAGGGAACTGTCTTATGTATGGTGTGTCATGTTTAGCTAATAGTTGCCACACACACTGGGCTGTGTAGACAGGGTGTATTCTCACTGTGAACTTGGCAGGCACCACAGTTTTACTTTTGAGGCCATTTAAAGTTTTTATTGGTTATCTCACAGTCAGGTTAGTCATAATTCAGGGGTAGGTAGTTTTCCATTGTCTCCTGTGTCAACAGTTATGGAACCATTGTGGCTAAGACATGCTGCATTTCAAAATCTGGCATTAAGCATAAGAAAATCCTACTTCTTCAGCCGTTCCACAAGTACAGTAGTTAGTTGTCATGTCATTGCAAGCCAAATTATATGCTTCAGGTACCAGTTTGTAATTTGTAATTACTGCAATTTATCCAGGCAGCTGATCACTTGACAGACATCTGTCAATTTTTGAAATGGCAGTCACTCAAAAGCCTGAGCTCAGTTCTTCATTGCATTTCTAAAAATGATTTGCATTCACTGTTAGGGTTTTGTCACTGTATTCCCAATCTTCTCACAAAATTTTTGACATGTATTGTCCTCTACTCTCAAGTAGAAGTGTGATAAACACTGTGATCTAAATGCTCACCACAAGTGACTGAAGGGATTCAATGGGTTGTAAATATGCCTGGATTTGCAGTGCCATGTCAGGACATGTTCATTGCAGCATACCCATGCAGTGTGACGCAAGTTTTTAGGCTTTTGCAGTGGTGCAGTTGAGGTCTTTATTCTTCTGGGGTGTTGTACTCTGTCACTGGGTGACTGGACATTTTACCCTTGAGTGTGGAACCACCACACTGTCCCAAAACATTGGGCACCAATCACACAGTAAGAGCATGCAATATCCTAGAAGAATGGAGACCTGAGTATCAATTACATTAAGACTTCTAGATTAGAGCTTGTCAATTCTTTGTTCTTTTATGAGTATTGTGCTGTAAGCCACTTGAGAGCTTGGCAGTGTGGGTCAGCAGAAATTCCAATACATTTATTTTTGTGAGGTATGTTATACACATTACACAAAGATGGGAATAGTCCATGAGGTACCTTTTCAGAAAACACAAAAGAATTAATGAATATGTAATGGAGAACATCTTCATTTTCTGTACCGTATGATTCAGTACTGTACAAATTTCGAGAATATGTCAAACAGAATTTTTTGTTGCAAAGTATTAGAAGTGTTTCTGTAATGATGTACTTGGTATTTTCCAGTTGAATAAAATGCTCAAGAATGTGGTGTCAATGATAAAGGCAGCAGCAAATGGCGATGGTGAAGGACTGTCATTATATTTTCGAGATCTTCTGCCTAGTGTCTTGAGGGATCTCCAGTCACCATTGGCTGCACCATATCTTTCTGCATTGTACTTAGAACTTAGTAGATGTGTTTTTTTCACCAGTGGACATACATATCTAGGTAAAACCTGTCATTTCTTTATCAGTTATTTAAACTTAACTTTTTGGTGTGTGATATCAGGTATATCTGTCATACTGTGTGGTGCTCAAAATACTGAATGCCTGGTATGGATGGTGGCCATTTAATGGTCTTCCTTATGCAGCTCTCATTTAAATTCTGGTCTCCTGCATATCACGCCAGGCATGTAATTGCAGTGCCAAAGGACTTACAGAAGACTGGGAATGGTGCGTGAGGGCATGGATTCAGTTCCTGTGACTCAGGATGTGGTTCAGTGTGGACGTTTGTGAGTAGGGTAATGAAACTGCAAATTCCATAAAAGGCACACATGATATTAACTGGCAAAGTGCTTGTTACCTTCTGAAGGAAAACTGCTCCATGGAGTTCATCACTTTATTAAAGACTGGGAATAGAGCTGCTTTAATATTTGGTGTATGTTGTGTACATTGGAGTACAACTTTCATCCACTTTGGTTTCAGGTGATCTTATTGGACATGTGACTCTCCGGCTTCAGGTCCCATGTTGTGATCTTGATGCACGGTGGGAAGATGAAGAATTAAGTGTAGCTGTGCATCGCTCCATCATAACATTGCATAAGGCAACCGTTAGGCCACGAAGAGCAGCAGGCATTGACACTTCACAAACTTGTCTAACAGCTCCAGCGTTCTGTTATGTTTTTCCTTTGATACGTTCTGCTCTGCTATCTACATTGGCCAAGGCAGATGATTCATTGGTAACTTTAGGGCTCCAGATCATTTCTGAACATGCTCAGATGAGAGGAAATCCAGACAATACAGAAGGAAGAGACCTTTATCATCCCAATTTGCTGCCAAGAAGACAAATGTTTGAACTGCTTATAGAAATGATAAGTGAGTTGCAATTCAGTTACCTTTATTATTACATGCATATATAGATATGATATCCCACTGTAACAAAGTTCATAGCATCACTGTGATGTATGTGTTACTTTTCAAATTTATACTGTCCAAAAATTGGCGTATGACCTGTGGCTGGTTTTAGTATACAGACACTCTTCTGCTTAGTGAGCATTTGACTTGAAACTTTCAGAGATACAAAAAGAACCTGTCCATATGTCCTGTTGCCCATTCTGCAGGAGACTATACAACTTCTAGAGTTATTCCTGATGCCCGAGATTAATAACCTAATAGTATGTGGAAAGGTGTATTGTCCTGCAACATGCCGTACTGTAAGATGCTGTATGCTGCAGGTGTACTCTGCATAATCTTTCCTTTTTAATTTCTTACAATATGTGTGGTATTTACGAGAGTGAAGCTGGATTTAATAAGCAACTGTCGTGAACCGTAACTTGTTCTTAAGCAGAGAAACACCTGTATGGTTATTTGTTGTGATCAGAATTTCACTGTTGCAGAATTGACTGGTGACTTAAGTATATATTTTTTTCAGTTTGTTGTCAAAATTCATTCTCTGTAAACTTGGGTGCCAGGTATGGATATTTTAGTAGAGCAGATCCTTGTTCTTCATGGGGGTTATGTTTTTGAAAATTCCTGTGAGTGATGAAACTGTGATATGCAAAGTTACAACTGTACAGGGAAAATGGGGTTAGAGGAACCAAAGACCTGTGAAACATAGTAGTGTAAAATAATGATTGATAAGCATGAAAACTTATGTGTTGGTGTTTGTTGGAATGGCATTGATGTGGTTATGGTGAGTGAATGACATGGAGTGCATGGGATAGGGGGAGGTGGAAGGCTTAGTGAAGAAAGAGGTGATCTTCAATTGCTCTGTCATCTGTATGTCCTTGTACATGTTGTGTGGTGCCTTGACAGCCTCAATCTCATTCTTAAATGTCAGGCACTTTTTTTTTTTGAAATGGATGACCTGAAATTGATTAAGTCGTGTGCCTTCTGGAGGTCTTTCTTCAGAGTTCTGGTAGTCAGCTGAGGCTTCTGCACCACAGCATCACAATCTTCATCTCCTGGTTCATTGAGCATGTTAATGCCCCCATCAGTTAACTCAGCAGCATGAGAGTCATGAGCTTCAAGAATATCTGCCTCCAGGATATTTGGGAATCCTTTTTATGGAACTTTACATGTTGACATGAAGATGTCCCTTATTTTATCCAGCTGGTTGGAGAATTCTCAGAAGTCTTCTAAGTGCTTCAGGCCAAGACTTCTTCCAATAGCTATTCTGAGCCATAGACTTGAGCTCATCAGTGGTCTGTTTTACATTTACTATGCATTCATCTTTGCTGTGTGATTATCAGCATTCACTGATGCTAACAAATATATAATCTAAAGCTTTCATGGCAGCTGAATTCAGTAAAACTTTCTTGGCCTAGCAGGCCTGCATGAGGTTTGTCACAGTAATTCTGCAAATAAGCAAAACGATGATGGACAAACACTTGAACAAGGATGGTCTGCCATATATTATTTTATTTCTTATGGTCAGATATCGTTCTATATAAGGATGGCTGGTAGCCAAAGAATATGTTAGTATATTTTCTTTTCAATTTCTCGTTGTCAATATGCATTTTGTTGTAATAGTACAGGAAAAACAGAAACAGTTTTGTACTGTGGTATGCCATTATTTTGCTTAAGGCTGTGCACTTCATAATCCATGTGTTCATTTGCTGTAGCTTGAATATTTTTTATCTGTTAAGTTCTTTTTATTATCTGAAGCAGGGACAAGAGAAGGTCCATTTTGGAACTAGAGTTGCATTTAAAACCAGTGAACAGAACTTGACAAGCCACTGGAAAATGTACAAAGTTGATGTTTGTGTCTCATGTATTAATCTTTGATAGTTCTTTCTGGTTTTAGATTTCTTTCTTTCTTTCTTTCTTTCTTTCTTTCTTTCTTTCTTTCTTTCTTTCTTTCTTTCTTTCTCTCCTTCTTTCTTTCTTTCTTTCTTTCTTTCTTTCTTTCTTTCTCTCCTTTCTTTCTCTCTTTCTTTCTTTCTTTCTTCCTTCCTTCCTTCCTTCCTTCCTTTCTTTCTTTCTTCCTTCCTTTCTTTCTTTCTTTCTTTCTTTCTTTCTTTCTTTCTTCCTTTCTTCCTTTCTTCCTTCCTTTCTTTCTTCCTTTCTTTCTTTCTTTCTTTCTTTCTTTCTTTCTTTCTTTCTTTCTTCCTTCCTTCCTTCCTTCCTTCCTTCCTTCCTTCCTTCTCCCTGGCATGGATTGGTATATTCCCATTGAATTATAGATGCCAGCACTGAGAAGGTTTGAAGGTAAGCATTTTTGGATATTGTGGGTATTCATGAGAGTGAGCATTTTTATGAACTTTACAAATTCCTATATTAAGGTATCAGTACATTTTTAATAATTGCAACAGAAGACTGTGTTATCTACTTAAATTATTCTTTTACTGTCTTACAAAATGTAGGTCGTACTGGGGGTCGCATCCAGCAACAGGCAGGATCTGCTCTGCTTGATGTGGCAACATCAGGCTCTGGAGCTGCAGACTGTGCACGAGCTAGTGCTGATGAAATTGACAGTTTGCTGGTTGCATTGCAGAACCCATCAGCAGTTGTGCGTGATGCAGCTCTTAGGGTGAGTATGAAAGAGAAGCCTTTTGGATCATAAGGTTTTAAAATGGTTATCAACCAGTAAGCCGAAGGCTGGAAGAACATAAACCATATGCTGAAGAAGCAGAGAAGCTGCCATTATGATACCAGGACCAGAAATAGTTGCCCCAGCTGCCTGGTTTGTTTCCTGCTGCTTCCCTGCTGTTGCAGGTTTCTTTTACACCTTCCTTCTTTTACTTTTATGCATTTGCTTTTGTTTTTTATATATTTTTATTTAATGTATGTTGGGTATGTTTCTCCTGTGCTTCATATTTCCTCCTCATTTCCAGTTTTTTTCTCTTCCGACTCTGTTGTCTTCTCATTTCCGTCCCCTTAAGCTCATTTCCATCTCCTTAAGCTCTTATCCTCCTCCTATACCTCGTGCTTTTGTTCAAATATTTAATTTTATTTTTACTGTGTTATATTCCAACATCATATGCCCACTTTCCTTCATGTTACACTCCTTCCTTTTATCCTTACTGACAAAATGATCCCCCTACTCACCCTTTTGACAGAAACCTATTTTAAATTAGGTAGCTCACAGCTCCAGCCCCACTCACAGGACTATTTCTACGATGGTTTGCTCTTCTATCCTGAAAATGGAGGTGGCAGGTTCCTCTGAAACATTGGTAGCACACCTAAGAATAGGATCAACATCATGTAAACAGTTATCACTGTTCCTGGGATATTCCAGTGTACCCCAGCTTTTAATCATTCAGACTACTTGGATTTTGGAGAGTTTTTTTTATAAATGTGTTTCACAGCTACACATAGTACTGTGGTCTATAGTGATGAGTCCAAACAAATGAAGTTGTGAAGAAATTTGTTTGAAGTCTTTAATATAATATGATGGATAAATAGTATACTGAAGTGCCAGAGCAATGGCATTGGTGCTGCAGTCGCGTTAATATCTTGATATTTCTCCATGCTCTGCTACAGGGTTTGATTGCTATGGTTGGTGCCTTTCCAACTTTGAAGGAAGATTATGATCAAGCTCTGCGACTTATAAGGAGAATCTGGGTGGCTCAGTTTGATGTTTCTGAAGAGAACAGGTGAGAAGTACAGAAACTGCATTACAGTGTCTTTTAATGTGATTAATGAGTGAGATAATTAATTCCAGTAATTGAATGATAATATTATTTTCTTTGCAAAATTTTGACTTTGATGTACATCTGTGTTAACCTGCAAATGTGCTGTATAGTTGACTATCCAGTATACATCCTTTAGTTGCAACATTATTGTCACAGAGTCTCTATTGAAATTTAGGACTTTTTTCCCATAAAGGTACTTCGTATTGGTATTTTATAGAAAATGATTCTGAAATTGTGCATTATTTTGAACTGTTACCTGTTTGAAATGAAACTATTTGCACACCAAATGTTGTAGTGCAGTGAGTAGTACTGCTGCTTGACATTCAGGCAGCCCCAGTTTTGAGTCTTGGTCTGTATACCAGTATCCTTTCCTGACTGAGGGTCATCGTAGTTTGAATTTGCCATCACCACTTTTTTCCTCATGTCTTTCCAAATAATTAGTCACTGGTTTTCCTACCACATGACATTATTTGATATAAGTTGCTGAGCACATATGTAAATAAATAGATACCAGTGTTCCGAAGGACCGTGACATCTTCATCTTCAGCGTCAAGCAGTCCATGAAGCATAAATGCACAGGAGGATGTGTGTTTGTTATACAGGTATGGGTACTATGGGTGGTGAGAGGACTATTCGGATGGTAGGCTGGGGTGGGATGTGGTGGTGATGTGCACTGGGCACTGACTTGGTGTGTTGGCAGGTAGGTTTGTGACATTGGCAAGTGAACGGTCAGGGATGAAGTCTGGAAGGTAAGCTACACAGATCAGAGACCAGGAGATGGTTGGGTGACCAGGAAGTGTGTTAAAATATCCATCCTATGTAATGCTGGGTTTATGTAGTGTCAGTCTAGATGTAATGAAGTTATGGGTTGTGATAGGTACTGCCAGGTGGTAATCAGGGTGAAGCTGAATAAAATTAGTGAAAGTGGTAATAAAATAAAATAAAGTTAAGTCAGTGAAATAAGGGGCCTGAGCTTTGTTGGCACTGTTAGGTGTTCGCTGACACAACTCTGAGGTGGTCAGGGATTTGGTTCTGGCAGAGTTATGGAGGTTATGGGAGTGACAAGCAGAGGAGGGGACTTGGATTTTATGGGCCCCGAGAAGGGTCATTAGCAAAATTAACCATCCTGGGAGGCTTCCTTCACTCCGGCAGGGAGTGAATGAGAGGTTTGTGCTAGAAGCACCTAGAAGGCAGACACAGTCCTTGTCTTGGTGGCAATCTCCCATCTTTTGACCTGTCTTAAGTATCAGACGGGCACTGTTCACACCCATGGTCTCTCCTTCCCTCCTATGATTAACCTAGCATTTTCAGTCTTTGTCCTTTAGTGATGGGGGAAAGAATTGTGTTTTTGCTGACATTCCAGCTGTGAGGCTTTGTGTCTCTACTGGAGGTCTCCTGTGTGGACGATGCCCCCCTCCTCCTGTCTATGTATTTATCCATCTGGACCTTGCAAGGCTTTTATTGTCACAGGATGAAAGAAAAGGAAAACGTGGAAGAACATCCTCCAGTATGTAGGATCAACTTCAGTCTAAGACTTAAATATGTAGCCATTGGAATGACCTTGCCATGTCAAGTTTGGCACAATTTGGCAGTAGTTTAGACTTTGAGAGACAGTATGTGCCCATTAATAATACATCGCAGTTTTGAATCTGAAGTTAGATGGTTAGAATACCACTGTCGTACTTGTGGGGTAGAAACTGGAAAAAATGACGGTAGAAGACCATGGGAATATGGACTTTAATAACAGTTTTCTTTAATGTGACCCGTATGCTTTTAAGAGTTTTCTTTGTTTTATGTTTGTGTGGTTGGAGGTTGTAGTAAAGTATTAGTGGCAATGTTTGTTTTACATTGCTGAGTGCTTAATCTTCAATTATTGTGTCTTGAGATGATTTTCTGGTCTTTAGTCTGTGGTTTAGTTAATACACATTGTATGGCACTTGTCTCAGCTTTATATATCAGCATTCTTTCTTCTAGTTCAGTACTAGGCATGTAGTTTTCCTCCTTTATTACATTAACACATACTTTTCAGTTATGCTGTTAATTTCAGAGACCTGGCTGCCAGATTGTGGGATGTGGCCCAGTTGCAGCTTCCGACAGTGCTGTATGAGGAGCTGCTGAATGATGTAATCCACCCAGTTGATGAGATCCAACAGGCTGGAGCGCAGGCTCTTGCTGCCTTACTGAAACGAGAAACGGGCCTCATTGATCATGTGCTAGAACAGTTGCTTGCAATATATCATGAAAAGCTTGCAGTAAGGAACATGACTGTTTTTATGTGTAGTTGTGGCCTTTTCTTGCTTTGAAACTGTAAAAGGTGCCGTGTACACCTATAATAACTACAATAAAAGAGAGTATGTTAAAGGCAGGCTCCTGTGAAAGTTGTAATGAACCTTTGGGTTTGATTAAAGGCAGGGCATTTCATAAATAATTGAACCATTGTTAGCTTCTCAAGAAGATTCCTGTTCCATGGAGTTACTTATATGGAGCAAATTAAGAATCTGTTGTTACTGAATGAAGATGCATTTGCATAGATAGAACTGTGCACTGCATATACTATATAAGAATAGGGGCCTATTTGGTGGGGAATAAATTTTGTCAGAACAACTCAGGGACAGTGATTTTCTGCTCCTTTTAGTGGGAGGTGGGTCTGTCCACAGGAGTAAAGTTTTTTTTTTGTGTGTGTGTGTGTGTGTGTGTATGATCACATGCTTTCTTCTATTGCCAAGGCTGCAAGCTGCATACACTCAAGTGTCTTTATTGCTGCATGCTTAGGAAGTGGGTTAAATTTACGGAATTTACCAGAATGTAGATTACTTTTTTCTGTAGTATGTGTGCAGAATTTCATAGATGTTTTGTTGTTATTTTAGATTTTGCCTCCGAGACTGGACAGTTTTGGACGGGTAATTGAACAGCCTGTGGATACGTGGGAACCACGCAGTGGTGTGGCTCTTGCACTTGCTCAGATTGCTCCCCTTCTAAGTCCAAAATCTGTTTCCCATCTTATTTCATTTTTTGTGTCAGTGGGACTTGGAGATAGAAGCCCTGAAGTCAGAAAAAATATGCTGGCAGCAGCTCTAGCTGCTGTAGATCTACATGGCAAGGTGAGACACAGAAGTATGGTGACTCTTACATTGCTGACCTCAGTCATATCATGAGACACTGTAGTTGAGCAGGTAGCATTTCTTTATATTTGGGAATGGGATCCCAGTGCTTTGGTACCTGAGCAAAGGTTTTATAATTTATTTCATGTTACTCCCTCCAAACATGTGTTGGGATAAGACCTTAAAGTAAGCTGTGTCTGCTTGTTTGCATGGCCTTACGTATGGGCCTCTTACCTTTTTTTTTTTTCCTGCAGTTGGGAAGAGATGCTGTTAACACAAAAATCAGATGGTCTGGTCTTTAGAGAGAAATACTGCAAGAACTAATGTTTCCAGCTGTGTTTATTTTCCCACTCCAGTCATTTCAGTACTAAATGTGTTTTACTTGAGATATAATGTGTTTGGCCTTTCATTAACACTGGGTTTTAAATTCCAGCTACCATCCAAGATGGAGGGGTTTTAGTGTTACAGTACCCTTAAATGCATTTGTGACCATATGGTATACTGAGTCCAGCAGTATTTGAAAAATCAAAGGAGTGTACAGTGTACCAAGGGTGACTTTAAAATGTTAGTGTTCTTGCTAAGGGAGCCTGTTCCTGAACCCCATACAAATTCAAGATTCATATAATACCTTCACTGTCGTCTTGGTTGTTGTTAGCACACGTAATACATATTTTTTTTAGCTTTGTATTAGGTACCAACTTTATTGCAGGAAACTGTAAACAGCCTCCTATCTGTTTTTGAGGAATTTCTGGATAAAGCTCCAGATTCAGGCAGTTTTGATGCTGTACGTCAATCTGTGGTTATTCTGATGGGTTCTCTAGCCAGGCATTTGGAACGAGATGATCGCAAAGTGAAGCCAATTGTCGGGAAGCTTATTGATGCTTTGTCAACACCATCACAACAGGTAAGTACAGTCACTTAACATAGTTGTTTATGACTTGGTATGTTATGACATATTCTACCCAGGACTGTGAACCAAGCTGTAAACTGAACTGAACTGCATAATTTAAAAAAATCTAAACCTGAACTGAACCTTCTAAATAAACAACATATGACAGTGGGATTTGTGAACTGGTGAAGCCCTAAAGAAAAAAGACTGTCATTGGAAATTTTAAAACTGCCATTGGCTCAGGGTAATCCTATCCCCTCTTCCTGTTTTTCGTAGCTGTGCTTGGTCAGATGCACTCAGACTGGAATATGTGACTGATACTTTTCTTCCTTCATATCACTTCACCATCCACTTGAACCAGTTTCTCATCTTTAAGATGGAAGTAGAACGCTCTTCTGAAGTATCTGAACATTTAACCAATACACGGTGCAGAAATCCAAAAGAAGACATCATTTGAGTGGTATAACAAATTCTCAGTGTGTGGTCTGTCCAAGAGAAATGGGGTAGCCTAGTGGGAGGAGACAAAAAACTGGCTGTTTCATTGTGGCAGAGTCTAGGGGAATCAACTCCTTTCCCAAAGCAGAAGCACTTTATGTTGTATACCACCTGATTTCCTGTGGGTATGGTAGTGGCTCAGTCTGTGGTAATAGTGTCTTATAATCTGTGGTTACAACATTGAGGTATTGTACTTCTGTAGGCTCTGTGTTTTACCAGCAGTAAGTGACACAATTTTGTTATAATACTTTTTGAGAAGTCTCACTCCACTGCATAAAGAACATAGAACTCTGAATTTTGCTAAGAAGTATGAAATTATGGAGGCATATGAGAGGACAAGTATTATCAAAAATGAAATTAGTAAACCATACAATTTAAATTCTTCATTGAGCTTTACAATATCAGGATATTAAGAGAAGCTTAACTTGGCAGTTCTTGAGAATAATATCCTTGGGGGAGACAGACATTTGGATGTAGAAGTCGTGCTATTCAAGTCGTTCATGTAGAAGTGCACAGCAGGCATTCCAATAGATGGCGTATTGTAAAAGGCAGAAGTTGCAGAACATTCTTGATTGACGTCAGACACAAGAAATTAATTTCCTTGGGCTTCTTTGATTTCTCTGTCTAATACATCTGTCTTGTCTTCATGACTTTTATCATTTACTAACTTGGAACAGTACTTTACAGATTATCAAACATGGAAGCTGTTTCTTTAAACTGTCGTGCCTTCTTAGTAATATGGTTTCATGACATATTATTTGTAATGTTAAATTTTTGCCCTCTTTAGTATGAAGCCATTTTGCAGCTAGGGTAACCAACATAAGCCCTGGTTGTTTCTTTATACAACTATACTTTATACATCAGTATTTGTATGTAAAATTGTTGTATACAGTTTCTTCTGTCCTGTTCTTTACCTGTTTCTGTGCCCTTAGTCCCGTTGCTAGGCAAGTTTAATCTGTTGCTACAGCGAAAAATCTGTATAATACATGAAGAGGTCACTCTGCAGTGGTAAATAATAGAACACCGAGCATACGTTTTAAATATCATTAGTGCAGTACTGTTTATTGTAAGAAAAGTCTGGACAAAGGCTGCACATTTCTAAATTGTGCAGAGCAAAAGAATTTTCTTCTTTGTGATGAATGTATATAATTGAATTGTTTTTGGAGTTTGTTGTGGTGTACTGAGGAACATGCTTTTATTGCAGGTACAAGAGGCTGTGGCAAATTGTCTTCCACCACTAGTTCCTGCTATCAGAGATGATGCTCCACATCTAGTTCAGAAGTTACTTCATCAGTTACTAGAATCTGAGAATTATGGAGAAAGAAAAGGAGCAGCATACGGGCTGGCTGGATTGGTTAAGGGAATGGGTATTCTTGCCCTCAAACAACTTGATATCATGAATACTTTAACAACTGCTATTCAGGACAAGAAGAACTATCACCATAGAGAAGGTATTAGATGTTATTGCTTGTAGAATATTTGAACTGATCAAAATGAAATGTCAATGTCTGTCTGTCTATTTATCAGCCAGCATGTAACAACTAGGGAATCACCATGTGGATCATCATGAAATTTGGTTTTAGTTTTACCCAAATTTGTCAGCACATTTGGATTTTGTTGTAAATTGGATGTCACCGTCAGGCAGTGTAACATGAAAAACCACACACATTTCCATGAGGATATCAAGCATATCTTTGTATACAATTATTTCATCTTTGTTTACTTATTGGTTTATTTAGCACTGCTTTTGGTAACACAGATCATGCAGCATATTACGGTGTGATAATACATAATGTATTTTAAATGATGTGGGAAGAAGTGGTCATGGCCTATTTTAAGGCATCAGCCTGGCATGTGACTGCAGGGTCTGAGGAATGTTATGAAGGAGATGTCATGATACCCATTATCAGGGCTGAGGTTTGGACCCAGTATATTCCAAATATAAAGCAGGAATGCTAACCACTTTATTGTGATGGTTAATGATACTTTTCAATATGTACATATCACTGCTAAGTGTTGGAAGGAGTCTTTGACATTTGAGTGTTTGTTATCCAGCAACTGTTATGAGTGGTGGTTTATTGTTTTGACATAAAGTGTAATGACTATTTGATCACTGGCCAGTAAGCTTTCAGGATGCTTCATGTGTCATGTCCTGTTAGGAACAGTGATTACCAAAAACAGAACTGTTTTAGATACGTTGATTTTACGTACTGGAGAAGAGAACTGCATGCAGTCAAGTTCTTGTTGATTTCTGTGTCAGCACTGATGGTAGCAGTGAGTTGCTGGACACACTTGCTCATTGCATCTGTCAGTTATCTACATGTTGACACCCCTGGTGTGCAAGTGGAGTCTGTTTTGTCTTGCTCTGTTCCTTGTCAGAACTCTTGTTTGTGTCATGGTCCTAGATACCCCTGTTCATCCAGCATTGGTTGACCCTCCTTGGGTTGTTTGGGTAGAATTAAGGGTTTTCCTCCTTGTTTGTTTTGTCTGCCTTCTTGACATGCATCAGAATTGCTATCAGGTGTAAGTTATATATCTTTTTTTTGTGCATTTATTTTTTATGTTCCTAGTTGCAGATGTCATGATTGATATTGTTTTTTGTGTGATAATAAATGCATTTGTCTTTTGGGTAAAAGGAGAAGAGCAATGTTTAACCTTGTTTTGCTATAGGACATGTATGAATTATGTGGTTACTATATGTGCATACTTACTACAGCCTCCAGAAATCAGCTATGAAAACACCAAAAATAATTGCTGCATAGCAGCTCATTGTAATGTCTGGGATAGCATAGAATACAGAAGGGCGGGCATTGCAGTGACCACGCACTTTGACCGTTATCAGTCTTTTGTGCAGCTGGGTTAGCATGGTCAGTAAGGTAACTAGGCTGCAGGCTGGATTACTGAGGAAGTGTGGTTTGATTCCTGACAGGAGTGGCAGCTTTATCTGCAGAGCATCTAAACTGGGTGTGGGGCCCACCCAGCCTCCTGTTCAGCGAGTGTCGGGAGCTGTCCCCCATATGACTTCATCACATGGACAGCTACTTCACCATATAAAATGTTTGCGTGAATGTCATTGGTTTCAAGTGAATCACTAGTACTATCACAGTGTATGTGGGGTGCCATGGAAAATTACTGTCCATGAACATCATACCATTTGTCTAATTGACTCCATTTGCAATACATTGTGTACATACTTACACAGCAGATGGATTTATCATGCCTAAGTGAAATACATGTTAATTCCGGCTCCTGAAGTGTGCATTTACCTGTACTTATTGTATGATTTTCCACTGTTTCAGGTGCACTGTTTGCATTTGAGATGCTTTGCAATATGCTGGGCAGATTGTTTGAACCATACATAGTTCATGTTCTGCCACATCTACTGTTATGTTTTGGAGATGGAAGTCAGTATGTCCGTGATGCTACCGATGACACAGCTCGGGTTGTCATGAGCAAACTTTCTGCTCATGGAGTAAAATTAGTTCTGCCATCTCTTCTGGCAGCATTGGAAAAGGACTCATGGAGGACAAAAACTGGTGACTGTCCATTTCCTATATGAAGCTTTGATATGGTCCTTTTCATTCTGTCCATTTTGTGCTTTATCCAGGGTGCTCAACATGTTCGGGAGGCACCCATATTGAAAGATACAATATACTGTGAGGGTCAGAGCATCTAAATATGTTAGTTGTAACTGCACAGAAGTGAACATCACAGTTCAAGTCTGGGTAATGTATTGTGGTACACATACATGTTTGTATCAATTTTTAAAAATCCTGTGTGATTAACTGGTGCAGTGGTGATATGGTAACATTGTAGAGGGTACATGTACATCTGATTTTATCTAGTAGTCATTTTCGTAGAAAACACTATGCATAGGAAAAGTGAAATATCGAGAACTTTTTAAGACTGAATGTCATAAGCAGGGTTTATGTTCCTGGATGGATGTATTTTCCAACATACTTTATGAGTATGTGTGTTTTAGGCTATTCAAAGATGAACTAGCATTATAATCATGTAGAGAGTAAAAATGTGGTAATAAGCCCTTACTCTCATGTGTGTGCACGCATATCTGTACCTGGGCAATCAGTATTTCTAGTTACTGAATTAAACATGTAAGGGAGGACGTGGTGCATAAATGGGGGTTTTTCTGTAGAATGAAGACAACAGTAATTGGAAAAAGTGTAAACCACAGGTATGCAAATTGATGTATACCTGCACTGTAAAAGGTTGTGGCACATTTGTTCATCCATTCTGACTCATCATTCACAGTGAACATGTTAATTTTAGGGTCTGTGGAATTGCTGGGAGCAATGGCATATTGCGCCCCCAAACAGCTGTCTTCCTGTTTACCGAGCATAGTGCCCAAGTTAATCGAAGTTTTGAGTGACTCTCATGTGAAGGTGCAGAAAGCTGGAGCACAGGCTCTAAAACTCATTGGCTCTGTCATTCGGAATCCAGAAATTCAAGGTGAGTTCAGAATACTTACGGAGCATTTGATAAAGAGAGGCGAAAACAGAATGTGAGGCACGTCATGATTTGTAGTCTGTGCCACATTCATTAGGGTGATCAAATCAAGGAGGGTGAGATTGAGAGGACATGTGGCATTCATGGGAGAGAAAAGAAATGCGTACAGAATTTTGGTGGGAAAACCTGAAGGACATATACAACCAGGAAGTCCTAGGCAGAGATGGGAGGATAATATTAAAATGGATCTGAAACAAATGTGATGAGGGGGCATGGACAGGATTTATCTGTCTCCAGCTAGGTACCAATGGCAGGCTGTTGTGAACATTCTAATGAACCTTCATATTCTATAATGTGTGGAATCTCTTAACTAGTTGAGCAACTGTTATCTTGGGATAGAGGTGTTAATGGGATGTTACGTTGTGTTGTTGGGTAAGTGGATTCTGACACTTTGAAGGAACGTAATGCCTTCATTTTAAGGGTCAAGCCACCTTCTCGGAATGGTCGATTCTTGAAGATGAAGACATTAAGTTCTTTGAAGTGTCATGAGCCCTTTTCCCCATTACATAGTGTCACATCCCAGAAGATCCAAATCCTCAACTGCACCATGCGGTAACTTCAGTTGTCACAACTTGTACTTTTCAAGAGGCCCACTGGAGTCAGCTATGTGGCATAACCTGTATAATGCTTTTGTTGTTAGTGTATTTGCCTGAATCTAAAGTACCCTTGAATATTGTGCATATTCAACTTTATTGAAAATAGTTTTTTGCACATGTTGTCATTGAAGACAAAATGGAATGTATGTCATCAGTTTCTTGGGAGGAATTTGGAGCATCAACATGTGCATCGCATGCAGGAAGAAGCAGGTTCTCAGTCAGGTTTCTGCTGGCCATTTTTTTCAAACTGCTGTAGTTTGCACACAAATGTATTACTTTAGCCTTTGACATGTTAATACTTTATTGTTATTTTAAAAACAGTTTGTACATAAAATATCCTTTTTTTGGTGGTTTTAATTTTTTTGTGGAATTCTTGAGATTCGTCAGTACTGCAGCATTCTGTTTGAGAATAGTTTTTTCCCTTATCCACAAGTATGCCGTATTGCTTGGATGAGCTGTTGTATGCTAACACTGAAAAGATATATAATTTTATATTAATTTTGTTGGAGTATTTAATGATAATTATTTTCTCTGTGTTTTATAGCAATTGTTCCTGTGTTGTTGGAGGCATTGCAAGACCCGTCAAACAAAACTGCCACATGCTTACAAACTCTGCTGGACACACAGTTTGTACACTTCATTGATGCACCATCTTTGGCTCTAATCATGCCTGTTGTGCAGCGTGCGTTTATGGATCGTTCTACAGAAACGCGTAAAATGGCTGCCCAGATCATTGGCAATATGTACTCTTTAACTGACCAGAAGGATCTGACTCCTTACTTGCCCACTATAATACCTGGTCTTAAGACATCTCTGCTTGACCCTGTACCAGAGGTAAAGCTTATTCTTATCCATATGTGTCATATGTCTTTAGTTTCACATTCATTGCAGATACTTGGTGAAGTGTGATAATATAACCTCTTGCTGTAATTAATTCCTCCACCAAGAAAGAACTGATCAGGCAGAGTTGCTAAGAAGTTTTGTCAGTATATGTCAAAGGTACAAGGAGAGGTAAGCCCATGAGAGCTGGAAAAGAGTAGTTCTGAGTTGAGTATTGGAGCCGGAACGGTCTAATAAAGTGAATTCTGCATATTGTTGTTGTTGTTATTGTTGTCGTCAGTGTTGAAGTAACATGTGCCAGTGCATTATTATGAATCGACCAGTCCTGGTTGTGCCATTGTTTGGATGTTTTTAGCTAACTTGCTCCCCTAGGTGTTGCAAAACCTACACGTAATAGTGCTGGCTAACCATTTGAACTGGAGGTGAATATTAGAGTAAAGAAAGTCACCAGCATGCTGTTGGCATTCAACCTGACTTGCCTCACTTTCTTCAGACAAGAGAGGATGTATTTTTCCCATTTAGAGGACAGTTGTTTGGTTTCTGAGTTGTAACAGTAGATCCCAATTTATTTAGAAATGAGTCTGTCTAGTCCTGGTTGTGGTATTCTGGGTTTTGACACTGTGTAGTCTCTCAGGTACATACCAAGATTTCAGAGGAAAACTGCAGGCTTCTGCCACAGTGTATTTGAGGCTTTTGCTCTTCTTGGATATTCCACATCATATGTTGATACTACCAACTACCCACATGTGCTGCATAACAACCAAGAAGACTGAAGGCCTCATTTCAGAGGAACTTACCGCCTTCATCATCAGGGTGAAGTGCATGGGTTGAGGATGTGGCCAAGTTATTTTGGCAGATTGACATGGATGGGTGAAAGGAAACAGAGCCCTGTGTGGGCCAGCAGGAATGATTGCAAGAAAATAGCTCGGTCCAGGGCTCCTGCGGACAGAAAAGTAGTGAATGGCCCTGATTACAGTTGGTGTGGTGAACTGTCATATCAAGAAGGAGTAACTGTTTTTTCCTTGCTGTGATGTATACTAGTACAATTTCAGATTCTTCAGACTAGTTTGCAGCACTGCATACGAGCAAGAATGCACTTCTGTGGCTCACAGAGTAGAGTGTACTGTTGCAATGAATGGAAAAGATTGTACTTTGAAGTGTACTGTGGTAAATCTTTGTACTGGTAGGGTTAAAGCATGATTTAGAATGGGGTCCACTTTTTTACTTGAATGGTGTGTACAGTTGTCGCAGCCCTGTACTGCTTGTAACATGGTAGTAGTTGCAACCTGGGAAGCATAGACTTTGAAAGTTGGTGATGCCTACAGTATAGGCAATGGGATTGATCTGTGCAGTGAGTGAAGTAATGATGAAACATAAAACAAAGCAGTAGCATAATAAAAGTAAGCCAATAGCCGTATTAGATGGTGCAGGACTGGGCATACTGGCTGCCAAGTCTTTTCACAGAATGATTGTTAGTGATGTCAACAGTTTCAGATAAAGACTGTTTTATTTTTTAAAAGGACGGTACCTGTCTGTTCACATGTCTGAAGTATGTGGCTAAATTTAAAAGTGGAGTACTGGCTTCTGATATACATGGTAAAGCGTGTTTGAAGTCTGAGATGCGTCATTGAATATTGATGTTTGATCACATGAGCCAAGCTAAAATTACCTTCTCCTTCTGTTTGTTAAAGTTTGTGGTTTATTTTGTAATAGCAAGGTAGAACAAGTGTTTTTATGCCTGCAGTTATCACAATGGTCATGCAGTGCATCACACATTTGACAAAAATTCATTAACTTCAGAAAGGCTGTTAATTTTTGAAGTTCAGAATTTGTTTGTATTGCCTTCATTGCAGTGAAATGTCAGTGTAATGAATATCATTTGTCAGTCCACAGAAGTGTGTCACAGTGAGATTTTACTGACTGTTTGTGACAGTTTAAATTTACATTGGAGCATAGTGCATGCATTTATAGGTGACTGAAAGTTCAATGAGAGTATTGTGCTCATTGCATATGTGGTTTCAGGTGCGCAGTGTATCAGCAAGAGCTCTTGGAGCTATGGTACGTGGAATGGGTGAATCTAGTTTTGAAGATTTGCTTCCATGGTTGATGCAGACACTTACGTCAGAAACAAGTTCTGTAGATCGTTCTGGCGCTGCTCAGGGTCTCAGTGAAGTTGTAGGTGGACTTGGTGTTGAGAAACTGCACAAATTAATGCCAGGTATTGGACAGCAACATGTAGCATTACAGAAGTACCTACAACCCAGTTGTGACTATTAGCATTGTTTGCTAGTTTTTTTGGGTCCTACAAAAGTGCGTTCCATGCATCTTAGAAGATTTCTGTCATAGTTCTCTTCTCTTCTCTTCTCTTCTCTTCTCTTCTCTTCTCTTCTCTTCTCTTCTCTTCTCTTCTCTTCAATACTTGCATTTTTGGAACTTTTCATTGTTGATGTTCCATACACTTTTTTAAACTCTTAGTACCATGCTGTGATACCAGTTAGAGACAGGCTTGAGGATTATGTACTTTAACCATTTTCAGATTTTGAAGGGGGTACTTTTTATATCAGTCATTCTCACATGTTTTATAATTTTTTTTATGCAGAGGTTATGCTGTGTGTCTACTGTTCCACCACTAACAGGAAAACAAAGAATGTACAACTGGAAAGTCTACTTGCCTATTCATAGACAATGAAAGGCATTTGTGAGAATAATTCAAGTTACTGTCTGTTCTACATCAAAAGAGATGATTCTGAATCCAATTTTTAACTGTAGTAGATAGCTTACAAGACAGTACCATAATAATTACAAATAAAGTTTTAGGTATAAACAAATATGGCCACTGAGGCTGCACACAGAAAGTTTCAGTGCTTGAGGGTGACAGTTGATTTCTGTCATGTTTATTTCATCGTGGTCCACACAAAATTTGCATAATACTATTTACAATATTTGCTGGTGTGTGAGAGACACTTTCCACCTTCAAGAGTGGCCACTGATATCACTTTGCCAATTTCTACATCATTGTTTGTGATACAAATGTGTGGTGATATCAGACAGTTTCCGAATTGTATTGTTTTCACGTGATATTTGCATTGACCGTCTCTTCCATGCTGTTCTTTTTGATATAGTTTCCATGTGACTTTATGCCGTGAGTCCAGTGATAGTGCTGATGCTGGATACATTTGCAGAAGTCTTGTGTTTTGAACTTGGCAGGTGCAGCTTACAGTTCTTTGTGAATTGTGATGATGTCGTTAAATCTCCTCACCTTAAATGCCACCTTGAGCTTGATCATTGTGATGATCTTGGCAAGAGCAGTGTGTGTGTGTGAAGTTTCTTCTGAAGGTCTTGACACATATTGATGTGATTCTGCTTCTGTTCGTCAGTCAGCAGATGCATTAATTTTGTGGCAGTCCATTGCATGTTTAGATATTAAGTCAAACTGCTTTGGTGTGAGCTAAATTAAATTCCCACCTCATTAGCCAAATCATTGATAGTGTATCTGATTTCATGGACAAATTCCTTGATTAATTTCACATTTTTATCCATTTTCCTCATTGTTGGGTGTCCATAATGCTCAGCATCGTTACTGATGTGATTCTACTTTTGAAAGTGGAACACCAGCTGGATGTTTGAGTTTGCCCATTGGTTTCCTCCCTGAAAGCAAGTTTTAATTTCTTATAAATCTGTGCAGCAGTTTTGCCTAATGAAGTATTGCTGGATGCACACATCTGTTCTTTAAAATCTGACTTTTTCTGAGAAAATACAGATCACATGGGGCACAACACACAACTTTGCCTTACAGGGTCTTACTTCTGATTTGTACTTGCTGCTT
Organism: Coptotermes formosanus; assembly: GCA_013340265.1. Lineage (NCBI taxonomy): Eukaryota > Metazoa > Arthropoda > Insecta > Blattodea > Rhinotermitidae > Coptotermes > Coptotermes formosanus. The sequence continues at coordinate 2,337,187 of BLKM01000350.1, read as the reverse complement.
CTTTAAAATTCGTGGCAAATGACAAAAGATACTATCCCACTTCCACCTAGCAGAGGATTCTTGTTTGCGTAATTGCAGCATCATCATTGTGACTAGTTTGCAAACTAACTGATTGTATCACATACAGTGAATATTTATATACGGGAGTATGGTGTATTTTGTATGCCAGCAAATATATTTTTCATGTATTGTATTTCCCACTTTAGAGGTCAGAGTTCTTTTGTGCACCAGAATAATACTAATATATTGAAAATTACTGTCATTTGGGATGTGACACTCTGTAGTTGGCAGATACTAGGGTTGTGGAAGAACCTGGCACCTCCATCTTCTGGACAGAAAAGGCAACTTCAGCCCTAAAAAGGAGGTGACAGGTTTCTCTGAAACACTAGTTCCTATGTAGCTAACTGTGTCTGCCACAGCCCAGAAGTCAGTAATATGTATAATTACTGCCATCGGAACCCCACGTCTTACATACTGAGATGATTCAGTGTGTGTATCATTAGCCACTGGACTGAAAATCAGAAGTTATTGGAATTTTGTGGCTGCAGTCTGTACATTTGTGTGAAATTATATCTACTTCATTTTCAGAAATTATTAGTACTGCTGAAAGGACTGATATTGCACCACATGTAAAGGATGGTTATATCATGATGTTCATTTACATGCCTGTGGTATTCACAAGTGAATTCACTCCATATATAGGACAAATTATTAATCCGATTCTTAAGGTAAATTCTTTTAATGGTTTTAATGTCTGTAGCATGTACAGTAGCCAGTAATACAATAAAACCTTGTTAATTCAAAGTGTTCAGTGCTGAAAATAACAGCTTTGAATGATCCAGTGTTCACTGTGATTGTACTTCATGTGCAGGGAAAATAAATGTGTGAAGAATATATCAAACTTTTTACACAAAATGGCGCTGTTCTGCACACTGACATGCATGGTCCTTTTTTAGTGGGCAGCTGTTATCTCACTCACCCTCCAAGGTCTGTCAACTGGTAGCCAGTCCAGTGCAATCTTTCTGCTCAGGATTATCTACTTTGCATGACTGAGTGGAAATTTCCAGGGATGTACAGAGTAATTACAAGAATGCATACAACATTTATACATGAACTGCAGTGTCTGTACTACATAATAGTTTCATTTCACTGGGTTTAAGTATTGCTTTGAATTGTGGCTGAACCATATTAAAAAGCATGCAGGATTATTGTCAAGGATAGGGCATGAGACACTTACATTGAGAGTGCAGTATGCCGTAACCAGTATCAAATTGATGAGGTTTTACTGTAGTTATGATTCTTTATCTAGCCTGTGGTTTTAAAACAATATTTAATCTCATTTGGTGTCTACTTGCTGCCATCTTTTGTGCAATGTTTTAGCATATTTTATTAAAACAGAGGTGTAAAGCTGTACTGCATACAGGATGTATGTCTTTTAGATCCATGCACTGTTGTATTATTTTATTTAGGTCCACATTTATTGATTTCCAGGTTATGTACCTATGTATGTCTCACAATTCTTCCTCAGTTTTGTATTTCATATGTTTCCTTTACTGTCTCAGTTGCTCATCACCATAATGTTTCATATTTGTAGGCTTTGGCAGATGAGAATGAGTATGTGCGTGACACAGCATTGAAGGCAGGTCAAAGAATTGTGAATCTATATGCAGATACAGCCATTATGCTGTTGCTGCCAGAACTTGAGAAAGGACTGTTTGATGATAATTGGAGAATTCGTTACAGGTATTTATTCATACTGAGAAGTAACCATTACTTACAGTTGTGCTTCACCACTACAATAACTTCTGACGTAAATGTATGTATATTTGAAGCAAGAAATTGGAGAGAGAATAATCACTGAGCCAAGTTTTTATTCTGCTCTTTTTGTTAATCAAATGAGACTTATACAGATGTTTGTGCATGCATTTATACATTGTTTTTTCTGGTGTGTGGAAGAATGTACAGTACTGGCACTTTCTCATTAAAAAATACAAGGTTGAGTAGTGATATAATGGTACTAGTGCAGTGTATTACATCTGTAGAATTTCTTTTGATCTAAGTGTCTCCTGTCAAAATATTCTTGCATTGGCTTTATGACAAGTGGAATATCAGCGTGTGTAATGTCAAAAGTAACACTTTTGTCATTTTAGTGAACAAGCAGAGTAATTGATTAAATTTCTTACTAAGTTTCCATAAATCTTACTTGGTGTTCCTCTTCATTTATTGAGCTCAGTAATTCAGTTTGTTGGCGGAAAGAATCAAATGGTAAATTGAATAGTGAAGATAATTAGGCCTGCATTGTGTTACACAGTTCGGTGCAGTTGCTGGGAGATCTGCTGTACAGAATATCAGGGGTGTCAGGAAAGATGAGCACTGAAACTGCAGACGAGGATGATAACTTTGGAACTGAACAATCACATCATGTAAGTCATTCTTGTGTGGTAAACTTTTAACACTATGAAGCAATGTTTATGTAATATAGTAGAAATAAAACAAAGCAATGTTTATATAATACAGTAGAAATAAAACAAAGCAACGTTTATGTAGTACAGTAGAAATAAAACAATGTGCATAGCATGTTTGTAACTATATATTATCACCCTTACATATGTTTGGGCAACCAAGTCACCATCTTTAGGGAGCATACATCAAAAATCACAAGCATTGATTTCATCCAATTACTGTACACTTCCACTTTCAGAGACTTTCTCATGTCAAAGTCGAAGATGATTCTGTGCACCTTAAGCCATTACAAGTAAAATAGCTCAGAATAGAGGGTTTAACGTACAAGTTGTATTGAAACATTATTTATCAAACATTAAAGGTTAAAGTATTTGATAACAAAAGTTTTTAATGGTAAGTTAGAGTTAATGCTGGGAACGTATACAAGTGCGTTGATCTCTTGGAGTTCTCATGCTGTACACTGTATGTGTGACGTGATCTGTAAGGTACAGTGTTTCAGTGTACATTTGTGGTAAACGCTTTAGGAATTTACTGTCTGAAGCAAGTAATGTGAGTTAGTTACATATGAAAGTTGAATATTATAACTGATGCTGTATACAGTACTTAAACCCATTAGATCTGCTTTTAACAGTTGTCACAGAGGAATGAGCAACCCGTACAGCAGTGCTATGTCTAAATTTGTATGCTGGTATGAGAATATTGCTTGTTCACTTCTTGTATGTATATTAGTAGGAAGGATACTGGACATACATATTCATGTGTGTCATTTTGGAATAATACATCAAATCAGAGCCACTAACTGTATTGTAACAGCTTCGAAAATGTAGGTTCGGATAAATTTTACATGAGTATGGTGATAATGGTGAAGAAAATGTGAGGATTACTCATTTTGAAGTACTCTCATGTTTATACAGTGCTGTACGGATGTGTGAGTTGATATATGGAGCAGCTGCCACACCCAGACTTTGCCAGAAGTTGCTGGATTGTCTTATTTTATACATTTTTATTCATGTATCATGTCCTCATATTTTTTGACAGATATGACATATTACTGAATGCTGTATTTTATTGGTTTTCTTGATTTTTCCAGGGAAATGTTGGAATAGTACCTTAACCCTATAAACTGTAGAGGTTAGTGTATCTGCCGCTATGTTTAACAATAGAAACTTTGCGTTTTGTCCACACAGTGTATTTTTTTGCCCAATTGAGTCTTACAGTGCCCAGTGTTTATTTTCCAAGAGAGCATGTACTGATTTGTCTTTCTGATGGAAGCACAATGTCCTCTGGTACAACTGAATCTGTGTATGTAATACAGATTAATTTTAGTCTTGAAGCTTTGGTTGAACAATGATACTGACAAGGGAATACTGAAACACATGGAGAAAAACCTGTGATAGTGCCACTTTGTCGACTACAAATCTCATGTGGACTGGCCTGATATTGAACCTGGGCCTTTTGCAGTGAGAGTTTGGTTAATAACTGCTGGAGCCATGGCATTTCATCAGTGCTCCATACTCATCTTCATCTGCATACTTCTTTTACCACTTGAACAAAGGAACAAAGCTTGCAAACTTCAGAATTTGGGATCAGTGATAGAACAGTACTTCCACTTTTCTTTATTATTTAGAACAGTCTAGGTTTTTACATCCTTTTCAATTCATCACTTATAATTATCTTTCTGTTCTTCAGTGTGTAAAGCCGTAAAGCCTACGCAGCTGAAGGAGTTTAATGAAATACATCTGGAAACAAAGCGTATTCATAATTTTTTCAGGCTATCATTGATGCTCTTGGTGGGGGACGCAGAAACAGGGTTCTGGCAGGCCTCTACATGGGTAGGTCAGATGTGGCTCTCATGGTAAGGCAAGCAGCTCTGCATGTATGGAAGGTTGTTGTGACTAACACCCCACGCACCCTGCGAGAAATTCTGCCTACACTCTTCAGCCTGTTGCTTGGCTGCCTGGCCAGTACCAGCTATGACAAAAGACAGGTACTAATCATTGTCTAGCCTAATATAGAGTAGGGGAGGGATGTTTTTTGTATTTTACACATACAAAATTCTAGAAATGTTTTAGTGGTGTGATTGCATTGTATTACAAGGTCACTTGTAACATACTCTTTTGAAGGAGCAAAAAGTTTTCTGAGGTAAGAAATGCTTGTCTTTGCTGTTTGATGTTGAAACTGTTACTAGCATTGAACATGAGAGTGACATTTTGGGCAAGGTGTATTTTTTACCTAGGTATGTTACACAGCAGAATAAATGTGGTGGTAAATGAAGAAGGCTGGAATTATGTGACACAGTTCTTCATATTGTCAAGGAGAATAACAACATATTGGAGAGCCTAGTAATGTCAGATGAAAGAAGCAGGGGAATATTCAAAGCATTTCTACCAACAGTCTGCACAACTTGAACATGTCAGTGTAGTGTACTGTTTCTTTTGTGTGTGTGTATGTGTGTGGGGGGGGGAGGTATGCACGCATGGGTGTGTTCTGTGTTTTTCTCCATGACCATTGTTTTCAAAGCCTGCAAATCTTCTTATTCCTTAGACATTCCCACTTCATATGGATCTTAGGGATGTCAGGCTTCTTCATCTGTCTCAGAGTTCCACGGTGTCATCCGACATTGTTTGGTGTGATGTCTTCCTGTACCTGTTGTTCCCATATCAATAGGAGTCTTCTTCTTGGGCATTTTCCTTTTAGTTTTATATTTAACACCTTGGAAATTCTTACTTCATTGAGCCTTAACCTTAACATTCCAAACCTGAGGGAATGAATGACATGTCTGTGGGAGAACAGTGCTTGGCACCAAAAATGTGTCCGCCTTTGGACATCTTGAGAGATGTGACATAGAAGAGTACAGTGAAAACTGGATTTTACATTTCTCAATTCCACACTTTCCACAGTTCTATACTTATTCTAATGTTCCATAAGATGGGTGTTATATATTCCTTAAATTTAAATGTTTTCATTTTCCCCATTTCCTTTATTGTGTGTTCAAATTGAGCATAAGTTGGCCTGTTTATGTAATTTAAGTACTTTAAATTGGAAATCAGGAAAGAAAATTGATTTTTGGTTATGATTTCCTGTCTCCTGTAGTGTACACTTACTACCTTTTAACCATTATGTGTACTAGATGATCTGTCCCATCTCTGCTACATAATCTGTGGCTTCAAGGTCATACCAGCAGAGTGGAGCTTTGCTTCATGGGTGATCTATGCCTGCATCATACTGGTGCTAAGCCTGAGTAGTTACACGTGACTGATGCGAGCAGGTGTTGCTTTTTGAATTTAGTGTGGATGAATTTGCAGACACTTTTGTTTATGTAAGTTCATTCTGGTTACGATTCATTATAATGACTGCATGCAATTTCAAGTCAACAGTAACGTGATGGCTGTCCTCAGTTGTGTTGAGAACAAGGTTTACAGGGATCAGCAGAAAGTGAAGAATAAGCCACTTATTTTAATGGACATGTGGAATATAGTGAGCTAGATTACATTTTTAAGTGACTATATTGAACTAGATTACTTGATTAATACAGTACAACATTATTTAAGTGTACTTAATTTCATTAGCAATGTAAATTTTTATTTCTTTGATTTCACATTTTCTGTGAATTTGCACTCATTTTTCACTCCTAGGAATGCAAAATCCAGGTTTCACTGTATTTATTATTGTCTGTTGTGTCTTGTTTGAAACTACCTTGGATAATGCAAGTGATCAGGAAATTTCTTAGAACTACACATTAAAAGTTTCAGTAATTTCATTTCCCTTTGTTGTGACAGGTTGCAGCCCGTACTTTAGGAGATCTAGTGAGAAAATTGGGTGAACGGGTACTGCCAGAGATTATTCCAATTCTGGAGAAGGGCCTGGAGTCAGATCAACCTGATCAGCGACAGGGAGTGTGTATTGGTCTTTCAGAGATAATGGCATCTACCAGCAAAGATATGGTGCTCACGTTTGTAAATAGTTTGGTGCCTACTGTAAGGAAAGCACTTTGTGATCCACTGCCAGAAGTGAGACAGGCCGCTGCAAAGACTTTTGACAGTCTGCACTCTACTGTAGGGGTTCGAGCACTTGATGACATCCTTCCGGCAATGCTGAACCAGTTGGTATGTTTTCATTTCTGTGTTTAGGATATACAGTGAAATTCTGATTTAATGATTCTGTAGGTGAAAAGGTTTGTTCCTTATATGACTTGGAACTCTTGCAGCAACCAAATGCAATAAACTTCTCTCACACAATGTACCCTGTTATTGCAGAGTAAAACTGCTTTTTTCCAAAGACTGTTCCTTTATTGTTGAGGATAGGCATGGGATTATTGTCAAGTACGGATGACTGAGCCACCTTCAACACACACAAAAACCAACAGCCTACATCAGCAGAAAGAAAGTCGTGTACCCCTATTGGCAGTGTGTGAATTGTTGAAATAGTGTCATAAAACACTAACAGTAACAATAACAGCAGCAGAAAAACAGTAATAATCATTTATCTAACAATATGTATAGCTTATACATGGGAATTATTATGTTTCCAGTTAAATACCAAGCAATGAAATTGTGTTTGATGGAAACTGTCTGATTATCCAGGCATCCATCCCTGCACCCCACCTATCCATCCATCCATCCATCCAGTTGAATGGTGAGAACTTTCTCGTATCCTGCTTTACTGTACTATTCCTCTCCTCCTCCTCCTTGTCCTCCTCCTCATACCATCCTCCTTGTCTCATAAGTGTATAGGTTTGTGCTATCCTTGGTCATCTTTCTTCATATATTCTCTCCAGTACCATTTCATCTGATATTTAGCAGCTATTTCATGCACTGAGTGGCGTTCTTAATTTTGATGTGTGATATGTTTGTTTGGTCCTATTAAGTGGGTGTCTTTTCTAGACTCTGGGTCCACTAATGCCATTCTTCTACCCAAGCACTTTGCTTAGTGAGGGAGTAATTCTAGCAGGACAGTTCTGGTGATAGGATGAGAGGAATGGCCTGTTGCAACCCTTCAGCAACCAGCTCTGCATGTTTCACTAGGCGAATGTTCCACTTCACAACCTTCTGGTCTACCTTTAAACATTTTTGTGAAGTTGTTTCTGTCGAGATACCTGCAGGTGACTCTAGTCATGTCTGTGCTACCTCTTTGAAAGCATGTGTAATCTGATCTGATGGGACTTATCAGTTACATACCAGGCAGTTTCATGCCAGTTATTGATTGGGTTCCTGTTTCATTGAACCCTAATGTCAGGGCATAACTCCTTTTTGTTGTGAATAGCAGGTGTTTGTTTGTTTGTTACCTTGATTGAGAATATTCTGATTCACACTCACCAGATACGCCATTAAGCTTTCTTCTCTTCACTTAGTGCCCATGCTCCCCGACATAATGCATTGGCATCACATCCATCAATGACTTGCTTTTTCGTACTATTGATTGTGGGTTCATCTGTGTCACAGGGAAGGTGTGCTGACATAATGCTAATTTCCTTCTGGCTCCCTCCTGTCGTGTCTGCAACGTTACTGTAGTCATGTCCATTGAACAGAGTTCCAATGACAGTAACATATGAGTTTTACAGCTAATATAAATGCAGGGTCTCTAATTAACCATTAGGTGCAACAGAACGTATTGTTCCTTAAGAGCTAGGTACTTCGTTATGTTCTCATGAATCCATGGTTCCTGTATAAGTACTATATCCACCTTACCCAACTCAAGTTTCTGGCAAAGAACTCTCATCACTGCCTCACTGTAGTGTCAGTTAATTTGAACACATTTCATGGTAGGTCTCTCAAGTCTGGCAAGTCACTATTCTTGGCTGACTCCTCAGCATGTGGTGGTTTTCTGATGCTGCCAGCACGCTGTGATGGTGTGCTGGAACTGCTGGTATCCTGTTCAGGAGTACCTTCTTTTGTTGCTTGTAGGTATCTTCCCATGAGATAATGGCCTTTTTGATGTTTTTGCGCCTTCTGGTTTCCTATTTGATTCCACATCTAGTGGTGATATAAATGTTATTAAGTGCAGAGACCCATATTGTGGAATGTGTATGTACAGTGAGGTCCTATTTGGTGGCTGAGGGCATCATTCATGGCACTGTCATTTCCACTTCGTGCCATGCACCCATGGCAGGATGTCTTATTCAGGTTTAACTAGTCTTTTGTATCATTCTTATATATGTAATCCTGCACAGGTCTTTTGCACATTAACCCTTTAAAGACAAAGCGTATCTGTTTCATATAAGGACTCAGTGCGTACCGCGCAGTAAACACTCTCGACCTCGGTTATAAAAAATGGGTCAGTTGATGTCGTATACGTTAACATTTGCTGTTTGTTCTGAGATCCATATAAAACACTTAAAACACAAAGTGGGCACCATGTAGAATTTCTGATTGTTAAACCTGGTGGTATGTAAAGTTACCGGTAGGCTTTAAAAGGTTAAATATATGGAAACACAGTGAAAATAAGGTACCTGTATGTATATGTGTGTATCCCATTCCCCCCCCCCACACACACACACAGAGTTATTGAAGAAAGAATTCTGAGAACATTTAAGTAAAATATGTTCACATAATTTGAAAGTTCTTCTTCAGGCTGTGGTACCTTCAGAATGAGTGTTTATGGGATGCATCTGCTGAAACCAGTAGAGTAAAACACTGTGCATTTTGTCATGTGGTACACTCCCAGTTTCTAAATGAAGTCTTTTTATATTTCCTGTTCTATTACCCTTTATCCTTTTCCTTCTTGGAATGTTGCCTAAGGTTTCCTGTTTCTGTTCTTTGTAAGATCCGATCATTCTAGTCTCCTTCTTCTTGATCTTAATGAACTGGAGCCTGAAGTGATATTCTGAACCATATAATAGGCAATGAGGAGTGCCAAGCTGTTTGAAGGCCAAAATTAGTTCTAAAAAGTGTGCCATTTGGTTTTCATGATGAAATCATTAGTAGTCAGTGTTAAGTAAACAATATATAATGGACACTGAATTTATGTGTTACACATTTCCAACCTTTATAGATCCATTTGGTGATATTAATATTTAACCCTTTGCCGTCCCTAATGCTCCAAAGCGCTCGGGATTTAAATGTCCCGTGCCGGCCTAAACGCTCTAAAGCGCTCTTGTTTTCCTGTTCGTAATTCTATTGCGTTGTGTGTACGAAACAGGAGCTCTCTGTTACCTGACATGATGAAATCACTTAGGAAGCATATCTGCACGTATATATACATGATCCAAGCATAAACATCGAAGTAGGTCATGGAGATTCAAGTTCGAATGTTAGTCTCTTCCTGAGGGCTCAGTCGAGGTTGAAATAATGGCATCTACATCTCGTGCCTCATGTAAAAGAGTAGAAGATGCGGGAATTTTGCAAGTGTTAGAAGGAAGTACAGATAGTGATGTCACAATATTTTCATCTGAGGAAGATGAAGATGGTAATGAACCCGACAGTGACGAAGATGGACAATTGGATGACAATTCTGAAACAAATGAAGATGGAGGCACTCGTACTAGCGGCCCAAAAACTACTCATCTCAAATGGACTAATACCATAAATTTCAAGGAATCAGAAAAATACGAAAATTTATCACGTCCTAAACATTCTTTACCAGTTGGCAGCAGTGAGAAAGATTTTTTTGAGTTATTTGTGACCAATGATTTTTACAACAAAATTGTGGAAGAAACAAATAAATATGCAGCTTTATCACAAAGAAAAGCTGGGACAGTGGATAACAACTGGGAAGACACAAATGCGGAAGAAGTCCAAGCCTGTATTGGAATTCTGATTTATATGGGCCTTGTTGACCTTCCAGAGATTGAGGATTATTTTCAAGGCGATTTCTGCGTCTGTCCTATAGTGAGACAAGCCATGACACTAAAACGATTGAAAAACTGGGACAGTACGTACATCTGAATGATGAAGAAGACAGACCTGACCAGCAAAGCTTAGATTTTGACATCCTGTATAAAGCAAGACCAGCTCTAGATCTGATGGATAAATTCACACAGGCATACATAGCAGGCTGCGAACTTGCTGTGGATGAGGCGATGATTGGTTTCAAGGGGAGATTTTTTCTGAAGCAGTATCTACCTGGAAAGCCAACTAAATGGGGGATCAAGGCTTGGGGTCTAGCTGACAGTGCCAATGGTTATCTTCTAAAATGTGACATTTATACAGGAAAAAAAGAAATTCGACAACAAGACCTTCTACTAGGGGAACAAGTTGTACTACAACTTACAGAAAATTTCTGGGAAAAATGGCATCATATTTATTTCGCCAATTTTTTCAGCTCCACAAATCTTATGAAAATGCTATTGGAACAAGAAACGTACAGCTGTGGCACTACAAGGGCAAATAGAAAAAATTGGCCAACAGAATTTAGGAAACCAACTGTCTTGAAATTGAAAAGGGGCGAGTCCAGGAAAATGCAGCATGAAGATGTGACGGCGGTAGTGTGGCAAGACAAACGTGTTGTTCTCCTCCTTTCCACAAATTCCGATCCCCGGACTGATGGTTCCGTCACAAGAAAAACAGGAAAAGGCAATGAAGAAATTGAAATTGCATGTCCTCAAGCTGTCATAAATTACACAAAACATATGGGAGGTGTGGATGTAAGTGAGCAGAAACTCGAGTACTATGGTGTCGGCTGATCTTCAAAAAAATGGTGGAAATTTATATTACATTTTGTCCTAAATGTGTGTCTTGTGAACTGTTTCATCTTATATGACCTGACAAATCACCCCCCTCTACAGCACACGGAAACAGGCAACTGACCTTCAGACGAAACTTGGTGCATCAGCAGATTGGTACATTCACGTCTCGCAAGCGTACAGGCAGGAAAAGAAGTTTGCCCATCGGAACTGCATTCCCTAACCTTTTCCATACTTTACAAAAAATATCAGGCCGTGTAAAAGGGTGTGCTTTGTGTATAGAGAAAAAGAAAAAAGCTCCATCCGGAAGGGGTAAACAGACAACATATAAATTTAAGCAGTGTGACCTTCCATTGTGCCATGTGGGGGGTTCTTTGGAATACCACGAGCAGCGAAATGTGGAGGTGCAAAATTAGGCGAGTAGGTTATTACATGCATAAATTTATTACGAATAAGATGAAAAAAGAGTTATCACTCTGTCTTTTTTATTTTAATTGTTATGATTTTTTTCCTGGAAGGGAGACCTGTTTCTGGTGTAGAACGTAAATTTAAATGCCCACTGAAAAAACGCGGTCATTCTGCCATGCAGTAGGGCTTTAAATAGGAGCGGCAAAGGGTTAATGTGCTTGTTTAGTTTTATTTGGTTCTCAGTGAAAGTTTGGAGCTGAAACTTTTGGTTCAGGCAGGAGATGAGTTTCTTACTATAGCTGCTAGATTTCCTCTGCCTGTAATTGATTAATTGATACCATCTTTCTTTTACTTTGTCAGAATGACCCTGACCCAAAGGTTGCTGAGTCCACATTAGATGGCTTGCGGCAAGTGATGGCCATCAAGTCTCGTGTAGTTCTACCATACCTTGTTCCACAGCTTATTGCTCCTCCACGAGTAAATACGAAGGCTTTGTCAATTCTTGCTTCTGTAGCAGGTGAAGCTCTTACAAAATACTTGCACAAGATATTGCCAGCACTTCTGGCAGCTCTCTCTGCAGCTCAAGGCACACCACAAGAGACCCAGGTAGGCCACTATTATATCTGTTCTTTGTATTTCAAAGATTAATCACATGAAATCATACCATATTTACTCATCTAATACATGCACTTTTACAACACTTTGTGTCTGGTGGTGTGCAAAATATGTGAATTCTTTTCAGAGATAATGTAGACATATGTTAAGGCTAGAAAAATTATGGCTGCGTAATTTTGAGAAAAATGTGTCTTTTGTGAAGAAGAAGTGCAGTTTGTGTTCCTTTGTGCATAATTATAACCATAGTTTTGTGTCTGACTCTGTACCTTGTGTGTCCTGTGTTTGACACACACAGATCATTTTGTCATATTGCTAGTTTAGTGTAAGACCACATGAATGGCTGGAATGGCTTGACTGTGATGAACACTTGGTGCCCCAGTATGTAACATATTTGATGGTCTGTGCTATGAACAGAAACAGATCATGTGTATGAAAACTTTCCCTTTTCTACCTACTTTCAATTTCATGGAAGAGCCATGCAATTTTCTGAGCAGTAATGAGTCTGTTTCAGCAAAAGGATGTGCAGTGGCAATATAACAAGATAAAGCTGTGCCAGCACGATTGCATGATGGCAGCTGTTGCAAGTTGGAAGCAGCTGTGGGATGGTTGTTTCAATGTACCGCCCATAGTACTGTGAAGTTTTGCATTGCCAGTGCACATATTCAGTCCTCAAGCTATTTGTGGTTGATGACATACATTGAAGGTACTTCAGCTGCTCCACTAGGCTGTCACAGAAGAGTTGTGAATCAAGAAAAATGGTTCCCTAATAACACATAATATGTATCAGTCTTTATTTTATGGCTGTGCTCAGCTAGGTGGCCTGACATCAGTCTGCCCTTCTTGGGTGACGGAATCTAAGCAGGAGTGACAGACATAGCAGTAATAAAATAGAGGCAGTGCATTTTGGCTGGAATTATGAGAGAGTAGATTTTCTTAGCAATGATATGTCACAAGCAGTGCTAGTTAACAGTAAGTTTTTTTGTTACTGAGCAGCTATGGATGCATATGATTCTCATGTGCCATATGGGGCAAATTCATGCTTGTATAAAAATGGGACACACTTGTCTGCTGATATATACTACTGAATCTGTAGTTTCTGTTCTCAAGAGATGTGTTTGTACTAGTCAGAAAGTAATTGTGTACCTTAAATCCCAAATTCTTTAACTTTCTATAAAAAATATATAAATATTTTATTAGTACATGAATCAGTGTCGTGTGTTTTCAGTTACAAATTGCCAACAAACATGAGAACCCAGTGATTATTTTGACCATATTTCTGCAGTCTGTAATGCTCAAAGATCTGCAGCCCATGGCGCAGCAGCAAAACACACGCGCATGCACCTGCTTGGGGACTGGACAGGTGATTGTTTAATTGACAAGCAGCTTGCTTTGATCCTTGACATCCAGACAGTCACATGGTTATTGACCTTATTTACAGGAGTTAGAGTACTGTCAGGCTGTTGTGCTGTCAGTGACAGATGAAGTTGGCATTCGGACAATCATGGACCAACTGATGGAGTCCACACGGTCAGATAAGGTGGAGCTGCGACGTTCAGCTGTTATGTTGCTGTGTGCCTTCTGCCGACATACGCATGCTGACTATTCACAGTATGTGCCACAGCTACTGCGAGGCCTCATACATTTGTTCACAGATTCCAATCATGATGTGCTCCAGATGGCATGGGAAGCACTCAGTGCTGTTACCAAGGTAACTTACTCCATATGTCATGGAACTGTGATAGTTGTTCAGGTGGTCAGGAAATTCCCAGCCTTTATGGAATCCATTACTACACTCACAGAAACCAGCATTGTTCTTTTTTCTGAGGTAGTTATATCTGGTTTACATCATACCCTATTTCTCTTGATATCCATTTTAATAATAAATTTCCCAAGTAGTCACATTATGGAATTTCTTGAGTGAAATTTTGTATGTGTTTATACATATTACTTGTCCTGTCCATCACACTCCATGATATAACTGGTTGAATGAAGATACAAAGTATGAATTATGAAGGTCCTTTTTGTGTGTGTGAGTGAAAAAGAATTTTTGTGCAGCTTTAGAAATAATTATGCAATAAGTTTTTGGGGTTAATGGCAGGAATAGTTTCTCAAGAAGATGCTTTTTGATGTGTGGCAACAGATACTCATATGGATGTGCCCTTTTTATCATGAACATACAGCTAAGTGTCAGGTCCAATGTGTATCTTATTGTAGTTGCTCAAAATGCAATGTAGTACTTGTTGTGATTTAGTTTGTGAAAATGTAAAAAATGGCTTCAAAGTTTCATGTTTGGTTCAGAGTTCAAAGTTATATCTATTGTGAGAGTTTGTTCATGTTCAAACAGCTTTGTTCACACATCCAAAATTTGTATGGTGGTTAGTGTTCATACTTTCACTTCACTGTGTTTGTGCTGGATTTTTTTTTTTAACTTTGTACAGACACTGGACTCATCTCAACAAACTGCTCATGTTGGAGACATTCGCCAGGCAGTGCGGTTTGCTGTCAGTGATTTAAAAGGACAAGAATTGCTTCCAGGCTTTTGTTTACCGAAGGTGAATTCAGTCATTCATGTTTTTTTATTTGCATAGTATTTTGCAGGAAGTTTTTACTGTTCATAAAACAATGTGGGTTCAATGATTTTGAAACCACAGTTGGCACCTGTTTGTTCCTGCCATCACTCTTCATACACAGTGGTACTGTTATCCTATCTTTGGCACCCCTTCCCTCCATTGCAGGGACCTCTTATTGAGGGAGGACTGCAGAGGGTGGGTTTACCATTAGGGACCAGCAGTATAAATCTGAAAACAAAAGTGCAAATACATTCAGTGCCAAAAGTGAGAGGAAGTTTTGACTAATTAAAGTTTCTGCAAAACCCTCATTTCATGCAAGGAGTTCCCATATATGTGATTTTAAGAAATTGATAATGCCATTTTTTCTTGCTACAGTGAAGTCCTTGCTAGAAGTTGTACTTGTTTTATTGCAGTATTGTGATGTGTTTTCTTAGCATTACAGATTCTAAAATAAATGTTGATTTTGAATGGAGAAGAGGTATTTTACATGTAAAACGCTAATAGTTTAAAAGTGAGTTTTTTTAAGTTTGGACTCATTCAAATATGTCTCACACAATTTTATTGAATATTCAACAAAATGAACTTTGTATTTTGTTTGTGTTTCTCCTATGCACTGATTTGTTTACAAGATGTTGCTGAAGCATGCACTGCTTACATGTTGAGTTACAGATATTGTTTGTTTTAAGTGACTGCTGCCAGTGGTGTGTGAAGATACGGACTGATGAATTCAGGTTTATGAACCAACTTAAAAAATTTCCTGTGGCTACCAGCAGATGGCTGTTTCCGCACAGCGGAGCCAATATCTAGGAGGAACAATGGATGGCACTGCTCCAATGCTGGGCCTATTGAAGGGGAATGTAGTGCAAAGTCCACTTTCGTATTTAAGTGGAAATTATTAAATACATTGGTGCCCTGTATTTGATGCATGTAATTTGATTTGCAGACAAACTTACAAGTCGGCTGTTGATGAGTTGTACTGGTTATTTCTCTTCATAGGGCATCACACCAATTCTTCCTATCTTCCGTGAGGCCATTCTTAATGGGCTTCCTGAGGTAAAGGAACAGGCTGCACAGGGCCTGGGTGAAGTGATAAGGCTAACCAGTGCCGAAGCACTCCAACCGTCAGTGGTCCACATTACAGGTCCTCTTATCCGTATTCTTGGAGATCGCTTCAACTGGAACGTAAAGGCTGCAGTGCTAGAGACTCTTGCTTTGCTGCTTGCCAAGGTAAAAGAAGGGTGTAGAAGTGTTCTTCATTGCAGTACACCTATTTTCCATATATATTTTTGGGTATTTTGAATATTCTGTTTGCCCTGATAGTCTTTCATTGCAAAGCTTATCACACTGGATATCATGCTTTTGAGACATAAAAATATTTTTCCATGTATTTTGTTTAATGTTCACCATATCAGAATCGTAGATGATAATGAAATTTTATTTTCTTATGTCATATATCGGTTCTAGACAGTAAGCCGTTTTTTTTCCTAATCTGCTTTAAATGTAGTAGTAGGTTTCTGTAATGAATATATCCCGAAAGTGAAATGTAAAGTTAAAAGTGACAAATTTAAAAAGGATCATAAACTAAGCAGCATCAAAATGGGTGGAGTGTTTCAAAGTATAGGCATGGATAGATGGATTTATTCTTAACTGTGTACCCTTTATTTGAGCTTCTTAGATTGGAAGGTGTGTGTAGTACAATGCATGATACTAATAGCTGCATTGGTGGGCATCTAAACTGAAAAATGCCTAGGCCATTAGTGAGTAAGTTGGAATTTAAAAGGCTGTGTGCAAAACATTTATTTATGTTCTCATCTTGAACAGAAATTATAGTATTTTTCGCATTATCACTCTGTGTTCTCAGGTTGACAGAGATGTTCTGATATAGTTAGGTTTCTGTTCTTTACACTGTTGTGCAGATATAATGTGATTGAACCAGGCCTGAAAGTGATTACTTTGTTATATGGATGTATTTTATAGGTTGGTGTGATGCTGAAGCAGTTTCTGCCTCAGCTTCAGACTACATTCCTCAAAGCTCTGAATGACTCCAATCGACAAGTACGCATCAAGGCTGCCAGTGCTCTGAGCCATCTGATTGTGATCCATACTCGGGCAGACCCTCTTTTCACAGAACTGCACACTGGAGTTCGTACTGCAGATGACCCTGCAATCAGGTAACATCAACAGTGCAGACTGTTGTGTTTTAAGTAGCAGTTTATGACAAAAGGAAGGGTAATGGATATTTTAATTAATTTCAAGCACAATATGGATCTACCAATAGGAGAAGTTCTATCAAAAATGTCATATTTATTGCATAAATAAAGGTAAAAGTAAAGGTAAAATTGTCCCTGTACATGCCGTGAAAGCACTTAGAGGGTGGAGGTATAGCTCCAGTCATTCTTAACCTCAGCACTAGGGGGAGATGAGTGGTCAACCATATGCCTCAGCCACTTTACCCCCAGAGAGAGGTCACCTGTTACCCATTGAATAAGAGGCTGGGTAGGTTCCAGAGCTGGTCTGGATGTTTTGGAGAAGAGAAAATTCTTCCCCTGATGGGATTTGAATCCAGGATGTCCATCCTGAAGCATGGTTATTATACTGAGTATGCTGTAGTGGCTCCTCTATGGCTCCAAATTCTGTTAGTGAAACCAATTCATACTTGTTCAGTCATATTTCATATTTTGCTGTAATGTACTTCTGAATATGCCATTTTATCAGTGTCCTTTATTTTGGTAGACCCCCATGCAGTCTGCTTTAGTATGCTCTGAAATGTTGAAAACAGTTCTAGTTTATATCTGTTTTTACAGTGGTATGAGGTGTGTGTTTGCAATAATTAGTTTTGTATGGCCTGCAACAGTTAGAAATGAAGAATGACAGAGCTTTTTGCATGTTTGTTAGCTTGCTTGACTATATTAAAAGTAAACTGCCAGCCCAAAATAGAACTTTGAAGGCAAATGAAACTGCTGTGGATAATAGAAGCGATAATATTTGTTCAGCGAACTATGTAGTTAACTTACGCATTTTGTTGTACTGGCACAGGTTTGCTGCTTCAGGTTGACAGTAAGATTATGGAGCTCTGTTCCAAAATGTAATTACCTCTAGGCCATGTGCTGAATGTGTGATGTGCAGTTTACATGGACAACGTTTGTAATTATGCTGTGCATTGCACCAGTGTTGCTGTAAGAGCAGTGGGCAGTTTTTGAATTTGAATATGCCATACTGTTTCTCTCTCTTTTTGCAAAGATGATGAATTACCACAGCAGTGGAAGTATCTCAGATTACATAGTGCCAAAGACTGGACAGTTAATGGACAGTGACTTTGAAAGGATGTGACATTAAGTGCTTGTGGCTGAAACTGAAACACTACCGCAGCATTTGCCCTGGAGGGACTGGCTAATGATCTCCATTGGAATGGCCAGTCTGTAGTCATGATTTGAACCCAGAACCTCACAAATACAAAGCAGTTGTGCTGTCCATACAACTGTGACATTATGTGGCGTGTCTGTTCAATATAGTTGGATTCAGCTGTTGATGAAATATTTTTGTCCACTTTTGTAAGAGGAGGTGAATATTCTGTTAAAATATAACACTATAGCACTTTTTTCCCATGCGTTAGAAAGTCACCTTCTGATGGCAGATACCACCAACTACCTTCTACCCCAACCTACTGGCTGCAGATGTGTTGCAGTTTTGTTGATTAATGTATTACTTCAGAATTCCCTCTGAATCGTACAGATGTCCCTGCCTCAAAGCTGATAGAATCTTGAATGGTTGTTGAATAGTATAATGGCGTAGATGAAATGTTATTGTTGGAGACTAGAAGTGAGCCAGATAGCATTAGTGTTTATAAATATGCTTGGCATATCATAGTTTTGGTTCTGTTGTTGTTACAGAGTGGCTTGAACTAAAGGGAAATTTTAGCAGTAATTTTATTAGTTGGAATGTATTCTGAACAAACATACCTTGCATGATACCCATGGTGTAATTGAGTGATTGAGTCTCATCCTAGTTGCTATGACAGCTGTTGTTACCAAGTTGTGTTGGGTGACATATGCACTCTTGGTGAAGAAAACTGTTTTTATAATTGAGACAGATTGTATTTACTGTAAGGAACTGGCTTAGGTTGAAGATACAATTTAGCATCAGGCATGTAATACAACTCAGCACAACCAGGTGACAGCACTCCAGTAAATGAAATTATCACGTAACTTGCTGCAAGAGTAAAGAATCAAGTGATGGAAGAGGCTGTGGCATAGTGTGAACACTGTGCCAGCCTGTTGTGTCACAGGCACATGGCTAGTTCAGTAATAAATAAATTATTTAGTAAAACCCTGTTAAAACATTTTTGGAAATTCCAAGAAAATCTGACTTCTTAAGCGGGAAATTTCTTGAAAGGGTAGGACCGAAAAGTTCTATTATTTTCATTTTTTTGTGAACTTACTACATACACTGTACTTTCCTTCACCAGCTGGAAAGATGGTATAGGCAGTTAGTATGTGACAATGTCTGTGTGTTGCTTAGATACAAAATAGAGCCTATTTATGTTTTGGAAGGACTAATAAATTAGGCAGTGTTTGTAAAGAGAGTGCCTTTAATTCTGTTCAGGGAGACAATGCTGCAAGCACTGAGAGGTGTTATTACTCCAGCAGGAGACAAGATGACGGAACCTCTTCGCAAGGCTGTGTATGTGACTCTAACAGGAATGCTGGGCCATCCAGAAGATGTCACACGAGCTGCAGTAGCAGGCTGTTTGGGTGCACTTTGTCGCTGGCTGTCACCTGAACAACTTCATGCTGCTCTTACAGATCATCTCCTTTGTGAGTTTCATTGATACATTATGAGGAATTTATGAAGATCCATTGGTTTGGAATATTGAGTTTACTAATACATTAGCCCTGGTTTGTTTATACAACTGTATTTCACTTTTGTACTTAGAAAGTTTTGTGCGTTTATTTTCCTGAAAATGGGAACTTCACCTGTCTGTTCAGAATTATATTTAGGAACATTGTGCCCATACTTGAGGCCATTTGGGGCCGTACCTGACTCCATTTTGAAATTTTGCATCTTTCTGTAGCCCCACTGCCAGTTAGCCACCATTCACCATGCTGCTCATAAAAGCCACATTAGTCTTGTTTATGTGGCCATCTAATTTTATCTTAAAGTAATGTGTTGCTACAGGGTAGTTAGATAAGTGAGGCAGGCAAAAGTGTTTTTTTCTGCGGAAGAAAGTTTTTGTTATTGGAACTAAGCTGTGTGCTTGAGAGGTTGTTGTTTGTCATAGTGCATCAGTTGTTGAGATTATGTGACAGCAGTGATGGATGAATTAATGAGTATGGGACATTGGTAGAATGTTAGACCAGGGGAAACCCAAAGTACTGAGTGAGAAACCTGTCCCAGTGACACTTTGTCCACTGCAAATCCCACATGAATTGGCCTGCGATTGAACCCTGGCCTGTGTAGTGAGAGGGCAGTGACTAACTGCCTGAGCCATGGCATGACCATTTGTGAAACTGTAATTTTGACATTGCTTTTATGTAATATTTTTAAATTCTGTGAGTTTTTATGTAATATTTTTAAATTCTGTGTGTCTTATGCAAGTGTTAGCCTCAGAGGTAGTACCCTCCTTTGTGTAGTTTGTCAGATAGGTGTTTGTGGACATTCAGGATCTTTAAAATTGACATAACGTGTTCACACTCATACATTTTTCTGTGTCAGTGGAGGCCATCTCTGAATACACTGTTTCTCTTTTTGCCTGCTTTGTTTATGGTTTCTAAGAAGTATGTATCCATTATTTGTGTTTGTGTACTGTTTTGGAAGTGGAAGCAACATGAAACATGACAGTGACAGCTAAGACGGCTGTGGTCAAGAATGCTGAGCACACCAGTGGTGGGCTATGTGCTGTCAGACTATTGAGAAGCAAAGTTATTGTAGCAAAACGGAGTATCTTCTGCTCTCAAAATGGAAGTATCAGGTTTCTCAAAACTGTTGGTCACCTTCTACTAAACTACCTGACATAGCATCTCAAAAGACACAGTTTTAATGGTCATATAATGAAACTTCCTCTTATTGCATTTACTCACATAAGCTGAGACATTTTTCCTAATTCGTTTGCACAATGGGGCATTGCCTCATAATTGCACACAGAGTGAAACATGGTGTATAGGTGTTTTTCTAAAAATTGAAGATTATGAGGGAGAGTCATCATATATTGAGGTAAATATGGTATATGCTATTAAAATCAGTTTTGCATAATTTTAATTTCTCACAGTTCACAAATCTGATTTTAGGTGGTATGTTCAGCTTGAAATCAACTTGGATATTTCTGATTTTCATATTTCTTACAGAATGTCACAATATATGTGCAGCTGTTACTTAGTTCACTGCAGACAGAGTTCAGGGATAATCTGTCATGTTTAAAAATTGTTATGACACAAATGCAGTGCAATTTTTTATGTTCTTCAGATGATGACTTGCCTTTGGACTGGACTTTACGCCATGGCCGCAGTGCTGTTCTTTCAGTTGCTCTTAAAGAAGCAACACCACAAGTTTATACGGATGATTACAAGGACAAGATATGCAGAGTTTTGCTGGCTTACCTAATGGCAGACAGGGTATGTTTATGTGTAAAGGTACATATAGCGCAGTAGTGGAGAGTCCAATAATTTGAAACCAAAGTTTAACATCTGTTTTTGGAGGTTGGTGTGTTAAAGGTGCAAAAGTTGTCTGTGTCCCAAAGCCCTGTGCCCAAAACATGCAGGAGGTCAAGCAGTGGCAAAGCTTGCTGCATTTTAACTTCACATTGCATGCAGATGAATGGTTAGCTTCATGCTGTGGCTGCCTTACCTGTGGGAAAATATCTCCAGTTTTACCATTAGGCGGGAGTCTGATGGAACCTGGCTTGTCTGTATGTAATGATGAAGACGAAATTCTTCTGTCTGTCAGGTCACCAGCTTATAGCTAATAGCTATAGCCTATAGCTAATTACCCTGTTGGTAGATCTGTTATGACTAATTCTGAACAGTTATCTTTGTCAAACTGAATGACATTTCTTACTGCATATTAATAAATAAAATAAACCGTTGCCCTGATAATTTGTTGCCTTATCAATTTCTGTCATGAACTTCTATATTTGGTGGGGTAGGGCTAAAACGAATGGATTTTAATAATAATTTCACAATAGGATTCCCTTTCCTTTCGTAGTCCTTCTACCTACTTGTTCATAGTAGGTGTAGAGGGTTTTTCATTTGCACTTGATCACACTCAAATACACACCACAGTTGGTAGGACTCCTCTGGATGAGGGATCAGCCCATCGCAGAGACCTCTACCTGACAACATAAACACTGTACAAGAGACAAACATCCATGCTCCCAGTGGGATTCGAACCCACGATCCCAGCAAGCGCTCGGCCGCAGACCTACGCCTTAGGCCGCACGGCCACTGGGATCGGCGGATTCCCTTTCTATATGATTAATGTGCTTTAATGAAAACTGTACAGGATCAGTGGCTATGTGAGTTGGCAGTTCTTTTTACTGGAATTTACGGATGCATCATTGTCATTAGCCAGGTCAAGGCAGTAGCATGGAATACAGAAGTCTCAACTTTATTGGGCTAAGGTGCCAAAAACTGTAGTGAGTTAGTGCTAGCATAATTTATGTTCCTGCAGATTGACATATGAGTGAAAGAAGTAGAGGTTCTATTATAAATGGATGTGCATCATGTTTGTTGTTTGGTTTGCTTAATGATGGTGTTATACTAAGAAACTAATTTTATGGGGCAGATTTTTTTTCTTGGAGGGGGGTGGGGAGGATGGGCACTAAAAGCCACAAGTTTAGTTTAGTCAGAAATTTCCTGCTTTCATTCATGCCTGTATTCATATCAGCGAACAGTGCGTGGGCCAGCTTGAAGAGTGCATCAATAGCTGCACTGTTTTACCAACATCCGTGTGATTTTGTGCTAAATTTATTGCAGGGTAACCCCACTTCTGTAACTTGCATTATGCATAGTATTTTTTTAGATAGCAGTAGACCTTCCAGATTTTTATTGGTGCATGTCATGTTTAAATAAAATTTGTTGATATACGTACATTGGAATTTCTTCAATATTTCCATCAGAATGCTAGAACTTCTACTTGATAATAAACTCCTTTCACTGGTGAGACAGTTCTTCCTTATTCCAAATAAAGTACAAAGATTGGTATAGATCTCAGGTGCCTGGTGGACAGTGTGTGTTGGTTGTGTAATTGTTTCAGGCTTTGGCTGCGTGTTATGCCAACATGTGTTTTCACTGCAAGCAGATGCTGTAAGGGTAGCTTAGAAATAGGTAATGACATTTTTTTCCACATCCCTCCCATTTCATCATTTATAGTCCTCATTCTCTGCTAATGTAGTAGAAAGAAATGTTATTAAATGTTATTAGTGGATGAGTGAAACATTAAATGTACACTGTTTGTATTCAAAAGGGAGAACACTGTCCTGAATTGGGCATTTAAATTGAATAGTGCTTCAGCTGGCAGCAGAAATTTGACATTTAAAAGGCTGTATGCTGAAGGTTAAACAACTCAAGAATCAATCTTATTCTCACTGGCAAAGGGATTTGTTGACAGCTTGACTGTCACACAGCAGCATCATCATTGACAGTTTAAGCTGAAATGAGTGTTGTTTCATGATGGATAAAGCATGTCAGTATGAAATGCTTGAAACTGTTTGTGTGTGCCCTTTGACAGCAGTGTGCTTCAGTTTAGTTTAATGGCTGGCAGTTTTATTGTTGACATAAATTGTGGCTTGCAGAGTTTCACAGTAATCTCTGGTGTCTGTGTAATTGTGACAGGAAACATCTTATTGTGGACTCTGCATTGTTTTTATGTAGGTGCCAATTGCAATGAATGGAGTCCGAGGGTGTGGGTACCTTTTCCAGCATTTAATGCTAACAAGCCATCCCTTGCCACAGCAGCTTCTGGCTCCTTTTGTCAGGGTATGTAAATGTACTTTAATTACACAAAACTTGTCCTAATTTAAGTTGTCTGTATGGATGCATTCATGATAAGTGTGAATCTCTCTTTGGTTCCATTAAGTCTAGAAACATGCATGCATGGTGTAAATTAGGACCTGTCTGGGATATTATGCAGCATTGATTGGTAGTTACTTACCAGTGTTTCAGGACAGCTGATTTGTCACTTCTTCAATGGCAAGCAATATAAGGAGACATGGACTTCTTGACCCTTGAAGATGGGAGTGATAGGCTGTCCCGAAACATTGGTAACTAACTACCAATCGACACTGCATAATGTCCCAGAACAGTAAAGAGCTCATTAAGCAACTTGTGTTTACCAGTTATGTGTAGTCTTTGAAAGAAGAAAGTGTAGGAAGTTTTATCTGTATGCTGTAACCATTTTTAACATTCTTTTGATAACATTTGCAAAGAAGCTGTGTTTGACTAAATCAGGTACACTGATCACAAAAATGACGATGAATAAGAAGTTACTAAATATGCTACTACACTGTCCATATTCTTATTTTTATGAAGATTAATTATTTCAGTGTTTCAAAGCATGAGAATTGCCTTTGACCTAGTAGCGCATGATCAGAGGAGTGGGCAAAAGATATTTGTTTCTTCTGATGAATTCTGCATAAACTTTTGTACTCATTTTGGCCAAAATGTGGGAGGGAAGCAGGAGACAGTACTTTGCGTGGGACCAATAAATGTAGGAACAACAGTCTTTGTGCTAGATTCCTGAAGATCTCTGGTAATCTGTGGTGGTAGTAATGGTGGTTGTGGTGGGCCTGCATTTGTGTTGCATTCTTGTTGAGCAGTGTAGTGTCATTAGATTTCTGTGGTCACAAGGAGTAGAACTCTCACAGGAATGTTATCACCACTATGGAGAAAACTGCTGTGCAAAGGAACATCTAGCAATAGGTGAAGAATGTCAGTAGTTGTATAAGACTCATCAGTGAAGACCGCTTAGGCCACTAGCCAGTATCACTTCACATGCAACTGGAGACATTCTTCACAGATGGCATCAGGAAGCTCATGGACCAGTGTAACAAATGTGTGGTGAAGGTGAAGGATTATGTCAAAAATCACATTGCAGGTGTTTGAATGTACCTTTTGTACAATAAAAGAAACTAAACATGACTGTCCATCCTTTCCAAATTTCCCATGTAGTTGGAACTGTCTGTGTATGAAAATTAGGCAACTTATTTTATTATGGTTGTTGTCCTTCCTGTAGTTAGCATTGTTATTGTGTGGATTTGTGGTGTATAGTTGTGAGACGTGATATCACTGTGTTTGGGATTTTAATTGCAGTCAATGAACCATGGTAGCAATGAGGTGAAACAGCTGTTGGCAAGAGTATGTTCCATGTTGGCCAAGACAGTGCCACCACAGCAAATGGCACCTGAACTTCTTCGCCTACTCATTCCAATGTTGGTAAATGGTACCAAGGAGAAGAATTCTTATGTGAAGGCCAACAGTGAGTTTGCTCTGGTGTCAGTTCTCAGGCTTAGGCAAGGGGATGAAACTCAACAGGTCAGTTATCTCTTACTGTTGTTATTGTAGTGTACGCGTCAGTTGATTCTGGGTCTTTTCACACTGCAGCCTCAAGTGGGCCTATTGAACCAGCCCCACTTGTGGGCGATAGATGCATAAGGAGCATTAGAGGAAAGCTGGTTGGTGGGAAAACCAAAGTAGTGGGGAAAAAACCAGCTTCAGTGCAACTCTGTGTCAGATCCCACATCGACTGACCTGGGATTAACTGTGCTAAAGCCTTTGAATTATTATGCTCGCATATTGACTGCCTGAACTTCAGCATGGGTGGCCATTGACTTTTCCCGTACAGGCTTTTGAATTTAACTTACACTGGCAAGGGCAGTTTTTGTCCAGGTGACACAGTGTGCAGGTGGTCATATTGCAAGTTGTGTGTAATCCTTTTTTATAGCTACAAAGTTTGTCAGAGATAAGATTGTTAAGAATGAATTTATTTACCTCTCTACAAAGTTTTGAGACAATATGCCTGTTTCTGCACTCCTTAGTGTATGATTCTTCATCTTTAAGTTGTTCATTTTCAAGTTCATATTGCATTTCTTGAAAATATTCGTAGAGAAATGTGCTACAATATTTAGACTAGACTGTACGTAGTATGTTTTCATGAGTGCCTCATGTAACGGGTTTCTTTGTCTTGACTCACATCTTCTGCAGGATCTGAATAACTTACAGATGGTGAGAAGCTGCCGTAAAATACATGTGTTTAAATCAGTGGCATAGATCAGTCCCATACAGATATCATGGTGTTGGGTGGGGCCATGTATGTGTGCTGTGGGTCGGGGGACCTGCAAACATACAGAATACTAAAATTTGTTGTGGGTTGTTACAGACTGTATTCCATTCTTCTGATGGAAGTAGTTACTTTGGATGCCTGTTTTGAAATCGGAGAGTAACTGTGCTAATAATGATGGGTATTAACCAACCATATATTCTGCAGGTTGCCAGATGCATTGCTTGGCAGCTGTTCTTATAATGCAAGGCATAATGAAGAATGTCTGGACTGCTGTAGCTGTCAAACAATTCTTATATTCTTGTGAAGATGGGTACCGTTGGGAAATTCCCTGATTGTGATCAATCACAATAAATCTGTTTACTGCTGTTGGTGTTTGTTTTGTCTCCAATATTCAGAGTGGGAAATTGGTGGAAAATCATTGTAATGGATATTTCAATGCCATTGTTTTTAGTGGTATAGAATAGAATAAACTAGAACAGAACAGAACAGAACAGAATAGAATACAAGAAGAGTGGGTACAATATTGTCCCATGCGCTTCGACCATACTTGAACTTTTGTGCAGCCGTTATGTTTATGCATTTAGTTTAGAGTTTCTTCAGACATTGTTAAGTGCCTTGATGGCTGCTTGACTATCAGAGAGAATATAGATGTTCCTACCTTTGTAGCCCTTCTCTTTATTGTCCATTATGCGTGCCTTAATGGCGTATATTTCCACCTGCAATACTGTGTTGTGGAGCCCAAGACTGAAGCAGTGCCCCTTTTGTGAGCCCCATTTATACATCCTGGCATCAATGCCTTCATTGGTGTTGGACCTGCCCATATACCAGACCAGGCCTCCTTTATTATCCAGGTTGAATCCATTTTACCATTCATGCTTGCTAGAAAGCTGGACCTTGAATGGTACATGGTGGTTTCTCCCAGTCCTCAGAGAAGGTGCTGTCTCCAGCCCTGTTGCCCTTTGGGCCAGGGTCCACAGCTTGGTGTCCTCCCTCAGAAGCCCAGAAGACTATTGATTGTCACACACCTTAAATAGTATGCCTATGTCCAGCCTGTATGATCAGAGAAGTGGGTGTCTGCACCGGGGGTCTGGTGAAACACCTCCCCGACCTTGGCCAAAACCAGATCAATATCTTACAAAGACAGCTTTTTCTGAGGATGGTCCAAGGGGATGGGTGCCTTAAAGTTGAGCAAAGCTTCCTTATATGACCCAGGTTCCAGAGGAGTCTTGGGCTTGCTTGCTAGGAAGTTGCTCTGGGAGTGTGACCCCCAGATCTGGGTCTTCTAGGACTGATTGAAGGCTGAGGCAAGGATTCATGCCCTGGTTGCATTAAACTCCTGGTACCACTTTGACCTGCCCAAGCTTTTTTGAGTTTCCTCCTGTCAGCCCCAGATAGTTTGGGTTTGACTGTTGGAAGCTGTTGGACCATAATGTCCTCCTCTGCAGGTTTGCCTGTGATAGTTCCCTGCACTGTAACACAGAAACATAAGTATTAATATTATCATTGTCATTATTGAACTGTTGTTTTTGAAATAATAAGGATAAGGATGTGTGAATTTTACAGAAGGCTTGATAAGGTAAGCAGGGGCATTTTGAAGTATCTTTGTGTATTTTTATTCCATTTTGATGTTTGATGAAACGCCAAAAGGAAGAATGGCTGCTTGGAGAGAACTGTAAATATCTCAGGATTTTTGCAACCATCGTGGGAATGTTAACCTTTAATGTGCTGGGGTGGTTATGTAAATTTTAGTGCATGGTTCACAAAAACATGAATATTATTTGATCCAGAAAAGATAAAATTATGAAATAGATGGCATTTTGTGGAAAATAAAGTAGGATTATGCAGCATGTCTTAAAAGTGCAGGAAGTTTCCTTTTTTGCCTAAATATATAAAATGATTGCAGGTCTTAAAAATGTTAATCAGTATCCCTCGGAAGGGGATGAGTGAGAGATTGAGTGAGGAGTAAACCTTAGACTGTCTATAAAATCTATAGAAGCAATTTAAACGAACATGATGGATAAGAGTTCACATCTTAGAAACATAAAAATTGTCGTGACATGGAAATATAAAGAGTCGCATGTCATAATGACTCTTTATTCCTATTCGCACAGTAAAGGTTAACTCCTGTGGTCACAAGACATATCACTGTCATTGAGATGACAGCTAAACTTTTGTTTCAGCGCTGTATGAACCTGCTGGATGTTGGTGCCCGTGAATCTCTGAGTGATGTCATCAGCAAAGTGCTGCGTAAAGTCGCAAACCAACCAGAGGGCAAGGATGAGGAAATTGATGACACCTTGTTAACATGATCATTTGTAGTCTGGGAGTGGGAACTGACAAGAGACTTACACCAGTATGATGAGTGTCAGATGCTGGATGATCATATTGTAGCATTTCTGTGTAGACAGGATTTGTCAGAGACATGTTTTGATGACGATTGTAGGCTGAAAAGTAACAGAGATGAGTGTCGCTTTTTATCACTAGAGCCAGCAAGTCAGTCCCACAGTATATGCAAGGCACTGTATTCTGTAGTTAAATTATTAATGTGTATGTGCAAACATAATGTTTCATGAGCTGGGGCACTTCTGAGTAATTCATCTTGGTTCCCCCCTCCACCATTTTATTTAAATTTTGTTGATGATATACCTGATATCCATGTAATGCCTGTACTTCATCCTTCCACTGTGCATATTGTAAGCTTCTGGTAATTCCTAATGTTGCTTTTATTTGTTCGGTGTGTACATATTACATTTTTATAGATGAAATATGTATTTAGGAACCTGTAGCTGTGTATGAAACTATTCCATTTCAACATCATTATACAGTAACCCCAACCTGACGGGACTCCATTTTGTCAAATGTAACTGCAGATGTTTGACTGGTCGAGGTTGAATTCCTCAGAAGTGCCCCAAGAAGTATTGTTGTGTGTCATATATGAAAGTTCTACGTGTGTTCTTTTCTGTTGTAAGCAATTATCTCATGTGTAGCAGTCCCACTCCTGTTATAGGGATACCTGAAGGCTGAAGATGTATGTTTGCATACCAAATGTGTCTCTTTACATATGTGTTAAGTTTGTTTTATGTAAATGTGTTGTACAGGCCAAGAACATAGAAATGAAGTATCGTTTGGTGTTTTTAATATCAGGTAATAAAATAAGACAGTTCCTTGTTTACTTTGTATTGGGAGTCACTGAAGGTCTGTGGCTGGTCACGCTGAACACAGCTTGTTATTTAGTCTAGTTTATTTCTTAAAATGTTGTCGCTGATTTCATTATGAAAAATTGTGATAATCAACTTACGGTATTATATGATGAGGGAGGCGGTGGATAGAGACAAGGAACATAATGAGACAACTTTTTTTTGTATTGGACACTTTTAATGGAAAGTCATTGTCATGATGAAAAAGATTTTGACTACATTGTAGTGTATATGCAGGACCTTTGTACTAATAGCTACTGCAGATTCTGTTCATGATCTGCACAGTCAGGTCATGGTATTAACAGTTTGACTTTGGCTTAACACAGACACAACAGTTTAGTTACGTTTCTTTTATTCAGTTTTAAGAGTTGATGGTAAGGATTTCAGACTGCAGCTGACATGATGTCCTGTTTTGTTCCTTGTGGTGATGGTGCATTTGATGTGGTTAGCATTTTGTTAAATGGCCTGAAATGTATGGAAATAAATAAACTTGCTTCTTTGTCTTTAAGTAGTAACTGCTCAAGCCTCCAGTTTTGTTCTGTTGATCATTTTGTAATTCAGATAGAAGAGGAAAGAAACTGTTAACCAGACCAGGAATAGGTCTCAGCTAATGTACCAGGGAGGTTTGTGTCACAGCTGGGGCTAGTTAGCTAGGACAGGTGTTTCCACACTTTTTTAGTCTTTTAGTTGAATCTGCATTTACTATTTGAGGGCCAGACCATCCAAAAAAGTTAAATACTTTAATCTTACATTTCATGGAATTGTTTATTGTTTCAAGGGGGTGTCATAATTAACTATATCTGACATGTGAATAAACTGCTACAGAAATGGCATTCTGTTGCATTAAAAATGTTCGTTAAATTTCATACAAGTACAGTGTGCAGTAGCTTGTAGTAGGACAAACTAGGAAGACAGTCTTGTTGGCAAAATTGTGTAACACTATGCACACAGAGTAAACAAGTTATAAGTCACTGTAAAGAATCAGCAGTTAAGACACTTTGTTTTTTAAACTTCTGATCCAACTCCACTGTTCTTTGAACACCCCACATTCAGAATCAACTTTTCTCCTTGTTGTTGCTCCTAACATTACATTTCACAGATAGAATGTAGTGAATGCAAAGAAAGTTTCCTTATCTATAGATTATTTCAAAGTGATCTGGAAAGTCACACAGCCAGGCAGCAGACCTAAGCAAGAAGGTTACTTACTCATTGGCGAGATGGCTATATGTTTGCTTCGTAATGGTTCTACACATTGGACATATGCAAGTCATACAGCATTTTCATTTAACATTATAGTTACTTTAGTAATTCAGATATTTCTTTTATAGTAATATTTTATATGGTGATTCACTATGACACAAAAATTTTCATATTTTTTGTCAAAAGTGACAGCCAGCTAGAAGGCAGAGCTTTCACATGACATGAAGTCAGGGGAGCCCTAAGATGGGCTGCAAATTCTAGAACCACACAACAAACTTAAAGCTGGTTTGTTGGGGGATCTCATATTTGAATAGTTAGCTACAGGGCACTCTGTAGGAGTTCACGGACGCATAAGTGTGAAGTCCACATATGACTTTTTATAAAGGTTTTAGGATTTAGATGATCATGTCAATTATAATTAACATGTGGAAGTAGTCAGTACCCATTCGTGGCCTGGGAGCCATCCTTGTCAGTATGTAGTAGTAAAATCGTCAAAGAGGCAATAACACTTATATTAAGAATTCAAGGTTTACTCATGCAATAGGAGAGTACTGGGAATGAGGATCTGAATCACATGCAGAATCTCTGCCACAGCACTTGCACCTTGCTGTAAAAACTGGTGGCCATACATACTGGAAAGAGTGTTCTCCATTAGGTCCATGGCAGGAAAGAGGAAACAGAAAAATTACACTGTTATGTAGTAGATACAGCCACTCCCTGGGGCACAGTCATTCTTTAGAATCTAGTAATTCTTCAGCTAGGGGAGAAACTCCCTACATCCTGTGAACCCTAAGATTCATTACCATGTTCACAGGAGACTTGTTTATCCTGAGCCAGATTACTTCAGTCCATTCCCTCATAGGCGATTTCTTTAACGTCCATTTTAATAATAATATCTTACCCTCTCTGTGTAGGTCTTAGAAGTGGTCTCTTTCCTCCACATGTTTTCTTCAAAACCCTATATCCATTTCTCTTCTGCCTCATGTGTGCCATATGCCCTGCTCATCTCATCCTCTGTGATTTGATTACCATACAAAATTTTCATGTGTACATAGGGGTATTGATTAGATACCTGCTCCAGTTCATCATAAAATTGTCTGTTGAGTCATTGCTTTTATCCTCAGTTGGGGCATGTGCATTCAGAGCAATAATATGATACCAGTGACCACTAAGCACAGTAGAAACCCTACCACTGACAGACTCCACTGTCTTAACTGCTGATATGATTTTTTTTTTGTATAGGAAGACTCATGCTCTTCGTGATGTTTTGTATTACTTTTCCCATAGAAGAAAGTATAATCCTCTGCCTATTCGTTGCTACCCTTGTCCCATCAGATCTCCTGTTCTCCACACAATGAAACCCATATTTGCCAGTGTTCATGCAGCTGTCTTCAGTGACCCTGACTTGTAGAGACTACTTACATTCCAAGTTCCAAATCTGATGTCCATTTTGCATTGCTTAGGTCTACTGAAAGAAACTGTCCAAGTCCAAGGCCCTGTGTAGCATTTCATAACATGTTAATTTTCTATGAGAGGAAGTCATAGCCCCTCACCCCCCCTCCCAAGCTGGCGGGTCACCCCTTATCAGCGGTCCTCCATATCTGGAAGTCATAGCCCCTCACCCCCCCCCCCCCCAAGCTGGCTGGTCACCCCTTATGAGCTGTCCTCCATATCTGGAGGTTGTCTTCTTAATCTACAATCTGAGAACATGCCATGCTGTGGGGATAGAGACTTTCTTAACATGGTACGTTAGATAAGCTACTGATTTTTAGGTCTCTAGTAATGAGACTCTTCCCAGTATACAGACATTTGATTTTGTGGGCATTATTAATTTGTGTATGCTTGCCACTACATTAACTCTACAATAATCCTTATCTCTCTTCCTTAGGTAAATGCAGTTACAAAAACCAGACTCATCATCATGACTTACACACAGCTGGAAGGCTGTACAGATGGAACATGTTTGCAGGGCTGCTGGCAAATAACAGTTGGCCGCAGGTGATCATGTGGCTGCAGTCTACAGGGAGCTCAGTAGCTTGTATAGTACAGTGATCTGTGTGACAGAACTGATGCATTAAAACAAATGGGGAAGGTTTAGCCTGTTTAAATGCCAACACTTTCAGTGCAGAATACATGAAATGTACCACTGATTCTGGCATTCAGGGACCCTGATATCAGCATTCAGAGCACAACACTACTGCAGAATCCTGTGAGAAAGTGTCACAACATGCTCACCAGGGGTGTCTTGATGTTGCATGACTCTGGCTGTCCACATGTGGCCCATATTTTTCAGGACATCATATGCTTCATGCACTGGAATGTGTTGGACTGTCTGCCATACAGACTGGGCTTTACACCATGTGACTTACATATGTTGCCTCCTTCAAGAAGGTGCTAAATACATACGTTGAATGAAGAGATCAAGGCCATGGTGGTGCAGCAATTCCAGCAGCAGTCCAGGGAGTTCTTTGCATGGGGAATCCATCAGCCAATGTGTTGGTGGAATGTCTGTCTCAGCAGCCAGGGGAGCTGTCTACCGTGTCTTCTGCTCCTTCATGCAGACAGGTTTGACTTCAGTGAGCTTCGTATTAGGTACAGTCATACTCCATAACTAAGCAAGACACCAGGAAAGGTTACAGAAACTGGGGCAGGGAAGTCCCCCCCCATGAAATAAGATTTGACATTTGTTCCACAAGATATTTTGTGGTGATGGTAGTAAGCTTCTGCATGGATAGCGGCCTGTGTGTAAGAAATGTGTGGCCAGTTCGCGCTTCAGTTATCCTAACCTCTTGGTAGGTAGGACAACAGGAAGACTTCCGAGAGTGCACCACTGGTTTCACATCATGTAGTTTCCTGCCCCAGGTATGATCCCATCCCTTTGCCATTTGGCAAAAATAGACTGAAAGGACAATTTTAAAGTCTTAAGTCTAAAACAGATGGTGAAAATATACCTTCAAGGTTTAGTGTCCCTAGTACCAGCAGCAGCAACATCAGCTGCCTCATTGCCACTGATACCTCCATGACTTGGTATTCAAAATAATGTTATATTAAACTACATTTGGAAAGTGACAGACCTCATGTACAACAGCATATGAATTGGCAGGTGAGATCGGGATATTCTAAGCCTTGGCATGATCTAAGCGGGTCCATATACAGTAGAAATGACACTGGCAGGTCACCCACAGCTTCATATACAGTAAAACCTTGTTAAGACATTTTTTAAAATTCCAAGAAGATCTGATGTCTTAAGCAGGAAATGTCTTAAAATGGTAGGACTGAAAAGTTCTATTTTTTCATTTTTTGTGAACTTATTGCATATGTATGCTGAATTTGTATAATTTGCAGCTGTCTTAACACATTCTCACCTGTATCTGAACATCTTACCAATTTGTCTGTAAAATTTTGTTCACAGTTTTATTTACACCTTTAACTATACTGTCACTGACTTCTCGTCCACAAGTTCACGTCATTCCAGATGTTTACTTTTCCTTGAAATGTTTGTCAAGCATGGGTTGTCTTGCTCTTTTTTCAAAAGCAATTGCAGTATACATGTTCAGATTCGATATGTTCACTATTAGGTAGACCATAAGGGGTGGTCAGTAGTTCCAGTCACATTAACTAACTCTGTAGTGTCTTGAAATTATTTTCTGAGGTAATGTGTCTGCACACAGTCACCACAAATGTTTCACAATCACGCTACACCACAACGCATTTATATTACCACCAGTAAATTATGTTTAAACAAGCTACATGCGAGCACCCACACATCTGGCGTCCGACTGCTGTCGCGCCAGTGGGGTGGCTTCCACCTCCACATTGCTTATGCGCCTCACGGTAGAACTTCACGCCAGCAAGGTGAAACCCCAGGTGGCATCAGCTAGCATGCCTAAACTTCTTCAAGTATTAATTGGCTGCCTAAGTTACCTCCTAACTCCCAGCTAAATGAAACTTCCACATACCAGCATTGCCAAATGCAGGCTTGTGTAGGTCACGAAACAGCTAGAATAGGCTTCTGGCCCCCTGATACAATCTTTTGGTCATCGTGACAGAGACCGAGTAGTGGGGACTGATTGACTGACTGCAGTCTGTGCATCACAGGAGAAGTACAACACCCCCACACCATGAGGTTTCGTCATTCTGCTGTGTGAAACTTGTGGAAATGACCTTGGAAATTAAACTATATGAAATGACCACGCAATTTGAAAGCTGTGTTTTAGAAACAGAATGAATGGAAAATGAGGAAAATTGTTTTAAGATTTCGATACAGAAAATGTATTAAATGGTTAAAAAAATTGTTTTGTCGTTAACTTTTGTTACCTCTTGGAGGGAAATTTTTTTCTCCAGGGACATATTAAAAGTGCAAAGTGTGATGTTAATCAAAGGAAGAATTTTGGTGCTTTTTTATCCTGACTTCTTAGGTGGGAAAAAATCTTAACCAGGGACATCTTAAACGAGTTTTACTGTACTTTACAGAAAGTGAGTAGCTCCACAGTAAGGATGGGATTAGACAGACACAGTGTATGAGAGTCTGCTTTTTTTCATTTAATCGACACATTTGAGGCCTATCTGTGAAAGTGGCCTTGCCCTAGTTACTGTGTCAGCAATAAGCATTTCTGAGAATAACCTTACAAGAGAAGCAGAGTCGAGATTGCACTTCCACTGTTCACCCTTTCACTAGTAATGTGTTCATAGCTACACAGAATATAATCTCTGAAGGAGGCAATTTGTACAGGATGAAGGTGTTTCCTATAGACATGCAGTGGCTACAGAGTGCTTTGTTCATTTGATGTCAAGTTCAAGGATGTGAGTGAGGAATCCATTAGTGTCCCACTGGAGAAATGTTCATGCATGGTGTATGGAATGTGTCTACCTTCTAATTCTTGTTCCACTTTTTGAATTGGTTGTGAACTCTGTGTTCATATGCAAGTCCTCACATTGGCTGGGGCCTCCTCCTGGATAACTTGACCCTGATGATGAAATGTCAGTAGCTGCTTGCCCAATAACATGGCACAACATCCCAGAAGACTTGTATCTTCGTACACGGATACAGTTTACTGAAATGTGTTTTATAATTGTACGGGAGATCTGAATGCAGCTTATGTACGCTCATATTTCTTTAACGTCTTGTTCAAGCCAAACAACAGCCTTCTAATTGAAATTTACTTTTAAGCAGAACGGAAGTTTACTTTTTGTCTTATTTGTACATTTGGGGTATACTTAATTTTTTTAAGGAAATGGTCATTCATTTTTGCATGAAGAAACAAGAATGAGACATAATTCTTTGTACATATTGTTGTATATTCTGTATGTGTGAAGTAAATGAACTTCCATTGCAACAAAAGAAACTGTATGCAAAGCTTTGTCTGTGTGCCAACACATGCACATGTTCATATGCATTTTTCTAGGGAGGTGGTTCATGGCTTTCATCAGATTCTCAAAGTGGCGTGTGACCCAAAAAATGGTTAAGGACTAATGTTTTAGAAGGACACATTAACATGTTTTGCTTAAATAAGGGAACTTTATGTTTAAAATATGGATGTACCTTTTATTTTTCTAATGTAGGCATATACAATTATAAACACAGCCCGCCATGTACTATACATATACTGAATACCACTTCATGGCAAAGCAAGATAAAAATAGTAGTTTCTTAAAAAGGCCATAAAATAATGTTTTTTATTTCTATAATTCACTTATGCTGCAATGGTAGGTCAGAATCTTGTAAGAACACGCTGATGAGAAGAGCAGCTGCACTATGTTGACTGGATGTTAGGCCAGGCTGTTGAAGTAGGCAAGCAGCGTGACTGGAAGCAGCAGCTAGCACTCCAGCCTTCTCAGGAACCACTCGCTCATGGAACTTGAGCAAATGGTGCTGCAGAGTGTCAAGATGAAATACAAGTACATCATGAAGAAGGGTCAGATCATCTTTTGTCGCCAAAGTTGCCAGATGGCTCAAAGTCAGACATATCTGGAAAACCAGAAAACAGGAATGTCAAAAGATGCATGCATACAGTATCAATAAAGGTATGAGTCTGCTGATGCAGTAAAACTGTGTGACTGGTCCATGCAGTAACATATGCAATGGGCCAAGGCAATTTAGCTACTACTGCAAAGTGTAGCTGTTCTTGCAGGAGGCACAGAGATTCTGCATGTGGATGTTGTGAACAGCTTAATAACAGGGCACCTACACACTTCTTATTGCATAAATTTCTAGTCCCGCAGATCCACCATTGTTACTGTTATGCTACTTTGCCTCCATGTAGAATTTATTACTTTAGTACAGATTCTGTCTGCACTAGACTTGTTGGATATCACCTCAAAGTTTTCAGTAGCTGCATTTGTAATTATTGACCTAGAAGCAATATTTTGTATATAATGTTTAGGTGTGTAAGTGAATCATCTCCAATTGTACAAAATTTCACATGTCCAACTCCAGTAGTTCATTAGTTAACATTATCAAACTGAATGCTAAAGAAAAATTTTACATGGCTGCTGTATAATTATTTTACACTCTATAAAGAATATTTTCTGACGATTATAATCAGTCATCATTTCAGGGCACTAAATTGTTACTAGTGTTATTTCCTCAAGTTTGTGTATCGACCTTCTTCTTCTTAGTGACTGCAGGAAGTTACACCAAATGTCTTTATCACAAGAATAAACTTGCTGCTTCACATGCAGTGGCATGCCAATAGTAGTCGTTACAATGGATGCATGCAACACTGTGCAGTAGGCACAGTAACAGAGCCAGGCAAGGTTCAATGGTTCTGTAGCAGTTACTTTGTCCAGTGTTGAAGCCACTGCAAGATTTGTGTGGCATCACTGTACTGGCAGAATTGTATCTGAAAGTGGTTCCACAGAGTTTATCAAAAATAGATAATGCTGCAATAAAAATAGTTATCTCATATCTAAACCTTTGCCAGAACATTTTTCAGTATTCTCCACAGTGTATGATATACACTCAGTCATTTTAGAATTTCATCCACTTTAAGTTTTGTGTTCCTTTTAGGGAAAGAAGATCCATAGATGGTAAAATAGAATTAAAGTAAAGAACAATTAGAGGGTAGGTAGTGGGCAGTTTTGCAGATGTGTGATTCTGAACACCCCAAGAAAATCACCAGCCATGGTTGATTGGGCTTGTATTTTCATCAGAAGTATTATACATGGCTCTCTGAGCTGCACTTGGGGTTCAGTCAGTAAAGTGCTCATTGCTTCCTCCAGCATCCAGTTTGTATATCAGTAGTAAATCTCAAATTTAAAAGTAAACCAAAAGGAAGAACAGTTGGGTTACCCTGCATCATATTCCTGAACACTTCAGTAGTACTTAAAATATATGTAGTAACAGTACCTGATCCAGAAGATTGTCGTGATGCTTGTATTCACTAAAATCTTCCATATTCTCTGAATTATTAAGTCCATTGAGTAAAGCAATCCATGTAATAATGTAGCAGGAACCGTAATGCTCTCTACTTGATGGGACTGACAATGCTAAAGCAGCACTGATCCGTACTTTGAAATTGCGAACATCTTGCACCAGCTTGGTTAAGGCAATGAACACCATGTTCTGAAAACAAAGTAAAATAATCAGTTGGGTATACAAGATAATGCACACGCAGTCACTGTACTTTTGGTCGCCTCTTTTGTATGATTACTTACTATCATGAGTAACCAGATAATTATGAGTGAACCTCTTGTTTAAACATGAGCTACATATATGTCTAAAGGGAAGGGCCATCAGTTTGATCTCTGTTTTTCTTATTTTATGGCGAAGGTGCACAAATTTTCCAAAAATCTAGGAACCACCTCATACTTCTAGGTGTGAGGAAGGTGACATGAAGCACGTTTCATACTGAGGACCCACAGTTATTAGGCACCTTTGTTCACCCCTGTTTTCTGGTATCACAATATTTGTATGAACAACTTACCACCTGCAGACTAGCACCATCACTATATGTACTTGTTAATTCCTAATCTTGTTGAATATGAACTTCTGAGCTGGAATATGTTCAACTTTTGTTAGTCATTTTCTTTTGCAGAATGAGAATCACGGCAGCTGCACAAAATGTATATTTACTGTTCCATCTGACATGGGTTATGAATGAAACACTGCAGTTAATGTAAAAACTGATGAGGAGTTACATCTTTGAAGTAAAGTGTGTGTAGCATTATTTTGTGCATTAGACACTGCAGATATGGTATGCTATATGTCAAGTGCAATGTAGCCCAAATACAAGGGACATTACAAATTTCTAAAATTCTAACTCCCTGGTGGTCTTCCGTACACCTGTTCTTTTGGAGTCACTGAACTAAAATTTTGATGCACATACATTTAATACAGACTGTTGTATGTTAAAGGAACAAAATATCATATAGGAAATTATACGCATATCTCACCTGCCAAGTAGAACTCTCTGAGTATAAGGCACTATTTCTCATCATGTTTCCAATGGCATAGCATGCATTCCACCTTACCTGGAATAAAAAATATTGTTTTTATCTGTACTGTATTTCTTCCCAGTATGCATTGATGCTGGCCTGATGAGGCACATGTAACAAGAAGGTGTAGGTGTGTGAGGCAAGCCCTTCACCGTAGGGTAAGTTGCAGGAATAAGTAGCACAGAAAATGGGAGAATCCCGTAAAGACTTTCAATATTATTATTTTTATTAAATGTAGTTATATTACAGACGGAACTGTCCATTTCATACTTATACATAACCACTACACAAAAGTATTATAAAATCACCATATTGTGTTTGATTTCCTCATGGTGGTGAATATGAAGATTATGATACAAATTTTGTTCCAAATGTTTTGCATGTGATAAATGTTTAGTGAATAAAGTTCAAGATGCATGCCAAAACACATGCAGATCTTTATGTAGAGTGTTCATTACTGTTATCTGACATCAACCAAAACAGAAAACGTGACAAATCTTTGTTAAACTCCCCAGTATGAAATTTCAAAATCTGTTCAAGAATTCTTTGTTTGTTTCACATGCAGGTGGACAGAGAAACCACACTCTACAGGAATGCCAGTGTGTCTGACAACCAACTTTTGAGAATGGATGTGTAACATATAGTTTTAAGCTTCACACTTGTGCCTGTAGTTCAGCTGTTATTACTAATTTGCATTATTGGTTTTTATTTGTAAGTTACTTAAACATGCTGATGGTAGCTCTGACTAGGCCTAGAGTTGAATCATGACATTACTGAACTGCCAGACACAGGTTTTCATGGTTTTCCACAGTCTGCTTTCAAGGCAGTTCCTTAAAATAAGCCAAGGCAATTTCATTCAGCATCCTTCCCAATACATCATTGAATTAGACTCTAATAACCTGTGTACTTAAGAAAGCATTGTTAAGTTACTTAAGAAACAGGCCACACAATACCTAAGGACCTGCAGTTATAAATGACAGAATACAATAAGTAAGCCACAATATAAGGATGTGTTTCCATACCTTCATGTTATTTCCTGTTGTTGCATTATGCACCAGCACAGCAATAGCTTTATCATTACTTTCTCTAAAATTGCTTTCCTTCATCACGTTCTCCGTTATTAGTCTTACAAAATTTCCAACTGCTCTCACGGCACAAGATCGTACCTGCCAAAAACAGAGTTTTATATGCTATGTCAGTGCCAAGATTAAAGTCATGACTTGGATCAATATGTCAGAAAATTTTTATTTTCTGGATTTACATTGATTACTTCTCGAATCAAGATAGTTTAGATTTCCTTCCTTACACATATCACTGTGATAAGTCCTTTTTTTGGACAGTATGGGAAGAATTACTGTAATGAAAATATTTGAATGACTATTCATGAAAAAATCACTTATCTGTAACTACTCACCACTTTAAGGACCTCTATGCCTATACCTAGCCTGTGGATGCAGTGCTGCTTTTATTTATGAATCAGGTTTCTATAAACCTTAAAGTTGCTGTTGAGAACAGATATTTTGGTTTATGGATCAGTGTGTTCTAGGTATCATTAACTCTTAGCAGTTGAAATATTTGCCCCGTATATTGCATGTTAGTACAGTATCAAGATTATACTCATGCTAGGAATTGGCTGGCCATACACTGCTAAGATTGAGACTTGCAGAAACCTTGTCAGTGTTTGTGGCACCCATCAAGAATTGTTTTCTTAAAAACTGTGGGAGTCAAACGCTGAATGAGCACTGGAGAGTCCAGTCCTTGAGAGTTTAACCCTTACATGATGTGACTGTGTGTAATCTTCAGTAAACTGCATTTGTCATCATATGGTGATGGAGTTTTTGACATCCCCTGTGAGGGTGTGGTTATGCCTTAGTAAAGCCACAACATAACTGGCTGTTTCAGGAATGTTTGGTAGTATTCTGTATCATGTGTGGCTCACTCAAGCACTACACTGTACACTGTAGAAACAGGTCCAGACTTTTATACTTTGTTTTCTTGTCAAACAACTAGCCTTAATCACTGATCCATATGCTTTGTCTCTCTCACTCACTCACTCATTCACTGACACACAGGAGTAGTCCAGGCCTTCTATCTTTTGTTCTACAGTGTAAATGTATAGGGGCAGTTTGTAGTAAACAGAGTGCATCTGCAGGCTGAAGTTACAGTTCCCAATAAGTCATGGCTACTGGAAGGAAGCTTGGTAGCATTGACACTGTGAACAGAAGTTAGCCTCACGTGGTGATTCTGATGCATACAGCAGCCAGCAGACTGACATGGACGAGGAAAAGCATAGAGATGGAGAAGCAAAAGGAGCTGCTGACTGGGACCGATGTTGGTGGGGTATGAACTGGGGTATCCACAAGAACAAAACTGATAAGATGCAAGTGTGTGAGGTGGAACTGTGTATGTCTTGCCGTTCTGGAGACCATCATACAAAGCCATCACTTTTAACT
Source organism: Coptotermes formosanus (assembly GCA_013340265.1). Classification (NCBI taxonomy): domain Eukaryota; kingdom Metazoa; phylum Arthropoda; class Insecta; order Blattodea; family Rhinotermitidae; genus Coptotermes; species Coptotermes formosanus. The sequence continues at coordinate 2,295,954 of BLKM01000350.1, read as the reverse complement.
GTTTCATACCAGAAGTAACATGGATATGCATTTACAGATACAAGTAAAGATTAACTTATTAAAATCACAGTTTAATTTTACATGTCATGGATAAGACACTAATGCTGTAGATTATAATCTACTGTGGTTTTGTGATGTTCTTTCTGCTTTTTATTTGATGATGATGTTTCATGCATTTTGTTTAGTAATTTGTTACTGAGATATTAAGGTTGTAATAAAAGGTTGCATAAATTTTTAAAACCTGAAAGTAAGCTCCATCCAGAAGAACTTTACAAGTGTGATTTAAATCTGTCAGATTTGGGTTAAGAACTTCCAAGTTACTTTGTCACTATTTACAGAGACTGTAAAATATGCAGCATTTAGTCCACATGTTTATAACATCAACTGATCAATGGCTCCGTGGTCTAAGGCATGACATAAAAGACTCAAATTTCACTAAAGGTACAGATGCATGTACGCATTTTTCTGTGTAGCACTGTCATGTGTAAGAGACAGCCCTGCAATTGACTGAACCCCCCCCCCCCCCAATAAAGGAGTCTCAGCAAATGTCCAACAGACAGCTGAATCACTCAATGCTGAAGAATACCTATTTATAACTCTGATATACCTTATCATTATCATTAGCAGCTTTAATACTTGTCTGTATCAGTTCCAGAAGCAGTTCTCTGGGAATATCTTCCATGTCATCAGCCATCCTGAAAATATGTTGTAGATACAAATTCTGTAACAGGATTATATTCACACCAATCTGTGAAATCTTTTATATGTAATGTGGGGAAGTTTCAAATGTAAATTTCAGAATGTGGAACATGGACCTTTACAACTGGGTAAGGACAACAAAACAGCTGGTTCATCACACGTAAAAGAACCTTTCATCTCATTTAATAGTACATACTGTCTCAAATTCATACAGCATCATAAAACAACCAATTAATGGTCTGAAGCAGCAGCAGCAGCAGTAGTAGTAGTAGTAGTAGTAGCTGCTGCTACTACTACTACTACTACTACATTATCTCCTTTATGCAGGGTACCCACACTTATATACCTGAAAAAACCACGTTTCTAGGGTATACAGTGTCGCAGCTATTCCGTGTTTACTATTCATGGTGCATACAATGCTGTCTTCAATATTACACTTTTTTGTGCTTCTACATTAGTACTTTCTGAAGTATGTGTGCTGTGCCCAGTATAGTTGTTTTCTGTAGTTCCTTGACGTGCTTTCCTGGTATGCTGCTCAAGTATTTTCTGAAGGATTTTGAAATGGTTCCAGCTGCCCCTCTTTTTACTGGCTTCACCTTTGTTTTTACATTCCACATGCGCTGTATTTCTATTATAAGGCCTTTATATTTTAGAATCTTCTCAGCTTCTTTCTTTATCACATTTCTGTCTTCCGGGATTGCTACATCAATTAGCATACACGTTTGTTCTTCATTGTCCCGGATTATGATGTCCAGTTTATTGCTCGGGATGTTTCTATCGGTTTGCACTTGTCAATTCCATAATATGGTGACCTTGTCCTCTTGACTTGTTTCTACTGCCTGTAGTACATGTTCGTACAAGAGTTCACTTTCTAATTTTACCCCCGTTTCCTTACATGTATTGAAGTGTAGTTGAGCACACACTCTATCATGTCATTTGATGTATTGTTCTTTTGCCAGTATTGGGCATGCTGATATAATGTGGTCTACTGTCTCCTCAAACTGATGACATAATCTGCATTTGCTGTATTTTTCTGTTTGTAATATTTTTATTGCACAATATTTTGTTTGTAGTGCTTGGTCTTGTGCTGCCACTATTTCACTTTCAGTTTCTGCTTTCAGGTCTCCCTTCGACAGCCAGAGGAATGTGTCTTCCTCGCTGATGAGTTGTTTATCAATGCTTCTAATGTACTGGCCATGCATTACTTGGTTTCCCATTTTTTTTAAGGACTCTTTCAATCTTGCCCTTGTGTTTTGTATTGCATCTTGCTTCATGTCATTGTTCTTGTTTGGTTAACATAATTCATCTATGATCTTCGCTGCTGCTCTAACTGTTGAATTCACAGGTGATGTGGCTTTTAATAATATTTACAAACTGGTCTTCTTGGGAATGCTTTTTGTTAAGATATTCTGCAATATTAATTATCTCTGTTCTAAATGCTGCTACAATTTGTGACAGGCCTCTTCCTCTTTCTTTCCTTCTTACGTACAGCCTATCTATATCAGCTTTGGGGTGATGCATTTTGTACACTCTTAGTATCTTTCTGGTTTTCCTATCAATTTTTTTAATTTCTTCTAATCTCCAATTAATCATACCAAAACTGTATCTTAATACTGGGATGGCTAATGCTCCAATTGCTGTAATTTTGTTTTTGGCATTTAATTCAGATTTCAGTATCATTCTTAGTCTCCTGGTGCATTCCTTCTTCAATCTTTCTTTCCTTTGCTGATGTTGTATGCCATTACTCTCCTCAATCCCAAGGTATTTGTATGTATTTCCATGTTCAAGTTCTTGTATTTCTCTGTTGATGTCCACCACTAAACTTTGTGAGTGGAGTAGTTTTCCTATCTTAAATACAATCTTTGCACACTTGTCAAGCCCAAATTGCACGTGGATATCAACACTGAAGGTTGTAACTATTATTATTATTATTATTATTATTATTGTTATTATTATTATTTATTTTTATTACTCCAAATATAAGGAATGAAAACTGAAGTAGACATGAAACTTCAGGAAAACAATAAAAATGGCAAATGTTCATGGATATCTAAGTCTTCCGAAATATGGTGGCATCATATCCCAGAAGACTTGAATGTTAAATTAATATGTTCCTTTGGAAAGAACTGAAACAGTATGAATACAGCTGAGGTCTGAAGGATTGTGATTAATTTTACATTATACATAAAGTTTGATTTCACAAAATGTTACAAGAAACAACAGGAGGAAACATGCAACCTGGTCTACCTTACGGTCTTCATAGGTCTGAAGTTTGCACACTGTGTATGGAGGATTGGCACATACTTTATAACCCCAGACATTTGAATTGCATATAAATTTTATAAGAAAATGTATTTCCATAGTTATCATTTGTTAAATGCAGGATTATAAAATTTGTTACAAAGCTCATCATAAAGATGCAGTGCAACTTTGAGGTGATTTAAAATGTTAGTACCTCACACAACAGCTGAGTGTTATACATACGAATTGAGAACCAGGGCTTCGCTTAGGTTGCCAAGAGACCAGGCAGCTTTCATCCGCACCAGTAGTGACTCATCCTGAACTGTTCTAATGATGCATTCAGCTGTATCAATAATAAAGTGAATATCCTGAAAAAACAAAATGATGGGAAGTTCCTGCTTTGTCAGCCAACACAGAGAACTGACACACAATCATTTGGTACTGCATTAATCAGAAGGCATCTGAATACAGATACCCATAAAGTTCCTCTACAAACTGCATATGTGCTGTGGCAGATAGGTGCATTGCTATGATTACAATGTACACATGACCTTCTGTAATGGTGATCTACTATATAGGCTGACATTACTGTATTCCTCAGATGTCATGTACTATATTGACTGAGCTATCTTAGCTCCCATTACTTGTGTGTGTATTTAGTTAAATACACATCATTTTGAAAAATGTTTCAAACAAAAGTTTTAGATCTTAATCATATATATATATATATATATATTTGTGTCATAAATCCTTTTTTGAAGGTGAACTGCTTTTGAGAAGTATTATGAAGCTCAATTTGAGCTTCAGATAAGTAGGGGTTATAAATAGCTGGTATACAGAAATTGAATTTGCCTAGCAACCTGTAATATGGATTGCTGATACTGTACAAAATTTAATCTGAATCCACTAGTTCCACCAGTTTTACAGTTTAAACATGCGCGATGCAGTCGCATATATATATCAGACATTCATTTTATAACCCCTGAGCAAAGAATCCTAATAACTATATTAATAGTATGCTGAAATAAATGTGTTGTACTTCTCTAATTGTTGGAAACAAAATACATGTTCCAAGGGCTCGAACACCAGAGGACCGCACACTGATTTCTTTGTCATGACTGCAGCTGAAGAGTGATGTGATTATAAGACTCTGTCTGTCACGCTGGAATAAAACAAAACTGTCGTTATGATAAAACATGAGCAAGCCAATGCAATTTGTATTAAATGTTCAGGTCCTTCTGCATAATACAGTAAAATTGAATTATATATTTGTATGGGCCCCGTCCCCACATTCGTCCTTTCTTATTCCACTTGTACAAAACATTAATCAGAATGTTGGCCCTTGATATACCTGTTTTCAAGACCTGGTATACTTCAAGAAACTGCTTGTAAAGTGCGTCTTTCTTGCAAATAATACTGTTAGTATTCAGTTACATTCAAACGTGGAACTTATAAATCAAATGCCAACGAACAATAAATTATGGATATATAACAAATACCTGCTGTGCTTGCATTTCTAGCCTACCAATGCAGCACATATAACTTTAGAAGCATACAGTTGAATAATATAATTATGAAGTTGAAAAGGGTATTTGTGCAAGTAACAGAAGGAAAGAATGAAGGCAAGAGAAAGAAACCCTTCTGCCATAACCACAACATGAACTGGCATATTTGACTCTCACAGTGAACCTTGTCTACTAGCCACTTCTCTACCAGCTAGTATCGATATCCAAGACAGGAAGTTATTCATCTTCATTTTGTTGTGCAATCTAGTCACACAGCTCAGAAAAGTCATTATCATTAATCAACGATTTCTTAAAATGAGGTAGCCACAGTGATGTCTGTGTTTAACTGACAAACACCTGTAATTAATGGAAGGCAGAGAAGTAACGTATGGACAAACACAAGGAAATCACAAGTGCCTGGAATTAACAATGCTAACTGTATGCTTACATCACTTCCAGGTTTGAATGTATAAAATTCTAAGCACCTGAGTTTTGTTCCACAGAGTGTAATAGAAGCTATAGAGTCAAATGTACAGAACTGAGAAGATGATGCTGATCACTCACCTTCACTGACTACTTTGATCAGAATTATGAGCAGCCTTGCATCCACGCACCCTACATACTTCTATGCACAGAAGAAACCTTACTTTTACTAACACTACTTACTATCACACGATCAATGCACATGTTAACTTTACAGCATTTTATTTAAATGCAAGGAAGTTCACATTACTGGTAGCTGTTCAAAAACTTCTGTTCCAATAGTTGCCATGCAGTCACAGCCAACAGCTCGCAGAGCTGCTTGTTCCACATTCTTGACCAGGGACATGAGGGGTCCCGACAGAACTGATTGCCAGAACTGGAGACTTTCATCTAATGAAACTCCTGCTGTTCCATATAAAAAGGAAGGGAGTAATAACAAAAGTTAATAAGCTTGTGGTAACACAAAAGAAAACCAACTTTACATATTAATTATGAATTGCAGATTTAAAATCTAGATGCAAAATATTACATCATAATAGTTTTGAAGATAACCATCATGACTATTTTTCATACGTACGTTTAACCTCCCAGTTGGTGTACTGCTTTCCTAGTACACACAGTTCTACATACCTGCCACTACATGACTGTTATTTGTACCATTCTGTTTTTTTTTTAACTTTACCATCGTGAAGAACTGAATCACTTAACTACAGTTCTCTCTACCTCTTAAGTTTGACATAACCTCAGAGCTTTGCATTGTCCCCACATTTATACTTGTTGCCTCACAAACAGTATTTCATGAACTACATGCAGGTCAATTTATGATTTATCTCCATAGCAAATTTCGCTTGCCAAGTTTCAGTAGTTCAGTAATTAGCACCATCAAACCAAGACCTCAAGAAAATTTTCATGTGATTGCCATGTTGTTATTTTACTTTCTACAAAAATATTAACAACTGCATGCCTTTCCAATATCTATTACCATGTACCATTTCAAGACCGTAAGTGTCACTAGTGTTGTCAACAAACCACAAGTTCATACATTTGCCATCCTGTTATTACTGATCATGGGAAATGAGATAGTTAGTTCTTTGGGTGACTACCAAAGGCACAGGGATCATCAGTCAGTGGTCAGTTCGTTACAAGTCAAAATAGATGTGCACACATGCACATGCGTGTGAGAGAGACATCTCAAAGCCAGCATCTTTCCTTTCTGGTAAGAAAAGGAGGCTACATATGTAAGAGGATAAAAACTGCATGTTACAACTTCCTGGTTTTCACTTTTGTGTTTACCATGCCCACTTAAGTCAGACCCAGTTTATGTCATACATGTTACTGAGAAAAAGTGAAAATTTTCTTCTAATGTAATTATTCTGGATTTTTAGGTACAGGTCATTCACATGCATAATCCGTTCTTTGCCATGGTGAAGAACAACACTGGAAAATGTCACTAATATGTGACCTGAGGTTCTTCTGGGACCACAGTGCTTTTAAAGCTGAGGTAAGTATTCAAGAGAGGTTATTTTCTATGGAAAAACCTGTGCTGGTGTATACATATAGTATGTTCAAATAGGTCACAACTGCCTCCTTCCAAATTCCAACAATACCATTTATTATCATCATTCCATCTCATTGAACACAATATAAACTAAGCAGTTCAAAGACCACCATCAAATAACCTAATTGAATTCACTAATCAATTAAAACAATACAATTCTGATAATAAAACTTGGAAACCAGTAACTCAAAATAATTAAATTGGAATTTCTTCATAGAGGCAACCCCTGCAACTCTGACCCACCTGGTTCCTTAACAGTGGTTGCAAAGTGAGCAGTCATAAGTTGAACCCTTATTTCCCATATATGCACTGTTATAAATTGGGGTTTCATTTCTGGAAACCCACTTTATGCCATGAAGATACAAATTTATTACAAAAATGAATAAAAATAAACTGAAACAAATACTGCACATGCTCTGATAGACATTTACTGAGTAAAAACAAACATTCAATATAGAAGAAAAGCATACAGAATATGTGTGAAATTTCTTCATCTTCAGCACTTCAGCAGATTTTGTTGATGAAACTCAGATGGCGAAGGCACTGGCTTATCTGAACCAGCAAAACTTAATCTCAGTATGAGGATAGGAGGATGACTAGACTGTGGGGATTCTGGTGAGCCTTGAGGGGATTAGTTTAAACTGTTGCTTTTTTCAGGATTTTATCCATATGCTGGTCATAAATACAAGGTTCAGTCATTACTCTGGAGGTCATTTTAATATTACGTCACAAAGTCAGGGGTCTAGTGCATATACTTCAAAGTGAATACCAAAACTTCAGCCAATGAGAGCCTTTGTTATTATGAATTAAAGCAGTTGAACCATACTTTTGCCTGTTGTTTTGTATTTACCTCCTTCTTGAAGACAATGTCTCATTGAACTGCCTAATGCATCAATGACATGTCCTGAGTGAAGACAAACAGTCACATTTCCATCATTCAGTGTCCATTCAAGTAGTTGAAATAGTTGTCCAAGATGTCTGCTCATCACCAGAGTAAAGTAGTTTCTTGCAAGAACTGTAAGTACTTGCAGAGATTCAACCCTCACAGGAGCTGGAGAGGGCAAAAGATGAGCATTGCTACCAACCCTCATTACCGAGGGCTGTTGGAGATTCTTTAGACATATTTCCAGTAACCAAGACATTTGGTTATTAACATCTGTTCTGACATGTTCTAGAGGGACATCAGCACTGTCTTCCAGTATATCATCATAATCACTCTCCTCATTAGAATCATGCTGCTGTTCTATGTCCACAGCACTGTCTGTAAATATCTTATGTTCTGATTCTACCTTGAGCACACTATGATGGTTCTTTTGTCCAGACATTATTGAAATTTTGCAAACGATATCTGTAATTTCAGGTGTGCCAGGCTCTACTGCTACAATAGACCCCAGAACTGTCAGAGATGCCACCTGAACACTTGAATCTGTTAGACAGAAAATACTGATTAGAACATATTTTAATGTAATTCAAGTTGCAGTGTGCATGCTTATATGCAGTAACTAAGAGACACCTGAAAATAATTTGGCTACTCACATGGGAGGCCTTAACAAGCCAAGGGTCTGTAAACATACACCCAACTCATCTTCCTTGATTTAACTGGTATGATGTGAATCAATAACTCTGAAGGTCCTCATTATGTAATAAAAGGGTAACAACCTTGCACCATAAGAATTAGTATATTACAAAATATTATCCCCTCACAAAAATTAAAACAACTCTCACCTTTTGTTAATTTATCTTTAATTTGCTAAGTATTGTATGTATTACTCTGTTGATGGTCGTTTTATATTTATGTCTGGATTTTTATGCAGTTTGTTGCCAAGCACTGGTAAGAATCAGATTGCCAAATATCTTATTTGGAGGGTAATGTGTGTGAAGCGTGATCCCAATTTACTGCTTTCATGCAATACTGATTTATACTGTTGAATGCATGTTCCATAAACTTGAAGACCGAAGCAGAATATAATTTTTGCTACTTATTCATTTTTATAAATTAAGTACATGAAGTGTAACTGGATTACCCTTGTGCCTAAGGTATGGTTGGACATTTTCAACCAGTTTGGTGATCAGTCCAGGTTCCAGGCGATGGTATGGTGTGTTTTGAATTAAGGCAGCCAGGCATTTTAACAGCTGTGTGATGACAGAAATGGAATTCTCTGTTGCAAGTGCCAGGCAGAGTGAGTGGTGTAATTCATGCACCATATTACCAACTGTTACTGAGAACGGAGTAAACGATATGAAGCTCTTGGAACTGTAAATAAAAGAAGACTGCTATTAATTAACCTTTTTCATATTGATTATTAAAAAAGAATGAAATTATGCTGGTTACATTTTCTTGATGTACAGAGAATAGGTGGAAACTTCAGTTGTCAAAAATACTGTGAGAGACATTTGTATCAGATTTGTTGTCTTCCTGAAGACAGAGAAAGCAGATTACTCTAAAATGTTGGTAACAAGCTATCACACAACATGAGTCACATCCACGAAGAGAGTCATCTTCTATTAATACAAATTTACCAACAGAAAAGTAAAAGTAACAACTTAGTAATTTTCTGCTATATGTGACTATGTGTCAATTGCACAGGTTACATATCACCTGATGAGAAATGACAGTACAAATATAAATGGTAATTTGTATTGGAAGTAAAGGAACAGGCTAAAGAATAACGCTGTATATACACTAACACACCTTTTTTCAGCCTGCAGGAGATACAGTCTGGAGCCTATAAGCATCATAGCAAGAATCTGTAGTACTAGCATCCTGTTGTGTGATGATGGATCTTTGAGAAGACACGTGCATAGGGTAGGTGTTTGCAGCATGTTTGGTCCATCAGGCAAGAGGGTCAACCAGTAGCCGAACAACATCCTCCGTTCACACACCTTCAGTTAAGAGACAGTGTTCTAAATGAGAGAGGTGTGATTTTGTAACCACTCTTATACAAGTCTATAGCATAACTTCATCATACATAAAAAGTAAAATGCATTATCACACCAAATGCCACCATTTAGTCAGACCAGACTACAGACTACATGGCATCACTTCCTAGAGGATGTAAAACTTCTGAAATGAAAGTACAGTGAATCTTGATTCTCTGAGTCCCTACCGTTCAAGGTTCCGTTTCATTGGACCAAAACCTTAAAGACTTTTTCACGTTGTAAATGAGAGGGAGGGCCTTGATTCCTTTACAGTCTAACTTAACAATGTAAGCGAGATGTTACTAATGTGTATTTGGACTTTTTCTGTCATTACTCATTACACAGCCACAATGTTTTGAAAGACGACTGCATTTTTATTCAGGTGCACCATGAATATAAATTTTGTTGCAATCTATTCACAGTTTTGGAGATAGGAACAAGTGGATGGACAAAAAGAACCTCCCTTCCCTGCATTATATTTATTTCATGGACTTTGTCAGTGACTATAAAATGTCACTGTATACTACACTTCAACCAGGAAATAACAAGCATTGTGTTACCTTGGTGAGAGTAACCAGTAATGACAATGCAGACTTTCGCACCCTTCTTTGTATAATTCTGATTTCAGCTGCTTGCCCTGCCTCTGCATCTGAAAAGTCTGAATCACTAGTTTTCAGCCAGACTGGATAAAGGGAAGCTTCCAAACTCTCCTCAGTTGCCAGGGTATCATTTACAGATTCAGCTGATGTGTAGGCACGGAAAGACTGTGTTGATGTGGGACCACTGTGGTCTTGTCCCTCTCCACCTTCAAAATTCTTATTGATGGTAAAGGTTGATTTTTTCTGACGTTGCAAATTTTGTTTCCTCACACGAACACTCTGAAAATCCCAAGTCTTATTAGGTGTACTGGTGGATGCAACAGGATGAACAGTTTCAATTCTACAGGGTTCTGCTGATGCTGTATTACATTTAGAATTACTGTGTTTCTGAACAATCTCTATCACCTAGTATTTCACACAGACCAAATGTCAGAAACTGGATCTGTTTCTGCAATGCTGTCTTTGCTTAGAATACAACACAATTCAGGAAGTCCAGAAACCCCCTCAACACCCTATGAATAAAAATAAATTTCCTGATGATACAGCAAAAGCAAATATTTTTCCAGGACTTTTTAATTTATGACAGCTGTTTTGACTTGGGTCATGGTACATTTAGTGTGACATTTGGTTCACTGCTATGTAAGATGGTTTCATGTTAAGAAGTTGTTGGTAATGTGCTCATTCAGATGAGTCTAAGCTGAAGAAGAATAACTCAAACAGTTATATCACCTGCAAAACCTAAAATCATCTCTCTCATCAGAAAATTACGAACTGTTGACAAAATACCAATTTATAAATTTTTTTGCATATTGTAAGTTTTGCAATTAAGATTATAGTCCAATCAGTTTCTTTTCTGTCTTCCTCCTGACACATTTGGATGACAGACTCTTGGTTTCTTAGTCCAGAAAAATTTTTGGAATAAAATAAATGGTATATTGATAGAAAGACTACATGGATGGTTTGACACTGGAACTTGATCTTTCCATTCTACAACTGCCCCCCACTACAGCCACTGTTAATAAATAACTGAACAGCAGGAAAACATAACAAAAATCTGATGAGAACAGTGGGGAATATTACTGTCCTAGCTATTACAGCTGGCTACCACTAGAGGTGAGACATGACCATCCAGACAATAGGTGTGCCATCACAACAGTGCAACATACAGTCAAACATTACACAGAAATGTCTGAAATGGAAACATTTCTACATCCCTTAGGATTTCAACGTAACATATTTTATTTATTTGAAACATTTGCTCACCATTTTCCAAATTCTGTGAAAGATATTACAAACCTTAATACCTCTCCCATCACGCACTGCAGTTGGTCTAATGTCACACACAGAAAGTTTTGCAGGAAACACCTGCTGTGGTTGCAAGTCAGAAAAGCCGTGTAATCCATATAGCATGTAAGATCTGACCATGCCCAGTGCTTCTCCTAGGAGCTGCTTGGCTAGATCTGTAGACTGCTGTACAATGCTTTGCAGCCCTCCGAATGATGCACTCAGAACCTACAATAACAGCATTGCTGTACTCTATATAGTTCACAACAGAAGAGTATTTAATGACTGAAATATGTTAAAAAATCGCCATGAAGAATAATGATGAGATGTAACAGTCTTATAACTAATAGGTTTATGTAAAACTAAGTGCAACAATTATGCAATTTTAATCTCCCTATGTTGACTAAAGACACACCTCAAAATACTGGTTGCCATCAGGGTGGCTTTCAATGTAACAGACAAATTTATGTTCAGATATTCTGCAGTCATCAGGCACTTGAGAGACAACAAAGGACAATGCAACAGTACATAAGCCATTGACCAATTTCAAGAAAGCCTCTAGCTCTGTTGAAGAAAAATACAGTATAACTTTCTCACTAAATTTGTTAAGCTAGGACAGCTCAATCATTATAGTTATTAGGCTACAGGCTGGACAACCAAGGAACTGGAATTCAATTCCTGGTCAGGGTAAGAGATTTTGTTCTTCTCCACAGTGACCCAGACCAGCTATTGGATCCATCCAGCCTCCTTTCTGATGGGAACTGGGGATTCTTTCCCCACTGAAAAGTGGCCAAAGCATAAAACTAACCATTCACCTCCATTTACTGTTAAGGTTATGGATGTGTGGAACTATAGCTCCATACATATTTCTGATATGGCACTTCATGGTGACTAGGGCAGCTTCACCATTAAGGGAATTCCATATCAGTAAGCATTTGCCTGACACATTTTCTATTCAGAATGGCGCGAAACAAGGAGGAGACTTGTCACTGATTTTAAACAGTGAATTAGCACATCCTATTAAAAAAGTTAAAAGAAAGAGGGTGGATCGGAAATGAATAGGCCATATCAGCTTCTAGTCTACGCCAATGATGTTAATTTACTGGGCAATAAATAACTACGATGCAGAAAAACATGGAAGTGGTATTATGCACTAATCAGAAGATTGGTGTGGACATATACACCAAGAAATCCAATAATGTTCATGTCTCACTGTCAGAATGCAGGACATAATCACAACATACAAATAGCTAATAAATTGTTTGAAAATTTGGTGAAGTTTGAATATGTATGAGTGACAGCAGCAAATAAGAACTGCATGTTACATTCAGGCAATGCTTGCTACCACATATTTCAGAATATTTTTGCCTTTTCATCTGGTACTTAAAAATGAAATATTTAAAATAGGTATAGAAGCCTGTAACATTTTCTGTAATTTTGTATCGATGTGAAACCCGGTCTCTTACATTAAGAAAAGACTGTGGCCAAGGGTGTTTGAAACCAGGATGATAATATCTGGACCCATGAAGGAGGAAGTGACGGGGGCCTGGAAACAGTGTGTAATGATGAACTTCGTAACTGGTCCAGTTCACCATATATTACTAGTATAAGAAGGATGAGATGGAGTGGTCATGTATTAACAAATCAGGGATAAGAAATACGTATGATTGACTGGGAAATCTGAAGAGTAGTGACCTGTTTTAACAGGGAAAGAGCCCCCAGGACACACCAAATATGAGGGTAGCTGGACCGTCTAGCTGGTATAGACTGTACTCATGTGCCACAGGGCAGAGATTAGTGGCTGGTTCACCTGAACATGGTCATGAAGCTTTCACTGGGAAGTCATACAACTGTAACAGGCTATACAGTTACAGGAACTGACAAAGTAGCATTATAATGTCAAAGGTTATTTCTGTGTCAATACTGAACTTCACAACTATGTAATGGCAAATACCGTGAAGGACAGTTACATGAGTCACAGATATAAGGTACCACTAGGTGTCTGGGATTTGTGCACTCCTGTGTTCATGTCAATATATGGCCTTCACGATCAGGTCAAAAGGAAAACTTCTTGGCAAATAATACTCTAAATTGGCTCTTTACTTCATCCCTCTGAAGTTCAATTCATTCTTGTACATTTAGCTGTCAATTGTGGTTTATATTCTCTCCTCAAAGAAACAGATCTTGTGACACTCCTGTACTAACCAATAGGCAATGTTGTTCTCTATATACTAAAACAAGCAAACCCATAACACACCTTGCAATAAAGAAGCTCATCTTGTTTTGGATGTTTTTTAGCATATAACTGTCTCAGGAAAACTTGTCCACAGGCTTCAAGATAAGGTGATTTCAATCCTTGTACAGGAGGATCAGGAGGTAAAACCATGGATTCAAAGCATCTGACAGCCATAAGATGCACCTCCCAAGGCGATGCCAACACCAGTCCCTGTTCCTTCCTCTCTGGGACCATTACAAGGTCTAATAATAATGTTAATACACCACTTGCACCCATCAAGTCATGTATTTGCTGAAAATTTTAAAATTAAATCATGCAACAAAATTAATTATGTATTCTGTTCACACTGTCAAAGGAAAAATATCTTCAAATTTGCAGGACTGTACTCTGCAGAATAAATAGGTTTTTGTGATAATCACCAACACCTACATAATAATGAATCAGCTTAATGAAACATCATACAACATACCTCTCCAACATTGCTTCCACTCCCACGCAGCAGAGATTCAACAGCTGCAAGAATATCCAGAATAGCAATATCCCCACAGTATTTCAAAGACTGTGTACACCAGGTAATGGCAGTAGACAGTGAAGTACCTTCCAATTTCACATGCTGCCTTGAAACTAAATTTGAAATTAACTGACAACCCTTTGCTACCAAAAAAGTGTCATTTGAAGGCACAATGGAGAGACACTTGTTTATGATGAGAATAGCATTCTGAAATTATAATACCCATTTGAAATAATTAATGCATGATTAACATACAATTTCATGTCACAATATGCGCCACTTTGAAAATTTGACACAAAATGTTACAGACAATAACCTTTGCATGTACAAGGTCATGCAATTTGCATTCTTTTTCCAGTGGTTGCGCACATGCAGTCACTGAACGTAATTTGTATTCATTTCTTTGTGGCTAAAATGCATCCACCTCCTTTTTCTATTTGTTCAGTGGTGCAATTTATAACAAAAATAGCTTTACGATTTGACATATGGGTGCTTTCATCTGATTTTCTGTAAGGTGTAGGTGTATTGGTAATGGAACATACAGAGCTTTAGTGGGTTCAGATCGGTGTGGAAGACAGGAAGAATTAACTTTGTACAGTACGATGCTGGGCGCGGGAGGCAAAAGGGCACGCCATGTATAATCTTTTTTAAATTTAATAAGTCGTGCTCATGCTTGAAAACTCCCCGCCTACATTAAGATGTCACTGTATTTTTGAATGTTTATATGATTCTAATGAAACTCGGTCTAGTTAATGCACGTTGAAAGCAGTCAAACAAATTACATTTCGAACCAGCGTTGTCAATACAACGTGTTAAGAATGAGTTCATCTGTGGACCACGTGCTTCTGTTAAACTGTATGTACTTGCGACTGTCAAAATCTTCTTCCAGACATAACCTATTACAGAGAACTCTCCCACTGGTACTTTGAGGAAGCAGCAATTTATTATTTGCTTTATTATTGCACCTGATTATAACAGGCAGTAATATAATACGACGTTATATCAGGCATATATTTACTGATAGCATTAAACAGAAAAATTGACCTACGTCTAGGTTGACCAAAGTAGGTGACTTGAAGTCTAGAGCATTGAGTTCGTCGAGCAATAGATTTATTTGCTGTCTATCACCTTCACTCCCTCCGTAGACTAAACTTGCAAACCTAGATGCTAAATACTGAAATTTTGATCTGCCGTCTTCCTTCTGCGTACACACATCTAGCGCCATAGTTGGAATCAGCTGTGAGGGATGACACCAGTCTACTCCGTCCAGTTGGTGATTCGTTGCTAGTGAAACCTATGGGCAAAATCCCGAATTATAAACATTTGACCAATCAGAGCCGGCGGTTTAGCGGGCAACCAGCTATGATCCGTGCTCTGTTCCGTGATGTAGCAGTGCGAAGATCGTCATCGTCAGTTAGGTGTGTGTGGTTGGAGGTGGTGGTGTGGACATAGTAAAAGAAGCGAAAAATGTAATTTGTGTGCGGATACCAAATGAATGAAGCATTCGGCATTAATAAGTATAGTGGAGTGAAATTAGTGAACTTATTGTTGTAACCCAAGTAGTTATACAGCGAATGCTTCCCATGGTGGGTTGAAATTATGTTGTAGTGAAGAGTTGTATGTGTGCTTGAGAGAGGCGGAGGTAAAAGAAAAGTCGCAAAATGGCGGATCTAGAGGCAGTGCTCGCGGACGTGAGCTACTTGATGGCAATGGAGAAAAGTAAATGTACTCCAGCAGCCAGGGCCAGTAAAAAGATTATACTTCCAGATCCGAGGTACGTACAAATTATGCTTGCACATTTTGGTAATATACTTCGAAAGTGAATGTTGAAAAGGCATCTGTCACTCCTACCCATGCATCACTTCTGTACAAAACCGACCTTTTTATCGCAGCATTCTTCTTTATACAGCTTGAAGAAAATTGTCAAATTTTTCGGAAATTAAATATTCGTGACTTGTTGTCTTACGTAAGATTGTGTCAAATACCAATACTTGATGTTATGAACCTTTTGTTATATGCGGTTATGATTTGTAGTAACAACAGCGTACACCATTTGTGATTAAATTGTCAATCAGTAGGCAGGGTCATTTACTTTTAACCTTCAGTACTGAGATTTTCAGTATAGAATTGGACCCGAGAAAACACCTGTAGTGTGAATTGTATGTTAGGGAAGCAGAGTTTCAATTGTAGACACCTTTTAGCCAAGCTGCACAGGCATAACCCAACAAAACCAAACCAAATAATGTTATAACCTTACAATAGAAGAAATGCTTCTGTTAGTACAATAACATCCTGCGACTGCTGCATGCAGTTGTAGCACCAGCAGTACTGAACGCAATACGCCAAGTTGGTTCGGCTGTCGCAACAACAGCCATTCGTGTAGTCATTGTAGGTTCTCAACATAGGTGTGAAAACTGAATAATGAGTCGCTTTCCTTATTCCTGGTGCATGAATTTCGAGTCCAGTGTATGTTATTATGTTTTAGGAAAGGATGTACAGTTTCTGTAGTCTCTGCATTTATGACTGTTTACTCATGATTTTTCATTCATGATGTGTGGTTATGTTTGATCTACAGACATAATTTTATTTGTCTAGCCCATATAATTTGTTCCACCTTTCAAACCGAAAACCAAAGAAGAAATTCACATGACTGCCACGTTATTTTGCCTTCTGTAGGGTATGTATTTTGTGTGGATGTCATTGGCCAATTCCAGCTGGCTACCATATCTCATGGAACTTTGCTGACTCAGTGAGCAACTTAATACTTGATCTGTCCCAGAGGTTCTTTTGTCTGTGGTCGAAAAGTCACTTAGCCTTCAGTTGCAGTGGAATCTCATTGCAGCATCATGTGTTTCTATGATGTGTGTGCTAAATACTGACCATACAAGAAGCACTTTGCGTACATATTCCCTTGTTATGTACCGCAGAAAATTTAAAAAGAATGATGTTTGGGGTAGCCTTTTATGGAATGACTTTCATACCATATTTTGTATAAATTTGTTGGCTGCTTAAGAAAAGCAGGCCAAAGCTATCACTGCATGGGCCTTGGCTTCAGAATTCATGTTCTTTTTCACATATTTTACTTTTGAAATAGTTATTATATGCCTCATACTCCACGTGCTTGATTTCCTGATCTCAAAGTCACTACCACTCGTTATAAAAGACAAACCAAACCTGCTTATCACAATAATAGAACTAGCTGCTGTGTTAGATGTAGATGGCTGTGTGGTTGTAGGAGAGCCATTCCAGTGGACACATATGCTGCCCTGTGGCAGACACGGTAATGATACGAAGTTGTGCTGTAGTAGAATTTGTGTCTGATGGCACACCTGCAGTGTCGCACAACTGGATGGCTTTTATTGTACTAATGGAAGCATACCTTAAAATTTAATGGTTTTGTATGGGTATGTGGTAATTGCTTTCAAACAATAAAATTAGTGGCAAATGCAGAATGTAGATGTTATAATGCTAAATAAAACCAAAAGTAATTTTTTGATACAGCGTATGTAGGTGCTGTATTTTAAGATTGTTTCTAGATTGGGGCTAATGAGAAATATGCAAGATTTGAGGTTCTCACAGTAGTGTTGCTGAAGATTCAAGTCTTCTGGGGTATCCTGCCATACCAGTTGGTGTGTAGTTACTGGTGTTTTGAAAGATGGTAGCACTTTCACTGGCAGGGTCATTCAGTCTTCTTGGATTGCTTGACGATTAAGCTGAAGGTGCTGTGGCCCTTCACAATGTCAGTAAATATTTACAAATTAACACAGTAACATCCCAGAGGCCTGAGTCTTGAGAGATATGCACTTGGAATTTGAATATGATCTTCACAGTGTCATGGTGGGGCATAATTATATTATGTGTTTTAATACATGAATCTATGCTTGTACACTTTATTTTTGGTGGTAATACAGCCTAACAGTTTTATGATGTTGTCTATTTATGTAGTGAGGAACTTTAATTGTGATCGAATGTGCCCACCTGCAGTGTTGGAGTGCAGTAGCTTTAAAAAGCAAGCTGTTGGGACAGTAGTGGCACCAATCAATATGGCTGTACAGTTTAACAATGTGATTAGCAGCAGTATTTCTTATAGGCCACCTACTGCATGTGTCATAAAGCGTGAAAGTAAACTGTTTTATTTATTAAGTGAGAATAACATAATCTGTAAAACAGAGTAATATGTTTTTATGTTATCTGTTAGATTTATGAGCTGACAAATAATGTAAGCCAGTGTCCATGTACCAGCCAGCTATGTGCTTTACCATACAGAGCCATACTGTACACTGTAGCCAACACAAGGGTGTTTTTAGTTCAGGCTTTTGAGTCACATGTGATGTAGGATCATTTATAAAAAAAGAAGTGTGCTGGAGGTAACTGTTTGGTGTGTGTTAGGGAAGACTGATCGCAGACAATTTGTTTCCTATTAGGAACTGGTGACAGGTGATGTAAACGCAGACTTCTCAATATACAGGAGGGTTTTAGATGATTTGCCAAAAGCAATATATGACAGTTATAATCAGAACAGAAAACCATCTGCACAATGATGAAAACATAGAACTACAAACTCAGAATGTTCTTATTGCCACATAGGACAACAAACAGTAGTTGTAACACAATGAGAGCAATGCATTGACAAAAGAAACCAGTGTGTCAATGACAATATTGCCAAGAGACTTTACAAAGAAAAATCCCACCCCAAAATACCAGTGAGAAGTCAAAGACCGTATAAATTTGTCAGTATGGTAAACCATATAGACACCTGCAAATATACGTAGTGGTACAGAACCCTTCTCCCATTCTGATTGACTGCACAGATAAGACTTACATAAACCTAACAAATCTGTACGACCAACAGCGAACTATACCAAAGCTCCAACTTAAAAACTAGCAGACTGATTAGCAGGATTTTTTGAAAACATGTGAGTCTGAAACACAGATACAACATAAAGAATTCAGAGCGGTGTGCTCACACGGTAATCAACGTGCATATCTTACCTGTTTTGAAGTTGTCCATTCTGTGCATTATTTAGGTCAATGTATTCAAGTTATTTTATTAACTGAATGCACGTTATTAGTTACATATAGTGTTAAACGCGTACCTCCAACATGTTTCAGTATAAGCATACCGTCTTCAGGGAGCACAGTATGCCAGGTTTAAAACCAATTTCCAGTGATAAGCTATTATTTACAATGTTCCACAGTCTGTAGTAGGCTCTATTGTTGATGTCATATATGTATAAAAGGTACAACTTGTACTGCTTTAAAATCTTACGGTTAAAATATAATTGAGACATTTCTTACTTACTAAATATGATTTATACAAATTAAAATTATTGTTGTGGGTGGTAGTGGAAACTTCTAGTTTATGGCATTATATGTTCAGGTCTCTAGTGCATATCTCAATCCAAAGTGGATTGGGTCTTTGTGTGTGTGTGCTGTGTCGCATATTGAAGCCAGCAGCATACTGTAGGAGCTGTGTGTTTAACACTTATATGTAACTAATACTGTTCATTTAGTTCATACAATAAATTGAATACGTACCTTACCCTTTTTCTTTTTCACGTCCCATTGTGTTCATACAGTACTGTTTCTAATTATCATACAGGCAAACACAACTTATTTTTCTTAATATTTGTTACCACACTGCTTCATGTTTTGGCCTAAGCGGCCATCGTCAGGCATACAAATACAAAAGAAAGGTGTTTAGGGTAAAGGCCTCTCCCGTTTATGTAGAAGTTGGTTATTTACAGTGTATGGACCCTAAAATTTTTCAAATATGTGTAAATTATAAAATTATAAAACGCAGGTGTACAATGTCTATTATCCCCTACATGTGAATAATGTAATGTGCTGTCCTTATGTCTATTTCTGTTTTCTCATCCAGATCATAGTGTCTGAAAACCACCCTTATGTTTCACTAAAATTCTTAAAACTCGTTAAAATATTCACTAAAACACAGTAAAAGCCCGTTAAAGATGGAGTAGTGAACCACTTCCCAGTTGCAGCTTGTATGCAGTGGACCAGTCATGGACAGACCCCACAACCAGCAGTATCAGCAAGAACAGGCAGCAGAAACTACAGATTACATATGTGTACACATAAAGCACTTTAGTAATGAGAGAGGCTAACAAGAATAAGACAACACAAGGAAGCATAAGAATGTACAGTCTGCATAGGATGTTTCAAAAAGGGGATTTCTAGGAACAGACATGCAATAAACAAGATGCTGCATACAAGCTTCAACTGGAAAGTGGTCCACTACTCCATCTTTACCAGGCTTTTTAAGGTGTTTCAGTTAACATTTTAACGAGTTTTGTGAACTTTAGTGAAACACAAGGGTGGTTTTCACACACTATAATCTGGATGAGAAAATAGAAATAGACATAAAGACAGCACATTATATTATATTATTCCCATATAGGGGATAATAGACATTGTACACCTGCATTTTATAATTTTATAATTTACACATAAGTGAAAAATCTTAGGGTCCATACACTTTAAATAACCTACTTCTATGTAAAAGTGAGAGGCCTTAACCCTAAACACCTTTCTTTTATGTTTCTTTGCCTGATGATGGCCACATAGGCCGAAACATGTAGCAGCGTGGTAATAAATATGAAGAAAAATAAGTTGTGTTTGCCTGTATAATAATTAGAAACAATACCTTACCCATATATAAGTATCGAATAATATTCCTTGACACTGAAAATTTGTATTAAAATATCTTGGTTACTGAAGTAATACCGTTAAGTGCACAAGGTAATCTACCTGCATGGATGTGCCTTCATGCACGTCACGCCATCACCCATCAAAACATGCAGTATAGACAAATAATGAGACAAGGCTGTGTCTTGCTGTGAGTCTTAATGAAGAATCTCAGCATCTGCCAGAAACATTCTAAGAGGGAGATAGGAAAAGCAAACTGCAACAAATCCCTTCCACACAGAGGCAAGAAGTTTGTTTAGGAGCGACTGATATGGGTGGCTACATGCAACATTCAGTATATTTCAGTTCATATGTGCTAAGAACACTAACAGATGGCATAGGATTAAAGGTGCAAGGAGTTAGCAGCATATCATGTGAATGTGGGACAGCATGTGTAGGGCAGATAGGAAGTTTCATAGAGATAAGACTACAAGAATGTGACCACCACTATACTCCCATAAGCCAGACAAATTAGTTGTGGTGGAACATGGCATAAAAATAAGCCACCAGATCAGTTCACAGGGCATTAAAGTACTAGCTAAAACATCAAGCTGCATGGACCACTTGGTTAGAGAAACCACAGAAATAGGCTGCATCCAAACAGTTTCAACAGAGAAGAAAGGTTAAAATTGAATCCAGCATGGAACCCAAGACTCAAACCTTTACAGCAGCCAAAAAAAGGGTGAACATGCTTAGGTGATAAAAGGAGAGAAAAAAGTTAGGAACCCCATCAATGGATGAGTACCCCACTGCAAGGTTAAATGACAAAAAATTGGGATAAATCAGTGGGTGGCTGCGCAATGTGACTGAGTCAGAATCAGCAAGAATCATGCCTATAGATGAGTGTCCAGACTTTAACATAACTGAAGAAAGGTGAGTGACAATGTGACATGAATTGGACATCAGCAGACCAGTAAGAGCTTCGTCAGTGGTATCTGCATCTTCTCGAAGGGATATTTAGCCAGGAGAGGGAGCTTGCATGTGCCAGTGGACTTGAAAGCTGTGCTGACAGCAGCGTACATTGCATGCCTCACAACTGAAGTGGGGCTGTCTTGTTGATACAAAATTTTGCCCCGGCCCCCCCCCCTCCATGTCATCAATTTGTGGAGAGACAAACAACTGTAACCAGTCCAGGAGAATGTTTGCCGTGATATTGTTTTTAGCAAAAAAGGAAGGCCATGTAACACAATCATGCAGTATGCCATTGTCTCCTAAGATATGAATGAAAACTTCATGTGTTGACAAACACAATACAGCCAATTCCATTTCAGTAGCGTATATCTCCTGCCATAAAAGTTGTTAGTCTCAAAAATAGATCCATCATTTTTATGGTCCTGTATATAATGGTACCCATACCACAGCAGATCACATACTGGAAGCTTATGATAACATGCATAACAGCATCAAATATGGGATTGAAATACAGCAGAATAACGGTCTAAACCTGCTGTATTTAAACATACAGAGACATGATAAAAATATCAGTGTAGGTGTTAGCACAAACCAACACACACAATATTCAACCATTAAACCAACGTACACACAGGCATTATTTTAGATAGTATGTTCAACCGTCCAAGAGTACACACACTTGCATCATTTAATTACATCAGTGAACAGAACAGACAGATTACCATGTACTTGGTGTTGAAAGCATAAGGACTTGAATAGAGTAATGGAAATAGGAAGCAACAGTGATTGCCATACCAGGAACAAAAAAAAAATGGACATCCTTACTTACAGAGATTTTTAAAACACTGATTTGAGAGTAAATTAAGGAGATTATAATACGTGACAAGAGACCTAGGACAATATAGAACATTTACCAGGCTAACCTATTCACACATTTATGACATGCAAACATATTAACAACAATATATGATTGTACAATAGGGATAAATCCCAATAGGTGACCTGCAGTGGCTGCATACATGATATCATGGAGATCTTAAGGTTTGGGAAATAGGTCATACAGTGAATGTGTATAGTCATTATTTTGTGTGACCAGTATTGTTTGTCACTTCCTGCTGCTATTCAAATGTGCCCTTCATTGGAGTCCACACATTTTACTTCCATGTGTTGTAGTTAGTATTAGGTTTTTACTCACGATATTTCAAGAATGAGCTGGAAATGGTTTCTTTCAGCTCTGAGACATGGGTTACATGTTCCAAAACACACTGTGCATAGCATTTTGAAGTTCTACTGGTAAAATTGAAAATACTGCAGCCTAAATTTTTTTCATATCATCTTCAATGCGCTGATTATTACTGTGTATTTATCCTTTTAACATGCCCAACAAGTAAAAACTCACACTTGTGCAGATATGGTAAACTCTGCAGCCACAACCCACTGCTTACTGTTCTCTCAGCAAAAGTGCTGTCTAAACAATACATGGATTTATATGTGGTGTGAGCTGTTGCACTGCCTTGGTGAAAAAGGCATTCGTTCTCTCCTAATCATGTGTTCAGGAGCTCCTGTCAGAATGTCTCTCATGTAGCAGTGTAAATTTGGGGTCTTGTAAAAAAAGAATAGGCCCAGTAATCCTGCTTGCACTAGTAGCACACCACACAACAACAGTAACATCTTGTAGTGGCACGTCGTATATCACTGCGGGATTTTCTGCACAGCCATACCTGTTACTCTGAGATTTCATGTATCCATTGAAATGGAACCAAGCTTCATTGCTAAACAGAGCACAGTGTGGGGTGTATTTGTCCAACGTACACTACATGAACATACCAGTTCACAAAATTCATTCCTTGTAGCACGTGTATCATAAGACAGAAACACAGGCTTCTCCAGTGGGATACTTATTTTGACTAGTGATACATAGAAATGGCAAGGTGTCTCCAACAGCATGTGTGGGGGAATGCTACTGTGGAGACTATGTTTTATGTGATAGACAACTGACAGGAAGTCAAACAATATTGATCAGATAAAGTAATGTCCCTGTATGTTAGAAATTTTGTATGTAGAAACTCAATGGACATGGAAGTATTTTGAAGGAGCAGTATGCTGCTGTCCTGAATGTTTTATTCATTCCGCTTATTTATAAACAAGAATGGTAGTAAGTCAGCCACAGGCGGCACATTAATGTCAGCATTAGTTAAGGTCTTCGCAATAGACACACACACACACAAAAGTGTAGTCTTTACTGTAACATAATGATGAGACAGAATGAAGGACAGTCATCTGCAAACAGCATAATCTGAGAGTACTCTTGTCTACAAGAAGCTACAATGACAAATGTGTCATTACATCCTAGCCTTTTTACCACAAAGCATCTGTTTAGTTGTCTGAACATGGCATCAACATTGCAGCAGCCTCTGGAGAATATGCTGACTACCACGGGTCCACAGATTCTGCAAAAACCTAGGAGCCAGGATAATGACATGAAACAAGTTTCATACTGAGTACCCAAAGTGTAGTGATGTGTGAACCTCACTCTTTTCTGGAACTTACTGCTTGATGCATGTCGACTGATACACATTTTGGTATGTTAGGAAACACAAGACAGCAGTGTTAGACACCAATGTACAAAGTGTAGTCATTCAGGTGGCCAGGGACCAGGAATTTGTGGATGCTAGTGACTACATAGTGACCAAATCGATGCTTTCTAACAACAGGGGATTTATAAAAGCAAGATAACATAAAAGATGGTGAATGAATTATGAGTACCATCAGTATTATTAAAGCACATGCTTTGTTTAGCTGGGATGAACTCAAATACAACTTTGGGTGTCTGCAGGATTACAAATGGTGCCGTTATTGAGACTGTTTCAAGATATCAGAAAACCTTGAGAGTTTCTTGATATGTTAAAAAAAATGTGCTTTTGGATCAATGTGGTGTAATCTCAGCATCATTAGAGCAGCTGTAACATAAGCTGCAACCCAAATAATGAAATGCAAGGTATTGGCTTGACACAGCATTTATTTATTATAATTTTTGCTTTAAGTGTTTTGTTCCATCAAGAGAAAGAACTCTGCTTTATTTGAAATTATGTTTGTATGCAGTATTACTAAAACTAAAAATTACTTTGTGTGCAGTATTATTAAAAGTAAATACCTCTGTTTAAGTGTGCCTCAGAATTCGTGACTGCAGCTTTGTCATTCTCAAAACTATATTTAAAAGTGTGTCTTGCACCAAAATAGTTTGTTCTCATTTTTGTCTGCCATTTATTAATGGCTTATCTACACATATACTGTGAGCAAATTTAGTGTTCAAGAACACCTTTTGTCACCTCATTGTAAAAGTCTCTTTTTTTATTTCTCTGTTCTCAAATTTTTCTTGGTCAGACTCTCAAACAGTTTTTATTGTTGTGTGCATGTACAAAATTTTTGTGTGGCAGTCACTGAATGTTGAGGAGTCCTCTACTAAGTAATATTTCCCAGAGTTTTGGACCGCTGACGATCCAAGTGTCATAGAAACCAAATATGTTGTTTTCTTGATCCTGATTACGGAAGCAGCAGAATCTTCCCAACTGTCAGTATGCTGCCACCAGACTATACAGCTTCAGGTCCCATGAGGCAGCAGTCTTCATATTCACTGCCATAAGACTGTCATATCTTAGAGCTAGTCACACTGTTTTTGACAGTTTTAGCTGTCATTCTAATGGTCAGTGGGAATGTGTCATCTTACTACTGTAATCCTATGTCCCTTTTTGTCTGTCACTGGGTATGTGGCCATATTTTCAGGATGCATGTATAAAATTGAAGATTTGTGAAGACAGCTTTGTTCTGTGTGCTTCAGAAGCTTATATTAACCTTTTAAAGCGTAGCGGTAACTTTACATACGACCAGGTTTAACATTAAAAAATTCAACGTGGTGTCCACATTGCGTTTATGTGTTTTGTACGGATCTCAGAACAAACAGCAACTTTTGCCTTATAAAACGTTAAGAGACTGGTTTTTATAACCGAAGTGGAGCGTGTTTACAGCGCGGTACGCACTGGGTCCTTATATAAAACAGATACGCTTCGTCTGTAAAGGGTTAATACCATCAGGTCCCTTAGATTTCAGTTCTTATTAATTTTTTCCCCGTTCAGTATCGATTTATGGTTTGTAAGGTCAGTGCTTTTATTATTAGGAGCTGGTTTGTATAGTTATGTCATTTTATGGCAGTGGGCATGGCTAATAACCCAACCTTTCTTTTTTGATATTACATGTGAATGGGGGTTGTCTTTCACATTTTTGTTTTGCTTTGTGTGCCTTCTTCTGTCTGTCAGCGAAGCCTATGCTTCGTGTTACTGATAAACACACAACTGTATCTTTTAATTTTGTGTTTTTATTTCTGTTGCAGGTAATGTAGAGTTGATGTGATCTTGCTTTTACTTTGAAATAAATAAACTGGTAATTAAGCGTTGAACAAGCGTGTTCACGGCATGCAGTGGATGCATCATTGGCGGCGCAGCGTAAAAGCATAGGGGAGGGGCGTGGACCTTACTGAAACATAAACACGTTGCAACCCCCCCCCCCCCCCAACGGGAACTTACTATGTTATGTATACAGTTGTCGAGTCTGCATTCCTCTAAAGCACAGCGGAGGATTACCGATCTAAACAAATTATTCTAGTACCAGAAATTCCTCGTCTAGTACACAACTTGGCATCAATAGAATTGATGGGTGTACAAATACAAGTCTGCAGACGAACGTGGGGGCGGTTGTCTGCATGTGAAAAAAGGCAGATCTGCTAGGTTGGTGTTCTGGTGTGAATTCTGTAATAAGGGTGTTTGTTTTCGCAAATTTAAAACTTTCCGTACCCCACTGTAGGGGGCAGTTTCGCCGTCAACAGTCATTCATGTCTTACGGCTCATATAACGGCTGCCTTATGCTGTCTGCTGTTACCGCTGCACTGTGGTACGTGTCGGCACGAGTGATTGTTAGCAGATTTATCCCGGTTGTTTAGAAACGTTCGCGAAATAGAATCGCGGGTCTGTTTGGATAGTGTAAATTAAAACGTGTGTCTCGAAGGCATGCAGTGGGAGTATAGGTAGGCCTATAGCTTCCCACATTCTTGTCCTAAGCAATAAGTGGAGGTGGCAAATCAACTTGACGTTCTGACCCCTTAACTGCCGGTGACAAAACGCAGGGTAACCGTTGAATGGGAGGCTAGGTGGACCGGTAAGCCGGTATGGACATTTTTCGGGGAAGAGAAAAATTTATTTTCCCTGCGGGAATCGAACCCCTGATTGTCTAGTTCGTAGCCTAGTCACCATACGGACAGGGTTTTGCCGGTTAGTATTCCTCACCCAACTGCCCAAGTCTGGACACATCTTAAGGTAAAACATAGATTGTGGGTGTCTGGGATGGGAGTGGAAAGCTGAGGAGAATATTTCGACCTAAGAAAGAGGAAGTAAGAGAAGTTAGTGAAAGACGTAATGGGTCCCATAATTTACATTCTTTATCTAAATATAATTAGTGCAGGTAAATCGAGCAGACTGAGTTGGGCGAGGCATGGAGAAGGCTTGAGAGAAATGATAAATTCATTCAAAGTGTCGCTGGGAAGTTCGAAGCTATCAAGCTACGTGCAAAACTTAGGAAGGTGACACAAACATGATTCTTTGAGAAACAGGGCCAGAGAGCGTGGACTAGTTATAGCTGGTTCGTGATAGGGTGTAGTGGCTGGCTGTCGGTTCCATAAAAGCAGTGGCTTTCTTGAAGGGCTGAGTATTAACTTTTCAAGAGAAAATCTGGAAACATGAGGCTGGTAGACATGACAGCTGCTGCACAAGTGAAATTTATTGTAAAATGGAGTGTGTCTTTCTCTATTTACCGGTTCCTCTTCTGTTTTCAGCGTGCGGAGTGTTATGCATAAATATCTGGAGAAGAAGAATGAAGTTAACTTCGATAAAATTTTCAACCAAGTGCTAGGTGAGTACCTTCGCAATATGGTGTCGTCCCTTACAAAAGACCAGGACGTCCATACTCAGTTTCGTGTACCAATTTATAATATCATAGATGCTTTGCATGCGTCAGTAGGACAAATGGAACAAAGGAGGTATAGATTAAAGTGCGGAAGTCATAATAATATATAACTATGCATTGTTTACCTCCAGGCTAATGGCATGACTCGGTTGTGAATGGGTAGTTGCAAGCTGGAAGATACAGTTTGCTGCTGGTCTTCGTCTCGTTTTGAAGATGTTCGTTCATAGTGTTAGGTTTAAGAATGTTAGGCCGTCTGTGTTTGCAGTAAAGAAATTACCACAACCCATGCAGAGTATAGTAGATGTTCAAGCATTATCGTCACCACCATCAAGTTGCCAAGTAGCTGGACCGTTCATGGACCTTTTCCGGTCAACATTTGTGTAACAATATCTTCGTCTGTCGCCCTCGATGTATAGAATACGTTGCGCTTCTTTCAGAACATACCGTGCATTCGTGACAACACGATTCAGTGTGTAACCTGTATGATGTGGTCGCCAAGATTTTACGTCAGCGCTGGAAACATGACAATGCCTCGGCGACGAAGTCTTCTGATATAATCACATTCAGTGCAGATTCTTTAGTTGCGAAAGTAGGCCGTGTACGTACGTACGTACATACATACATACATACATACATACATACATACATACATACATACACGTACGTACGTACATACATACATACATACATACATACATACATACATACATACATACATACGTACATACGTACGTACGTACGTACATTCATATATTCCATGGATCCATAATTTTGTCACAAGACAGAAGGGTGTGGAATAAGTCATAAACATACAAAATGTACAGAACTTTACGTTGCAAAATACCGTAAACATTTTACATGCAATCTTAGAGGTCGTTGTTATAGATTATCAGTACACATAAGAAATTCATCTGCAGAGTAAAAGGAGTTTGCATTGAAGTATCTTCTTAGTGCTACTTTAAATTGTGCCTTTTCATTCTTAAGATTTATGAGACTACGTGGTAAACTGTTGAAAATTCTGATGCCAGAATAGAATGCACTTTCTGAAAGCATACTAGGTTAATTGGTCTATGTAGATGGTGCTTATTCCTTGTATTAATACGGCGTGCTGATGAATTTTTTCAGAATTTTCTTGATTATTAGCAAAGAAGTTTGTTAATGAACGTATATATTGGCATGGAACAGGCAAAATCCCTAGTTTTTTAAATAGAGTTCTACATGGAGTTGTAGGATGTGCATCAACCATAATTCAGATGATGTTCTTTTGTAAAGTAAATATCTTCCTGCTGTTGGAAGAATTTCCCGAGAAAGTTATTCTGTACTTCATAATATAGTGAAAATATGTGAAATAAATTGACTTCACGGTGTTAATGTTGCTGATGTGGAACATCGACCTAACTGCGTAACATGCTCAACTTAATTTAGGTATCATTTGATCAGTATGATCCTTCCAATTTAGGTGGTTATCAAGATGTAAGCCAAGAAATTTTGACTTTACTGTTTCTTCTATATACTTGTCTTCATAACCAACAGTCAAGTCACAGTGTGGTGAATTACTCGTAACGATATGCCATGTACAGTTATTTTTTTACCGACTCGCGTATTATAGTGTTGTCGTTACTTTGTTAGCCTCATAACAAAAATTTGCACGTGGGAACCACGGAGTATCGATGCTTAATACTTGCGGAGAAACTGCATATTGCAGACGGCTGAGAATATCAAACAGAAGGCAGATGACCCAGTTGGCCGATTTGTAACAGAATTCGGTGACTGTAGACGTGTGGTCGTTTGTGGAAGTAGCTTATCTTTTTTGTGGTAAATTTTTACGTTTGTTTTACGCCCTGATGTTCCCAAATTTGATCCACGCGAAGTGAGTCACACATTCAGAAGTGACTTTCCATGTGGTACGAAATCGGAAGTATAACCCCTACTTTGAAATTCCCTTAAGATTATTACAGCAAATGCATGACAATTTACATTACGATTCGACTAACGTTAGATAAAAATGTGACTTCAAAATTGTGAGGTAGTTATATTCGCCAAGATAAACACCCTTCAAATCCCAGCATTGTCAGTTGACTGTAGCAATGCCACAGAAAAGATGAAAAGCATACCACTTACTTTAATTACTCAGTGTGTGCCACTTAATCGCATTTGCGAGCGGTTCGATTTGTAACGCACTGTTCTGCAGTCGGTGTGCTGCGGCACGTGGTGGCACACAAGGTAACAGCAGGTACACCGCGTATTTTAATAGAAATGGCGTATCAGCACATTGGCATTAAAAAGTAGATTGTTTAATATTAAACACGTATTATTCCGATTGCGCCTTCTGCATTATGTAGTAACTACGCATCACCATCACAATTTTTGCTGTTACACAATGCTTAACGCCGGTGGATTATAAGTTTTTGACGTTTCTGTTCCAAGTACGTTCCCCTGCGGCTCCGACCTGAATCCAGGCAGACTGTTTACATTAGACACGTGCCAGTATTTTTATTGTAGGGTAAGTCTCTGCCTTTCTGACGGAGCTTGAAGGATGACGAAATATCAGTTGTCAATAGTAATTGTTTTATTGCCCCGCCAATTTGTTTCTGCACGTCTTTACAAGTCTTAGAGCTATGCATCTTTATACTTCGCTTTCATGTACGTGCATTTGGATTTGGTTCTGAACCTATGACCAATCTTTTCTGATAGAAATAGGCCTACTGTCCCCCGCCCCTCGTATTTGTAACAGGCAGTTAAAGGTAAAGTTCACCTTATAACCCGTCATGAAGGCACAGAGGGGGTGTATACGTATAGCTCTACACTTTCTTTAACCTCGGCAGTAGACGGGGGTGGGTGGTTACCGCCACTCCCTGGCCACTTTACCCTCGGGAATGACTCGGTACTCACTGTATAGGAGTGTGGGTGGACCCCACGGCCGGTCTGGACGGGTGCGGAAAATCTCGCCCCGACCGGGATTTGATCCCCGGACCGTCCATCCCGTAGCGAGTCCCTGTACTGACTATGCTATCCCCGCCCACTCATCGCAGGCCGTTACTAACAACAATTTTGGCGCATAGGCATAATTTACGTTGTTGTGAATTTTATCCAACATTCGCCTGTGGTGTGTTTCAGTTTACCTTCAGATGTGTTCCTTACTGTTTTCGATGGGTGCCGCGGTGGCGCAGTTGGTTGAGGCACTGTGCTACAAACCGGCAGGTCGCGGGTTCGATTCCCGATGGTGTCAGTGGAATTTTTCATTGGCATAATCCTGTCGGTCGCACTATGGCCCTGGGGTCGACTCAGCCTCTAACAGAAATGAGTACCAGGAATATTTCCTGGGGGGTAAAGGCGGCCGGTGCGTAGGGCTGACAACCTTACCACCTTTAAGTGCCGATTGTCTAGAAATCTGGGAGCCTCAACCTCCTGGAACCCTGTGGGCCTCTCCAGGCCTGTAATGGGACTGCTTTACCTTTTTTTTTTTTACTGTTTTCGATATCGTGAGCAGTGATGGTTAAGTATTTGTAACGTTGATAGAAATTAGAACCATTCCACGAAGTTGGAAGCGAAACGCTTGTAGGCTTGTGCCTGTTCAGGAAGACGTTCGAACGATCCTGATTAACTCTTGTTTATCCAGTCGAAACGCTACAACACACGCCACGTCTTCCCTACTCGCGACTGTCCTGCTGGGCATCGGTTGGAGAAGTTTCAATATATTTTGTGGCATTTTTCTTCAATAACGTTTTAAATCAGAGGCAGTGTTTCAATGTTGGCCTAGGCCTGCTGGCTTGTTATTAGTTCTGTGATGCCTGGTCTTCGTTGAAATATTGATGGTTTTGTTTGTTACGGAACCGAAAGTTTCAGTGCAGTGCGTGTTACATGGCTAGTACCTCAAAATTGGCCTCCGTCCACATTTTTCCTAAAACATTCTTTGCTAGTCGTACTGCCATCAGACGAGAGTTGGAGCTGCGACAGGCCGTTAAAGAAACGGCAAATAAAGTAAATGTCCGACATCGGAATTGTC
Organism: Coptotermes formosanus; assembly: GCA_013340265.1. NCBI lineage: Eukaryota > Metazoa > Arthropoda > Insecta > Blattodea > Rhinotermitidae > Coptotermes > Coptotermes formosanus. The sequence continues at coordinate 2,264,284 of BLKM01000350.1, read as the reverse complement.
CTTCTCCCAGTGTCCACCTTCAGACACTCTTTCTTTGGGATCCGTTTTGTTTTGTTTTTTTTTTCATTGCTTTGCAACCAGTACTCGAATATGATCCTTTCTGTAGAATTTTCGCCAAGAAGTTCATGCATTTCTCAGTTTTCTTGTTTGTTCTGCCCAACTTATTTTCCTTTGTGTAATATTCGCAAAACTGCATGTAGAATATAAATTATGAAGCTCATCTTCCTATAATTTTCTGCGGCTTCTGTTTTGTCCAATTTTGTACGTAAAACCAAGTATTCTTGTCAGGAAGGATTTCGCTGTCACACGCCCTCAGTCGTCTATGTTCATCATGGATGGCTTTATAGGCAGACTGTTTTAGTTACTGTCTCACCTGTCGTCTGTATTTACGTCACGTGACTGGTTATTTGCCCATGACGCAGTCTTACGGGCCGTTTTAATATCAAATTCGTTGTTAAGCAACAAGCCTTGTCGAGTTCTTAATTTTTATTCACACAGTAACTCGTTCCTTGTTTACATCCATTCATCGACCTCATACGTAAATAATTATTGATTGTACGAAATTTTGCGTAAAATTATTTACGACGCAACCATCCGTTGATCACTGAATTAAGTATAAGAAATTTATAAGTATTAATTATTTATATCACTGATTTCGCAACGTAATTACACATCATTACTCCCACTTGCAGCTTTGTTTTCATGTGCTCAACAAACATCTTGATGTCAAACTACTCGAGCTTTGTAATTAGTTAATTAATTAATTAATTAATTCAGGCAGTAATTTGAGTAATTTTGTGGTGTTTAGCCTCCTCATACGTTTTTACATATAATTTGTTTCAAATTAATAGTCACGCTGGTACTTCTCTCGATTGCCTGATTACTGCGAAATATTCTTGCGGCTAATTACGTGGTTAATTAAAATTGTTACTGTCATTCAGCGTAGGTTACACGAAGTTTGCCGCCCCTTGATAACATTATTAAAACTGAAGTGTATTTAAACACAATGCGGCAACAGGCCCTGTTTGTATCATCTTGAACTTACAAATAACTCAGTTGACCTGCTAAGTCGAAATCTACAAATATGTATTGTTCTGTGTTTGTATGCTTCATGTTTGTGAAAATTTGCCCTGTGTTACACATTGGAAATTGGTATAAATCGATATTTTAAGCCTGTTTGAATATCCAGCAAAACAAGTTATATTTGTTATTGTGCGACGCCATTTCACAGGTCCTCGGTTAAGTATTTACGTCTGTTAAGCAACGTCGTGTAATTTCTGGAAATTCGCTACCGGTTTTGCTTCATGATGTTTATCGCTTCCTTCTTCCGAGTTAACCTTGCGATACCTACTTTACGTCCTAATGATACAGAAAAGGACGTGCCTAATCTGTTCCATTGTATCCTTGAAAATTTACATTGCAATCGAGTGGGCAAACTTGCTGCTTCTTACTCAGGAGACCACGAGTTCGAATTTCTGTCCGGATACCAACTATCCTATGTAGTTTCCTTACCAGAATAGTGGTCCACATCGGTGTCGTGTTGTTATGTTCCAATATGTAATCTCAGATGGCGTAGCATTCATGTATATGTTGTGAAACTCCGTCAAGTTGTTCAAACGTGGAGACGCATAAAGACAGCATGGTGATCTCATAAGTATTTCTTTCCTTGAAATGTACAGGTAAGGAAAGCGTGTAACCATAACAACATTTCCAGGCAAAGTTTCCCTTATGTGCGCCATGAAGGCGTATGGGGAAGGGGACGCTGGATGAAGGGCTGTCGTCAGCTTCACGACCATGCCTTCCGTCCGTATCCAGTGTGGTTGGGCTCTCCATCCTGCCTGGACCCTTCGGAGAAGGACCTCGTACATCTGCTGGAAGTAGAACCGCGATTCCTTGGTCATCCAGTCCTCAACCTAGTCACTGTGCCGACGCTATCCCAGGCCGAAAATATTCCCACTATTTTTTAGGTACTCATAGTTTTATGTTTCCTTGACCTTTTCTCATTCTCGGGATTCTGTCGTTATTCGTTGCTATTAGTTTTACTCACGTCCTTGGCTGGATAGCTGTCTTTGAAATAGGTAGCTCAACCTGCAGCGTCCGTGTGTCAGGTGTACATTATTTAGTGACTGGAATAATAGTATGCTCTGCAACATAAAAGCTTAGAAATGAAACACAGATGCTGTACGTGCCTCAAGACACTCAGGTCAGCCATGTTCTCGCATGTCAATTTGTGCTCATCACTACATTGGTGAAGGAACATTTTCCGCGTATTAACCCTTTAAAGACGAAGCGTATCTGTTTTATATAAGGACTCAGTGCGTACCGCGCTGTAAACACTCTCCACTTCGGTTATAAAAAACCAATCTCTTAATGTTTTATAAGGCAGAAGTTGCTGTTTGCTCTGAGATCCGTACAAAACACATAAACGCAATGTGGGCACCACGTAGAATTTTTGAAAGTTAAACCGGGTAGTACGTAAAGTTACCGCTAGGCTTTAAAAGGTTAAGGTAGTTATGTGTGAGAACAGACATAAATTGAAAGCGCAAAATCTGGAAATGATTCCGGTGAATTACTGTGCAGAAAATTTAGGAGTGATCATTAAAGCGAAAGTTTGAATGACGGATTCTGATAATGAGAATTTGATTAGGTTGTTACGGATTTCTGTTTTACTGATTGTGGTGGTGGTGGTGGTGGTGGTGGTGGTGGCGGCGGCGGTGGCGGTGGTGGTGGCGGTGGCGGCGGCGGTTATCGTAATAATTCAATTCAATTCTAGTTTATTAATGTGCCAAATCAACAGCCAGATGGCCAATTACACAAACAGCACAACACAAATAACAACGGACAATGAACAAGTTACAAATGAAATAGACACAACAACAACGAACAAACAAACAAACAGAGAATGCTTAAGTAATTATTTAGGACACCTAATAATGTTGAAGTAAAGTAATATCACATCTGACTGAACATAATAATTATCCTTCTAAAGACATCCAGTTATTTACAAACTGAAGTTGCCGCAGTGGCACACCTGGCGTAGGAGCAGTTTTTTAAAGATGAACTAATATGAAACAAAGGAATGTCTCGAAGGTTCCGAGTGGGAATTCGAAGACCAATAATGTCCACGGTAGATGCACAAGACTTAGAGCCGAGAAAAACGTTAATGACAAAAAGTGCATCAAGTTGATGGCTTCTCACATGTAAAGTACGTAAATTAACAACGTGAAGTGCATTAGCCATTACTGTCTGCGGAAAGGAATCGGTTATAGCGTAGAGCTACAAACTTTCCCTGAACGCGCTCGAGGTTTTTTAGCATCGGTAGAGGTAACTGAATTCCATACTACTACTACTACTACTACTACTACTACTACTACTACTACTACTAATAATAATAATAATAATAATAATAATAAAGGAAAGCACGAAGTCAAGGAACTACAGAAAACAGCTATATTGGGCACAGCACATGTACTTCGGAAAGTGCTAATGTAATGTAGAAGCACAAAAGAGTTTAACCTTTTAGAGCCTAGCGGTAAGTTTACGTACCACCAGGTTTAACATTAAAAAATTCAACATGATGCTGACATTGCGTTCGTGTGTTTTTGTGGATCTCAGAACAAACAGCAACTTTTGCCTTATAGAACATTAAGCAATCTCTTTTTATAACCGAAGTGGAGAGTGTTTACAGCACGGTAGCCACTGAGTCCTTATATAAAACAGATGGGCTTCGTCATTAAAGGGTTAATATTGAAAACAGCGTTGTATGCACCATGAATAGTAAGCGCGGAGTAGCCGTGACGCTGTATACCCTAGAAACATGGTTTGTTTCAGATATATAAGTGCGAATACCCTGCGTAAAGGAGATAATATAATAATAGTAATAATAATGTAAGAGTAAATTTTATTTTACTTATTGATAATAATGTTACCTGTGTAGTTTTTGCAGTTCCCATGCTTTTATGAAATTTTTAGTGCCTGTTTCGTAACAGTGAGTGCGTATTTATTGGGTTTAAGGTACTTCCACAGGCGTCTAAAACTCGCGTGTCTGATAATAAGATTACAGTTGATTCTTCATCAGCACGACCATGAAAGCCTCAATTTTCGCGGTTTACAAGAAAGTAATGCTTTATGTGTAGTAATAATACTTATACGTGACACTTTTGAAGCTGAAGGCCAGTTGACCCCGTAATTGGACTCAAAGTAAGGTTTCCCTCTGGAGTTCTGAAGCACCCGTAGGAATGATTTCCTTTTTCAGTGATCGAACTGAGTTGCGGAAGCCGTTTTCTTCTGGAGCCATCGCCAAGCTCGGTGCTAGTTTTGATATCCATGTTTACAACGTTTCTGGTTCCATTCGTCTTCGTCGAAGCTTGGATTTCTCAGGAAGGTGTAGTAAGAGTCCTAAGACTTCGTGGAGCGGTTCGCAACATTCAACGAACAGCGAGTTTTTACACTACAACAACAATTAAGCGCACAAGATTTCAGAGCCGCAAACACAAATCATGTTGCAAAGAACACATTCTTTACGAGCGGTTCGTTGGGGTGTCTAAACTTTATGTGATTTAGCTTTGCTTTATTTACATCCACTGGCGGTTTTCTGCCATAAATTTTGCTGATAGAAAAATTGGCGGGTGCTTATGCCAGCTTTCTGTTGATTCTGTCCGTGATCATTTGTGCCACACCGTTATTTTCTCTTTGTTGTACGTGTATTCCTTTCGCAGTTTTCCATAACAAATCCGGAGAATGATTTACAGTGCGTCCCATTTTGAAATTAAAATTCCTGACGTTTCTGTATTATCCGTAGTCTTTGGATTCACATAAACGCGCATGATGTTTATCCATTCTCATGTTGTACAAACACCTGTTTGACCCTTATTTTCACACTGCATGTACACCTGAACTTTCGACGTTCTTTTCAAAGGATAACCTAATTCACTTTTAGTGGGTGCTGATTCTTGGGGTGGCGTTAGCCATAATAGTATTATCGCAAGTCTGTCCAGTTTCTGAAAAGCAGTTAGGCATGAGTTTACTTGGATTCGTGTCTGTCTCTCTCGTTTTTTTTTGACCTGGAAATGTGTGTTAATGAAATTGATTTAAACTGTTAACGTGCATTTCTGTATTCTGCCCCCTCCCACGCCCTTTTTTGGCTGCGTTAATGCAGTCGACTTCGAAAACTTCATGGGGCTGTATTTCATTGGGCACTTGAATTGCCGATTGCCCTCGTATCGTTCCATTATATGAATGCAAGAATGGTATTCGCAACGTCTGACTGGAATTTTTCTGAATTCATGTCCCTGTGTTGTATACACTTTTCCTTTGCAGCTATTAGCTTTTGTTTCGCTGTTTAGTGAGTGGGTCGTAACCTGCTTTTCATTTCTAGGACATAATCATTATGTAACTGTCTACTGTACGCGGAGTTTCGTGTAGGATTGAGGATAATGTCTGGAAACTACACTAGCTCAAAGGTTTGTAGTATACCAGAGTGAACTTGTAGTATGGTATATGGACATTGCATGTGGCATCCATTCGTCCCAATTTCTCTGATCTTTGTTCACATAATGCCGTAGGCTAGTTCTGGTCCTCCATTTTATTCCAGTCGGAAATCGTTGTTTTTCAGTTCTCTGAATTTTATCAACCCACACATGTTCTAAGTAAGCCAACCGAGAAGTTAGTCCCTCTGTCAGTCAGCATCTCTCTCTGTGTACTCATTTTAGTACTGTATGTGTTAACGAGTTCCCTAGCGCGTCTTCCATTGACCTTCGGTTTGTACACCCCGTTGTGACACATATGGAAACAATAAACAGACCATCGATCGCAGCTTCGTATTTTCAGTTATTTAGTACTTAATGCAACCTGTTTCGGCCTGTTTGGCCATCACGTATTACAGTTTTTATAAAATACGTAAAGGAAGGTTAGGTGCAACAGCAGCTTCAACAGTTGAATGAGATCTCATTCTTTACGTCGAAGAACAGGAATTTTAAAAAAGAGTGTAATGCTTCTGATATGAGGTATGTTGTAATGTGCTAAGATTTCGTTAAAGTGTATAAAATATTGTGTTAAAGATTCTTAGCCAGTACTCCTAAGAGCTGTGTGTATTAAATTTTTTTAAGTTTGACCGTTTCCACTTAAAATTTTTAAAATTAAACCATGAAGCTGCGCCCTTGTTTCTTGGGGTGCTTCGTCAGTTATATTTATTTGAAGATTGCGGGATTTTTATTCCAAACTTGGAACGTATCCTATTTTTAGGTAACAAAATGTGTTTTAGTTTATATGTGGATGACAAGTGTGTATTCATTTTATATATCGTTTGGGACGTTTTCAGCGGGCTTGATGGCACAGACGTCGCAAACCTTCCCGGCAGTGATGCTGGTGAACCGTGTGGCCTGGTTGAACAAGCTTCTGATGAACACTACCCCACACTAAAAAATGCTCTTGGTGTTGGGCCTGACCTGCCTTCGTTTTCTGCAGAAGTGGAAAGACGGGCTTTTCCGTTGACAGAACTGCTGTTTGGTTTGTTGGCCGTAACAATAAACCTGTCTGCATTTGCGATGCAGTTTTCACGAGTTCAGGGCAAAACGGAACGCAGATTCGTTGTTCCTTCAAGCAAGGCGATTAGGAAGTCGCGGAATGCCCTTAACACGCGCAACAGTAAAATCGCCGAGGAACACTGTAGAGGTGTGTACGGCTGCGTAACTCACTAGACTAGCACAGGAGATAGCGCACGTAGTGCCACAAAGCTGTAGGGGAGACCGGGTTCAGTTGGCACACTTTTCACTTCTTAATTTTTTACCATTTTCGTAGAAATGATACAGAAAAGAAAATGGTACTGGTGGCACGTGTCATTCTTAGACTATGCAAGAAAATACATTGAAGAAGTTATGCCAGTAACTAATCCAAGAAAAAGGAACTTCTTCTAACCTCTGCACGTGTGCCAACTAGCCCCACATATGGGTCAGGTTGGCACACATCATGGGGTCAGTTGGCACATAGTACAGCCTGATTTATTATTATTTTCAAAAATATTCTTGGGCAGCATAAATGACGCTAAAATATTTAGCTGCTAACAACATACTGACACTGATTTATAACAGGTACAAAACCAAGGATAAACATTCCAAATTACACTGGAAAATGAAACTCAATACAGAAATATAGGTCCACAAATCTTCAGAGATCTTCATCTGATACATCCGACTTGTAGTTGGGGCAAATATACCCCCAGGAAACGCCAGAAGTGCATTTTTCATGGGCCCACATTTGGCACTGGGTACATTGGACCCATAGTTCCCCGCTAAACACTTTGAATATCTGTCCATGCAAACCAAACAAAATGTTTCCCAAGCATTTTCATCTGAGCAGTCTTTCTGAATTTTCCTCACTATTTGCTTCTTCCTTGAATCTCTTGCAGCCTTATTAAAAGGGCACCGCGTACTCCCCTTTTGATGTGTTTTTCCTTTTGTCACTTGTGTCAATTTCTGTTTATCTTGCAAGGCTGCTTTCACCGGCTTATCAGTCAGGATTGCTGTACTTCTTTTCTTTCTTGTAGCGTTTGCTGTTCCTTTCCTGTCTGCAGCTTTAGGGAAAGGACGGACAAGTTCAGGACTCAAGGGCGTGCTTGAAGAAGAATCTGCTTCGGCAGGTCTTCTTCTGGAAGGGCCGGGTTCGGGTGAACGAATTCGTGAAGGGTCTGGTCCTGCAGACTCATCATGTTTAATGTTCCCGTTACTGTAATTCGATGCTGCAGTGTCTGTAGCTGGAGCTGGTTCGTCTGTTACGTAGGACAGAAATTCCCCATCAGGAAAGACATCTGTGTTGTAGGGAAAAATCCCAGTGGTCAGGAATCCAGCCTTGATATTTGCTGGAGTAGCTGCAGAGTTGAGAGACAGGTTGACAATTCCAGGTAAATCATAAATAGTCATCGTTTGTCCTGGGTGGTTTGTGATCCACGCGTCACATGCCCAATTGACGTAGGTTTTTAGTGACCCAGAGACACACCTATCAAGCGGCTTCAGCTTGTGACTACAGTGATGTGGGAAGGCGAGAATTCTCACGCCTCTTTCCTTGCAGTAATCGTGTGCTGCGATTGACAAATGCGAATTATGATTATCCAAGAGAAGAACTACTGGCCGTTCTTTTGAAGGTTTCACGTGGGAAACAAAATGTTTTACAAACTTCAAAATTGTTCCGCCTTCATCCAGTAGGATTAGCGTCACCTTCACTACCTGCACGAGCACCATTCAAGAAGTGGGCACGAAAGTTCACCCTGGGGAAAATGAAGAACGGCGGCACTGTTTCCTGTAGCTGAAACGGCCAGGGCCAAAGTTACTAATTTTCCACGTTCAGCGGATACCAGTTTTCCTATTGTTTGCAACCACGGCGGGCAATAACTCTACCCGGTGTCTGCACGGTTGTTACACCCATTTCGTCTATGTTCCATATGTCGCGCGGCCCAACCCGCAGACGATCAAGTACGTTTTTCAAATTATAAAAAAAAAGCGTTAACATTGGTCTTGTTAAAACTTGAAGCTCTACTGATGCTTGTTGCCTCAGGTTTGCGCGGAGAAAGGGTCTTATGCCTTTTCAAGAACTTTGTAAACCATTCTGTGCCTGCCGTTTTCATATCCTTCCGGCGTTGAGGGAACTGTATATTTAATGACACTGCGCACTCAAAAGCAAACTTTCTCACCTTCCTTGCAGACAAGCCATAGGAGATGTCTGATGCCCTTTACAAACAATTCTCTAAGTTTTCTTCCTCAGCATCACTGAACACCTGCGCAGAAATTACATTGTATCCTGTTTTTAAAAATTATGAGACATGTGATAAAAGGTGTGGGAACATTTAATTTTATGTAACGACTCATTTATAAAAAAAGTACGACAAAACGCTTTTGTCCTTAGGGGGTCCAATATAGGCGGTCTTCCTCTGTACCTCACAGTAAAAATTAACCTGAACTCACCTGGCGAGTTTTCTTATACCCAATACTGAACGTCGGATTCTGTGACATTCCCCTTATACCATTCTCAGAAGCTCTGCTGCAGTATCTCGTTAGAGAGCGAAACGGGATTCCAAAATCCCTTGCGACACTCTAATCGACCTGTTTTCTATTCTGACTGCCCTAACGGCTTGAAGAACTGTATCTGGGGCAATATTTGCCCTTTTCAGTTTTCCTTTTGTACGTTCTTGGCATAATTATGTTTCCTAAAACAAATTTGAAGTGACAAAAGTAGTAAGAAGCCTATATAAAGCTGCACTGTTGACTGCGGGGTAAGCTGGAACAGTGAGCCAACTTGCCCCACAGCAAGTGTGCCGTCTAGACCCAACACCAACTTTCAGTTTTGAGGTTAGTTTCCTCTGAGCTTAAATGCACAAGGAACACTGTTACTTATCAGTCATATTGCCACATAAATACTACGTAACTACATACCTTTAGTTCAGATAAAACCCTAGCGGCCTTCTCAATAATACGTAGTTACCAAACTGTCGTAAAATTACTCGGCGCGGTGCAAAACACACACAAGCAAATTTTGCTTCCGATAAAGCTCGCAGCAGATTGCCAACTAACTTCCCTCCAATGAAAGATGTAGCTCTTCATACTGCCTCACAAGTGCTGCGCTCTTACAAAGGAGAGGTGAGATATTAACGTTGTGCCAGCCTACCCGTGTAGCCAACTAAACCCGGTCTCCCCTACTCCGTGTCGTGCTTGGTCCTAGCGGCTGGGTCGGGACCTTAACCCCGTCGTATGCTACCAAAAAAGTGATGGGCGTGCGGCCTGTAAACGGTAATGGGGACAAATAATTTTTTGCCTTCCTTACTCTTGGCTTAGGTGATTCCAGGGTATTGAAGTTTGTGTGAGTATATTTTGTTGTGAATGAAGGAAAGATGATGGTCATGGGATTAGACGTCGTCAGGATCATAAGTGTCCTGTGCATCATTGGCATCACTTACGAATGCTGGTCTGTGTTGAACTGGCTGGACATTTGATGGGACATTTTTTAAGGGTGGGGGGTGGGGGGCGCTGGGTAGACAGTCCAAGTTGCGCCAAGGAACTTTGGCCTGCTGTCGTGTTCTCCCTGTGAAACTCCATATAGCAGGCGTAGTCCTTCCTCACGGCAGCCTTAACTTCGGAACTACGTTCAAAATAGGAGAGGTGATGTAGCCTACTTCAGCAAATTTTCTCTTGGCCATTAAGGTCCATCCACCATAATGCAAGCGCGCTCAGTTGTTTTAATGATTCGTGAGGTCAGAGACCAATTCCACTCCCGTCGAGGTTTACGTGTGTTTACTAGCTGAAGTATAAATGGAATTATCATGCTTTCTTGCGTGATGTCTCTATACCTGACCGGCGTGTTTCACCTTTTGATCCATTTACGGTTTTAAATGTAACCGTCTGCTCAGTTTCGAACTCGGTTGTACGTATTAGCTTCATGTTTCTGTGTGTATAGCAGTCTGCCTCGTGTGACAGAAAATGCAATATCTTTTCTTTGATTATGTGTAGCTTCAGTTTAAAGAATTTGAATTCACATGGCCTGTTGAACGGAGCTGACCGTCCAGTATTATGTGACAGCTGATTATCATTACCCGTCGTCTAGACGTCGTTACTGCGCCGAGCAAATTTTCCTTGTGTGTTACGACATTCTTTAATGTAGTTTGAGACCACATCGGAAGCCGACTGTTTCCTTGTCTTGTTCCTGTTTCTTTATTCTAAGACATTGCTTTCTAAAGTGTTCCGCAAGAAAATTCTGTTGTATCTAAACAAGACTGCAAATGGTGCACGCCGTGCACACAAACTTCTAACCAAGGCTTTCTTTGCTTTCGGAAGTTCAGATGGGTACGCAGCGCACCAGTAAATGTGATTTCATTTGCTCCTGTAGGAAAGGTACGGTCTTTCCTGCGCCGATTTTCACGAAATTCACCAGTGCGTAACAGCATATGTGGAAATCCCATGTTACGCCAATATCAACCATATTGAGTAATAAATGTGGAAAGTACAAACAGAAATGCATTTACGTGCGTATAAAGTATGGCTGTCACTGCGCCAATTTTCAGGAAGTTCACAGTCATTCAGTACGGAGTTTGTGGACAGTGCTATGCAGATCGGACCGGTGGGGGGGGGGGGGGGCGAAACTTTTCTCCGCGCTTAAATACAGTGTGACTTCCACTACATAGATTTTCACGAAGGTCACGGCATTGCGTGAATATCTGTTGTTCCGAATTTCACCCAGATCGGTGAAGAAATACGGAAAACGTGTGTGGAAATTTATGTACACCTCTGAGTAAAGTATGACTATCACTGAGACGACTTTTGCAAAACATGCGATTGCTCAAACCCTTTTCTGCAAAGAAATCCTGTAGCGAATTTCATGAAAATCCGACATGGTTTAGTTGTTGATACTAGGTCACGGACGGACAAGCGTGGTCAACATGTGAGACGTTCTGTTTTACGTCGTAAATAACGCCCAGTTATTTTAATATTAGTATCACGAACTTAAAGTAACTGTCTTTTTTATTCGACAACGGCTCATTCATTGTGTTCGTTTTCATACCAGAATCACTTCAGTAACTGTGTTTTGGGAATTATTTTTATGGAACCGTGCACTTATAATGTCCATGGATTTCCAACAAACAGTTCTTTGTTTGTTATGAAATAGCATTATGTTCAGTGAGTCGGGATACTTACGTCAGTAGGCACTAGTCAGTACTGCACGGCAGCCTTACGATTATTTGCACGCGCACAGTAAATCCCCGCACCTACGAGTGCTTTGCTTGGAACAGTGACGTGATTTCTTGTATTTAAAAATTCAACCCGGACACATGGAAACTTAAATTTCTGTCGTTTTTCCTGTGATTACGTTTTACTCTTATTAATTGCACCTTGCGGCGAGTTTTGTAATTTATTTGCACGTAGTATTTGCTGTCATTTATAGTTGCTTGTTGTTGATCGGAAATGTGACACGACACGTGGAATTTATTTAAATTGTTTTTATTATTTTCAAAATTTTATTGAATTCCTTTTTTATTCCGTATTACCTGTCCAATATAATGCCTGCCATGTATCGAATCTGCTTCATTTTTCACAGGTAGTGTGTTCTTTACACCTTAAAGTTTTCTTCCGTTCCCTATATTTGCTTCACCTTATGAACATTGTATTTATGATTGGCGAATAGATGAAATGTGTTTTTGTGTAATTTTTAAGATTTGATTCAAGGTATTGTTTGTGGTATTATTTTAAGCTTCGTTTTTATGCACGATCGCAAAATTGCCGAAAGTGGCTATTAGCTCCGTCATGTCTGTCCTGTCTGTCTGTCCGTCCGTCCACGTGGAACAACTCGGCTCGCACTAGACGGATTTTTCGTGAAATTTGACATTTGGTTATATTTCGAAAATCCGTCGCTTGGCTTTATCCGTTCTTATTTGTGGTCGAGTTTTATAGCATCGTATGTAGTAATTTTATTGGGGTTTGAGCGAAAGTTTCGAGTACGAAAGGCTTCAGTGGCCAAATTAACTTGGGTGACCTTGCTCTAACGGGATTTTCTCGAAAACGTCTCTTTGCAAAACGTTTATTACTCGAGTGGTTCAGTTCTTTACGATTATTACATTGAAGTGGATGTGCTGCGTTCCCGCGGTATGAATTTACTGCTTTCGTAGCTTATCATATATGTGTTTGTCAGTTAATTTAAGTATCTGAATCTGTTTTCGGACCTCTGTGCGTTTCCTTACTCCAGTGTTAATTCGGCAGTGTCATCAAAGTCTTCGTTATTATGACTGTGAACTACCGTCTCTATCATTTGAATGTAACCGTTGATGAAACTGTGTTTCTGAACTAGGCCTGCAGTGAGAATTCCTGCCCGTTCGTCTTGGTGGTCCGTTTTTTATTGCAGAATCCCCGAATTTAGATCCTACGAAGATGATTCCTTGGATCCATGGGGCACATTTTGTGCCTTACTGTATCTAGCCTTGAACACATCATAAGCATGCACATCAAACATTCTATACTGTGTATAGTATGTCGCCCTATTCGTAAGACGTTTTTTCTTTTCTCCTAACTCTTTATGGGAAATCCCGGCCAGGTTCGTCGCTAATTCCTATGAATACAAATTGGTGCAGCTTGTCTTCAGTGTATGAATTTATTGCCCTGGAACCAGTATCGAGATAAATTTTGGCACTTTGGGTTTCAGTCACACTGTTGTACTGTGCAGACATAGCGTTAGAACCATCTCCTTCTGCCACCTGTATCTAAAAACTGTGTGATCGTTTAGACACAAATGGCCGAGCATTAACTTAATCTTCCCCTCCGCCCTCCCGCTTAAGGGGGATGGCGTGATGTCCTATGTCGGCAGTGACACCTTGTATTGCTACCTTTACCCGAACAGTGCAGTGAGTTGGGTTGCCTACTTTCCCGGTGCTATTCACAGCTGTGTAGTGAGTTTTTCGAAAGGGTTTTAGTACAGTTGTTTCGCCACCTTGCGCTTTGGCTTTCAGTTTCTCAGTATGCGATTCAATGATATTAGCGTGTTATGACACAGGTAACTGGACGACTCTTTTGCGATTTCGGATCGTAATTGTGCGGCTAGCTTTTCGCTATACTGTGTTTCGGAACTCAAAACAAAGTGACTTGTCGTCTGTACTTCCGGCTGGGTGGCCGCAATTGCTTTATAACCTCCCGTTTCTCATAAAAAGAGAAATTTGTTGCTTCTCACTCTTCCTGTCCCCGTTCTTTTCTTTGTTTGTTAGCACTTAGGAGATGATATCCGGCCCGTATATCATCTTCCCATTTCTTGTCTCGCTTGGAAATAGTTCGTTGTTTTAGGTCGTTGCCCCTTCCCCGTAACCTTCCATCCCACATTTGTCAGGAGTGCTATGTCCTGAGGGTTCAGACATTTGAAGGATAGGTGTAGCGATTTTGTGTCTGCTAAACAAGTAAGCATGAACAAGAAGCATGTATTGTATGAGAATGGTCTGTACCCCTGAAAGCAGGGGAGGCTTAAGGTTGTGGCAGTGGTCGACATCTTACTGAGCGGATTGTTATTTTTCATCATGATTCTCCAGCACAGTGATGCGTTAGTCTCAGTCACGGTAGAAATCGGGCTCTTGCATTCCCAACCATTCATGAACTGCCATTTTCACCTTATGATTTTTGTGTGGAGTCGGCGACCGCCCAGGTGTTGCTTCATAGCCCAACCAAATTATCAGTCGCTAGATGTGATCCTTCGTTACGACAGTGCAACCCCACATGCGCACGTCGGACACGAGTTGTTGGTAGCTTCACTGGGAACTTGTGCATCATCCACCTTGTCGCTGAAGCACACGCTTGGGCGGTTGCCGATTTTACACTGAGGAAGTGGTAATGGCTGTTCATGAGTGGTTGCAAATGCAGTATGCCGACTTCTGCCGTGATTGAATTTTTAAACTTTTGCCAAGCTAGGATAATGCATAGCTGTATTCGGGGATTGTGTTGAAAGAGACTGCAGTGGAATGAAAGAGCTACATAGCCTTATTATTGAACATCCTTCTTACTATAACAATACCCATATAAAGTTTCCCCAGCCCACACCATGAAGGCATAGAGGGAGAGCAGAAGTATGACTCCACACATTCTTAACTTCGGCTGTAGATGGAGGTGACTGGCCCAATCACGTCCCGGCCTCTTTAACTCCTGTAAAGATAACCAGTACCAATTGAATACGAGGCTACGTGGGCTTAAGAGCTTGTCTGGACGTTTGTAGAAGAGAGAAATCGCTTGTCTCAGCTGGGATTCGAACCCCATGCCTTCCAGTCCATAGCCAAGTTGCTATACTGATTACGCTATCCCGGCCCTCAACAATACCCATGTATAGTGCGTATCTTTTATGGCTGCCCTGAGCACCGCAGCTGCCACTGTACGTGCCGGCGGATGCAGGTTGTGTGTGTGTGTGTGATGAAGGTGTAGTGGTGGGTATGGCGATAAAAGAAATACCCTCTGCAGCAGCTGTATACACGTACCGTGTGGCAGGTCACCTTGTTGCTTTAAGCCTTCCAAATAATGACTTCGATATTGTACATGCTTTCTGTTATATTACGATTTTAAATGGGTCGCTACGTAAGTTAGATGTAATCTTCTGTTTATGTTGGCGTATGGAAAGTGCCAGCCGTCTGTCTACTGACCAACCTGTCCGTCTGCCCGGATATCCATCCATCTTCCCTTCGTCGGCCTGTCTGCTCCGTAGATCTGAAAGGCTGCATTCTCCGTCGATATCTGAATGACGTGCAGTGAATCTTGTATGGAATGACAATTACAAATTGTATCCGTTTACCAAAACACGTGGCTTTGGTTGAACCCTGGAGTAGTTGGATTAGGCGGTAGTGTGACATAGACGAGTGTCGTTATTTGTACTCCACATCCTCAGATCCGTTGTAGTAGTGGAAGTGTATTCTATTGAAATTCCGATATTTCCTGGTGCGTTCTCTTCTATCCCGAATGCCTCAGTGCTCTTTCATGCACAGATGCCTTTGTTACAGCCTTTGACGTTCTGTCTCCTCGGAGTTCAAAGTGTAACTGTAAAAGGCACTTCGCGTTTTTGAGCGAGTTCCAGCTCTAAACGTGTGAAACTGGCCTCTCTATCGCATTATTGGGAGTCTGAACACCCTGTTTTGTGACTTTGGTGTTCATAAGGTTTTGTTTGGATACGGGAATTATCTTTCATTCCAAAATATTCCCCGATTGTCTTTGATGTATCCTCATTATTGTATTAATATCGAGTCTTTACTGTTCCTTTCTTGGCATGGTTGCTACCCATGCAGTTGAAAAACATATCTCTTTGACTTCTTTTGTTTTGTCGAGGCCAACCTTTTCGATCCGTGTGTTGTCGAGAGTGTTTAATTAAATTAAAACACTGTTTGCCTCTTTATTTCTGAAGCAGTGCGTTTCTTATAGTTCCACAATATTCTGGAATCTATGATTTAGTATGAACTTCAACACCATACTACACTGTCCCACTGTTTACCGGAGGAAGCCTTTTATGGCGTGCAGTATGCAGTAGTCTATTATTAACACCGCGATTTTGTTGAAGGCAGGCCTGTTCATCATGCTTGGTTTATCTCTTGATATTTCGGACCAATTCCTCGCTTTAGTGCAGTATCGCGGACGACGTATTAAGGCTTAAGAAAGGTGTTCAACACGGCGCTAGTCGCGCGTATTGAGCAAGTTATGCCAAGGGGTTACAAGCAGCAAATTTATATGTAGTTGGTTTTTTACATGTATGAAATACGCCAGGTCTTGAAAAACAGCCAGCTGCCCCAAGTGCTAACAGAATACGTGTATTGTATAAGTGGTGGTATACTTGAAGGAACAAAGGCGCTTGTAAGGCCTGTGTTTTTTACAGTTAAAATTGTTTGTCTGCTGTCATATTCGAAAACATAACCATTTAATGAGAATGCCACAAAATCACAGAAGTACCTCCTTCCCTCGCACTTCTAGCCTCGCCAGTGCAGCGCATGTGAGTTCTGAAACGTGCAAAAACATTCTGCTGTTAACCAGGACTCGAATTCGCGTAGTTGACCACCGCATTGAAGCTGGTCTCCTAACCCGCTTGTCAGCCACTGAGTACGGATGTGAAACGTGGTCATAAGTTTTTCAAAAAGTATTCACACTTACCATTGTTTTTCTTCAGATTATACAGACTGGTGGGTTTCTCGCCTCCAAAGCGTCCGGATCTACTCTGGAACCCATGCAACCTCTTGTTCAGTGCGTACCGGGGCTCCTCCTTCGGGGGCTGAGCGGTTCGGGCGTGCGGTACCGAGGTATAAATGCGTGGAGCTGTCCCCCCCCCCCCCCCCCCCGCATATGTCATCATGGCGTGTGCAGAGTTAACTTTAATCTTACGTGTACTTTTTACTGGTGCCGTGCTTAGTAGATGTCGGGCATGGTTAGCTGTGATTAATGAAGGGTGTTGAAAAACATTATACGAGGAAATGGCCGATTGGATTTGTGACTTCAGCTGTACGTATTTGTAGCTGGAATATTTTGAGCGGGTGATATTTGATACTCAGAGTGCGCATAAGAATTTACTGACAGTGTGTATGTGTTTATCTTCATAAGCTCACGACAGTGCTTGCTTCTTTTTGCATTGTCCTGTGTAATCGTCTGATGGTTCGGTATCTGTCTTGTTTCACCTGACCTGTAGTCCCGCCAAATCCAGCTTACACGTTGTACTCTCATGCTGCAGTCTGTAGAGACTCCTGACTACAGACGTAAAATTCTCTGAAACTTTAATAGTGCGAAACAAGTGGAAAACACCGGAAGTAGACGGGAAAATGGGAAACTGTAAATGTTTAATTTTAGAAACAAAATGTTAATAATTCATACATATTTACTGACGTGCTCTTTACTTTTTGATGGTTTCTTGTGTGTGCAAGTGATGAGCAATGTCGATGTGGGTCCGAATACAGTACTGCTAACAGTACCTTGTCTGCAGCTCAGAATTCTGTTCTAAACTTGTGCAGCTTACGTATTAATACTGGGATGGATAATTGCGAAATAATCTTTCTTCGTCCAGTAGTTTAAGTGCGAATTCGACAACATTTTGGGACAAGTTACTTCATATCATTTTTATTTAATTGTAATTTTTGTTAATTTTCCATAACGTGTTGAAAGTTTACAGATGTTGTTTTGAATTACGGACATAATTCTTCCTCCGCCAACCGTGTCAAAGATCAATTTCACGTTTGAGCGGACAGTTCGATACTTCGTACCGACAAGTGAAGACCATGCGGTCAGTCTTGTTTGTGGCACGCTTTGAGTGAAAAAAATAAACAGGGTACTGTGGAAGGCCTAAATTTTCATAAACCAATAACAGGTGTAATTTTTCCAAACAGTGAATACAAACAGGCATTCAACTGTAGAGGAGAAGTAATGTTACAAAATGACGTGGTTTGTAGTAACTGAATCGCCTGAATGATACCCGTTTTTGCTTTTGTGTATATGCGTGGAGTTTGTAGATACAGTATTCCACGGTTTTTTCAGGCACTTTGTAAATGGGAATCTTGACAACAATATCGTATTCCGTCCCGCGTTATTGACGTTCCCGTGAATGGGGTGATGGAGGACAGTGCTACTGTGCATGAATGGGAGTCACCCCACAGAGTTAGTTCGACGTCGGTGTTTAGCACAATGATATATCGCGTATCTTTGGCCAAAGCATCACGTTGTGGCAGGCATGGGCATCGCGTCTGACCCGTTCGGAAATGCCAGTAGGCCTGCGTGTTTTTTTCTCAGCATTGAGAAGTGTGGAAGGCAGCCATCTGTATTTCTGACTTTTAAAACAGTGCTACGAGATTGTACTGCACATTGCACCAGTTTTCTTCAAGACGATACGGAAATATACTTCCACCCTTTGTTTTACAAGGGATGGTAGTTGGTGTGTCACTTAAAGATAGGGTTACCGTATTTTTTGTATTATGAACAGGGGAACTCCTTACATGAAAAGATCAGACACGATCTTCACGACTGCGTTTCATGCTGACTGAGGCTGTTTATGTGCATATCACTGTTGCACGCCACGTGCTAATTAATGTGAATGTAAAGTTGCAATATTTACATCAGATATGGAATGTTGCCCTGATATCTGATAAACATTTCCAGTTTTGAAGTCATTAATCGGCTTCATCACTTTTTCATGTACTGGACCATCCATCGGCATTTCTCAACTGAATGCGCTGTTTTGTGAGCTTTGGTGTTGACGTTCGTTTTGTCATAAATTCTTTGCATTTTAAAGGGTAGAAGTTAATTGTGCCGTAGGGTAAAGCTCGAACTGTGTTCTCATGCCAGACATGTGTTCATAACTGTACAAGAACGCGCGTCCTGTAGGTGGTGTTGTTCAGGCAGGGAGAAGACAAGCCCAAAAACTTTCGATGATGCGAAACTTTCTTAATTGAAATTCTTCATCATTCTGACACACTTCTTTTCACTGCCAGTCACAAGCTTGCCGGTTAGTGTACGTCCTTATCAAAGATACTTCATCAGATATGCGATTAGTGTTAATTAATATTCTCGAGTTAATTCGTTCCAACTTCCAGCCACCTCACGTCAGTTTCATGTCTTCAGCTGAAGGACTCCCCGTCCCACATTTTTATGTAACTCGCTTATGTTGTATACAAAATAACTTATTTGAACTCTGTAGCTTAAATATTTTCGGTTCCATCGAGTTCTTTGATACGCATTTTGGATTTCAGGGGAATAAACTTGCCGTCCCTTCTGCCTTCCAAACTTTGCATGTCCATTGGAGTAATAGTGCTTTCGTCAGTTACAAGAACTATGTAGTTAAACAAATTGAGTTGGCGACAGACATTACAAGTAGCTATATTTCACCACAGAGATTCTCAAAACCGTCTTTATTGCGATTGTGTATTGTTCCTGTCGTTAGAAAGAGTACTTCAGTGCTTGAAACGTCGTAGGAATCCCTTCTCTTGTCAGAAGAAGGAAATGGAGTATATCCGTGCTGCAAAACCTCTTGTCCTTAACATTGATAAAATTACTTCCTCGAAAGGTCGCATTGGAAGAGCCTATCAGGAGATCCAGCAATACACGTGATGATAATAGTGAAATGAAACCTAGAGACACTGGATGTGATGGAATGTACTTGATAGAAGTGCCAGAAAACAAGAGCCCCGTGGCGATCACAGTTGTAATAAAAAGGGCTGGGAATTTCAGTAGCTACCAACTATCGGATTTCCGAGGAAGACCTTGGAGTTGGTTTAAATACTTTACCACGAATATGATGCTTATTTGTGTGTCCTCTCATTTGTGGTGTTATGTTGTCCTGACAAGAATGTTTAGTGATACTTGATATGGTGCTGCGCTTCAACGTGTCGCGTTCCGCAGAATGTGTGAACATGATATCGGTCGTTCTATGTGTCTCTCATTTATTGCGGACGTACAATTATCTTGTATAAAGGGACCTTACATATTACAGCAGTTTAGCGGGTTTAAAGTGCGACAAGTGGTAACTGACGTCATAGCAACGGAACTCATCTTTCGTTGGTTGTTGTGATTGTAGTATCACCTTTATAGTGGCCGGAATTTAGTGACACTCCCTATTAATCTCTTGGCATATCGGTGGCACTCCTTTAGGCTGGTCAATCAGTGCAGGAGAGGATGAGGTCACATAAATTACTGATTATTACTGTATTTTCGTAACCGACTGAGCCGGTTTTTCTTCGAGTACTTCGGGCTTCCCCTGTCACTATCATTCCACCAATGTTCTGTCTTTATATTTTATCTACCATTGACATTAAAAATCTTAGCAGTTGACAGCGTTGTCTGATAAAACACCTTCGTCGGTACTTGGGGCCATATTGTGAGAGTAACGACTTCACATTCAGTAATACGTACAGCATCTACAGCAGAAGGACATGATAACCACGGAATGATGACAACACAGTGCAAGCAAGAGGAGGTTCTGTTTACTGGATTCAGACACTACAGAATATGCGAGTATACAACTATTTACTTATTGTTACATGTACTGTCAGGGTATGCATATAGAACAGTGTTGGATTTGGTAGCTTAATGTTGGAATTACTGATTCAGACACTGTGCGACAACAGTAAATTTTTGGTTTATTAATAATGAAAGTTTAGTGCCTCACTATTATGTCCGAAACGGCTAGTTGAAAACTATTTTGAGTGAGACGTTTTAACAGCAGTAAATATTTGTGACCTTGACACCGAAAGTGTTTGATCGAGGATATCAGCGTTGGTTCAGCATACTCAAAGCAAAGGAGACATTGGAACATGTAAGTGCAGGTTGGAAGTTGTGAGTACTCTTATGTCTCCATTCGTTTAATTTTAATAGTAGTAGGCAGTATACCTTGGATTTGTACGAATCATGAACTACGATTTCTCACCTTACCGATACTATCCTAAAAACTGCAGAAACCCGCTAGAACTGATACTGTATTCACTAAGCGACAGTGCGATGAGTATGTTGATTTAAACAATTCTCACCTATTCAGCGTATGGTGGGCATGATCCATTTACATGACGCCCTGTACTTTTTAACCACGTCAGAGAGGCTGTTGATATTACGAACGTCAGTATCTATTTCATACGCGTATATCGTTTCTTATCCTTCTCTGCCAATGGTAGTTTTAATGCCGCCATTGGGTTGCTTGGGGCAAAGCGAGTCGCAGCAAATTTTGTTATCACAAGGAAGGCTGGAATATAATTTTTGGGCCGCGTCTGTAAAATCCAGTGCTTGGTTCGCATTGAAACACCTTCGGCCCCACGCGATGAACCCTTTTACAACGAACGGCACACTGAAGACGGATTTACAAGAGTACTGCCATGTTACGCGTCGTAGACGAGAAGCCACTTTTTCGTGTCAGAAGTACCCATTCGTGGTAATTGTACTAGAGGAAACGTTGATATAAGAATGGAAGTTGTGTTTTTTCCGGTTATTTAAGGCTGCCGGGCTGTTACCTTATGGCTGTAGTGTTATTGTAGCTGTTTTAATGGTTCGGCCGCGGAATACAAGAAGTAGTGGTCAGTGTAAAATAGTGCCACCACTAGGTGATTTGGGGGAGGGTTTCCGTATCTCCCTAAAATGAGAATACTTCTGATGAAAATGTTGTAGCCCGGTATGTTCAGGGCCTCCTTGGATCGTTGTACATGTATACACTTCTGAATTGTGTTCTGCTTAAACCAGTTCCTTAACTGTCACGGTCAACGTTGTATGTCTTTGTTGTCGCATGGGGTGTAATTATCTGTATAATGTACAAGCATTTGTATGAGGTCCCTGTGACGTGCATTTACACACCAGCCACCACTGTTCAGTCACCCTTAAAATCGGACGTGCATACTGAGCTCTGTCGAGGAATGATCTTGCCAACGCTGATTCAGCAGGAGTTATCGTGTACGTCTGATCCGTATTGTCACACGCTTACTGCGCTGTCAAATTGATGTGGTAGTAAAATGGTTGCTGGCTGACTCGTTGCTGTCCGACAGCTTGGTAGATTTTGCTATCTCGGAATGTCCACGCGGCCTTCAGTTCGATCAGTTTACCTTCCTGCGCGTCTTTCGACCCCCCACCCCACCCCACAAATTCCTGTAAAAGGACAGTAATATATGTGTCTCATCTTGGTGCTAATAATGCCTCTTTGGTGGGCTGGACCAGAGGCGGCTTGCCTATAACGGCTGCAGGGCTGCACTCCTTCCTGGAAGTTGGAGAAAAATTAGACGACACATCTGACCAAAAGTTGTCGTTAGGATACGTACATTCTTTCAAAGAACGTAAATGAAATAATTTTGCGACGGACTTTAAGCGCTGCGGAGAACGGAAAGGCGATCGGGCTGTGCCCTGCAGATTGCGCGGAGGGTGGGCACAGCTAGGGCGAATGGTGGGAGACAGCCGGACAGTGCTTTAAGGATGACTTCTTATATCCACAGGCGTAACTTTGGGAGGGGGGGGGGGGATTCCCCCAATATTTTTTCTACCTAAGAATAGTTCTTTGGGCACTTAGCTGCTTAGTTGAAGAGGGGCAAATAAAAAATTAAGAGTGGAGGAAAGATGTGTATGTATATTAAAGACTGCTTCAATCCAATCATCTCCCTTTTGAACGTGATTCATTGACTTGACTCCTAATACCCATGGTCGATTTTGCCCCCCCCCCCCCCCCAATGCTGTTAGCCAATTTACGCCTATGCTTACATCTGTTTACTCATTCTAATGTTTCAAACGCTGGCATTTTGATAACCATTTTTTCCTAGCTGTTTTAAAAGCCATATTTGTGAATGGTTAATTGTAGTAGTTGCAGTTTCAAGATAAACATGAAAAACATTGAACTATTTCCATGGTATCAGTTTTTCGCAATTACCTCTCGCCGCGAGGCTGCGATTAAGAATTTAGGTCGTGGAAGGCCTGAATTGGTTACTTCAGACTCATTGTCAAGCAGAAAACAAACATGTGAGAAAAATTAACCCCGCTATATAAGTGACTGGATGTCCAAGAAAATGTGTTTCGATTCCCGGCAAAGGTAGGATTTATCTGTGCACCAATGCGGCCATACCGGCTGTGGTGCCCTAAAGCGGCCGGTGCGAGAAGCTGATCGCTGTCCATGTAAGTGCCGAGCTTACAGATGAGTAGAGGTGTATCCTCCCTTCACTTCCCCGTATGGATGTGCCTTCATAACGTGCACAGGGACAGGTGTACCTTTATAGTAGATTATGTGTATCGATGTATGTATGTATGTATCTTATCATGTGCATTTTATGTCCTTATAACGTCGTAATGGCTTCTGTGTTCGTACACCCGAACTGTGTGTTCGAAATTGTGCCGTATGATCTAACATAATTCACTACTGAGAATGAACTGTGTCCGTGGGTATTGCGACGAATGATAGAAAATACTTTGCATGTTTAACTTCTCTCCGAAGAAGAAGGCGATTTGGTGATCATTGGGGTGACGATACGAAAATTGTTTTCTCATGAACTTCGGTGATATTTTATACATTCGTGTGAATTTAAAATATATGATCTGTGTAAGAATGTCTTTAGGCGTAATCACAATAAATTAATCTCCCACTTTTACTCTTCGAAATGAGTTAAACACAGTTTACTGTTTCGCTGATCATGTTAGACAGTGATAAATAAATTACTAAAACCTGTTTACTTGCAGGTGTGCATTGCAAGACCCAACACTTACAGCAGTTCCTAAATTGAATTGGGAGCCACACATGCAGTCTTCCTTCTAAATATCAAAAGGACTCCTCAGGCATATGACACAGACTTCCCTTCGTTACCTGATTGCAGGCTGTTCCTTTATGCATGATACACTAACTTCCGCATTGGTCGTTTTGTCCAGTTTATTTTCGTGATAGTCGCACCTAGCCTACTGAACGCTCGGACCATCGTGCGTATATACGAACAAGTTAGTGAAATATTCTTCTGTAATACAGTGCCTTACGGTATTGTCTGAGGATAGGTTTTGTTATTAGAGATCTGTCTCAAGCGCGAATTAGTAAACGAGAGACTTGGACTTGTCGCTTTGAATTTCACTGGGCGATTGACGCTAGCACATGTGAGGCTTTGATTTTCAGTTCGCGAATTATCAAATTTGAGTGTGCTTTGGTTATTGGCCTTTAATTCACCCGTGTTTACTATGATTGGATAAGGAAATCGTCAACATGCTTTAATACAGGTAGGTCTGCCGGATAGAGTTGTAGTAGATTCTTCTATGAAGGTGATGCGTTACCGGAGCTTTGTCATTTGATGTTAGTGCTTGATCAACGCAGTCAGGAGGAACAACAATTAGTTTATCACCGTAAGCTCCACCCGGGGGGCCGCGGTGGCGCAGTTGGTTGAGGCACTGCGCTACAAACCGGAAGGGCGCGGGTTCGATTCCCGATGGTGTCATTGACATAATCCTTTCGGTCGCACTATGGCCCTGGGGTCGACTCAGCCTCTAACAGAAATGAGTACCAGGAATATTTCCTGGGGGGTAAAGGCGGCCGGTGCGTAGGGCTGACAACCTTACCACCTTTAAGTGCCGATTGTCTAGAAATCTGGGAGCCTCAACCTCCTGGAACCCTGTGGGCCTCTCCAGGCCTGTAATGGGACTGCTTTACCTTTTTTTTTTTTTTAAGCTCCAGAATTTTATTACAGTGCTTGAAGCGGTGGCTCATGTTTCATTGTTGTTTGCATTGCTGCCCTTCGACAAAGAAGTTAATTTAATGAATCTAATTTAACTTTGCCTTATGGAGGTGCCAGTCCGGTTTCGGTCCGGAAACAAATCGGTTTCACCCGTTTGATCTGCGGAGTTTGTAATGGTGATAGAATAAGTGGTTTGACTTGATCATTGAAATTGCTGCTGACGATAGTGATAAATGGCTTCCGGTATTTTGATTCATGATAACTTGGTGGGCATGCGAACATGTGGCAGTATTCGCAAAAATATTCTCAATGTCGTCAGGATATCATACGAGCCGTTGTGTTAAGAGGCAAGATTCAGATGCAATTGCTTCCTGTCTCTTGACCTCGCACGCCCAGCAGAAACTCGATATCAATGATTCAGGTTCAGCTTCCAGGTCAGCAAGGATGTGCGAGTTCACAAATGTGGAAAATGATTGGGGGATAAAAAAATAAGATGGGGAATTTGAAAGTCTGTGATTGATATTGCCGCTGTCAGGCTACATACGACTTTTTTGCGTGTTGGTGCCTTTCTGTGCAAGGCCAATGTTTAGTTACGCTCCCGTACTCCGCTACACTCTGTCCCTTCTCGTGGCCTGCCCATAATGGCTAGTGTGTGGGAGCCAGATAATGCACATGCAGTTTTAGTGGAGCTCTTGGCAAAGTCACGACAAAGGCGTATTTGTTCTCCTGGAATACCTCTATCCACAGCGCTGCGAAAACCTCATAACTGGCTCAGCCGCGTGAAAGGTCGACAAGGAGGTGGGAAATGCCTTAAGAAAGCTGGTTGTAAACATGAGAAATAGGTGAAAGGGATTGTGAGCGGCCATTGTTAGTAAAACTGTTGAATTTCCGAGTTCTGGTAGGGAACCTTTTCCTTTCTGTTGGTTGCTGGATTGGCTGGTTGGTTTAGTTACTGTGTGTGATCAGTACGCGGAGTGCACACCGCTTATTGCATGTGAAAACGTTCCGACGTGGAGTATTGTTCTCTTATAGTCTGCATGTTGGTGGTTGTCACAGCAATACAATGGTGCTTTCATGCCTTTGTTACAGTTCTAAGCTCTTTTCACTTGCCTTTGAAGAGGGCCAGAATTTATGTTCTATTCTAACCGACCAATTGACCTGTTCCGAAAAGCCGATGATAATGTCTGGCGTGTTGGTGGAAGTTTGTACGTGGAAACAGGACTGTGCGAGACGCGAAGAATGTGCACAAGATATTTGCTTCTTCTAATTGTGGTCTTTTAGATAGAGGTGATGTTATCAGTGGATGTTGGGAATCTTTTAGGCGCATTTGCAAAATTGCGAAAAGCGACTATGAGCTGTGTCATGTCCGTCCTTCCGTCCGCATGAAACGACTGAGATGCCATTGGACGGATTCTCACGAAATTTGATATTCGAATATTTTTCGAAAATCCGTCGACAAAATTGAAGTCTGATTAAAACCTGACAAGATTAACGTGTACTTTAATGAAGACCTATGTAAAAATATATCTTACTGAATTCTTCCTAGAATGAGAAATTTTCGGACCGAAGTTGTGGAGAAAACCAGAACACACATTTTGTATTCAATAAATGTTTTCCAACAGTTGTGCCTCTTAAGAGGTAGTGTGGGAAAATGTGGTAGAGCCAGACAGAATGGAGAAATATAGTAGAGCCGGACAGGCCACAGATGACAATAGGCCTATAATACGGCGCATGCTCTTTGCATGGTGGATAACTAAGGCTACAGACACACATCAGAATACGTATTGCTTTTCTACGGCAACAGTGGTTACGTGAACGAGTCTCATTGTTACGTGATACGTGCATTGCATGTCTTTTTAAATTTATATGTGGGTTCTCTGAAACAAAGGCATGCAATGAACGCTTGACGGGAGGTCGTGGATGGATCTGTCCGTCCAAACGTTTCATTTCCGACATTGAACGAATTTCGGTGCGATTTAATACTGGTGGTCTACATGAAAGTGGTCGGGAGAATTTAATTTTTATTCGAATGAACCAAGTGTAAGGCCTTCGCGTGTAGCTGAAAGCAAATGTTCAAGTTTCACCCTTAAACGCTGGTCCGTTATGAAAACAGGTTGTAACATGAAATATAGATTGCATTGAAGCATAACGAAGTTCATGGAATGAAGTTCTTCCAGCGAAGGTGGTACTGTAGTTGGTTTGTCAGCTAGTCAAGAAATTTCGCGCCTTTAGTAGCACCAGAAGTTTCGTACCTTATAACCCCTACCTACCGTGCAATAAAGTAAAGTACAGAATTTTCCTTCGTGACGGTTCCCTTGAAACTGTCTTACTAGTAAGCTCATTGACAAATAGGCGACTACAGAGTTATTACTGTAGTGTAATGCAAATAATAACGTGATTTTAGAAAATTTTTATTGTAACATGCCATGAAACGAATTATGTACTGGCGTGTGTTACATTCTGCTTCATATCATGACATTAGTATTGCGGCAAAGTCGAATCATGTGTCAGTCTGTAGGTAATTTACTCGTATTTGCACTGAACACATCTACTTACCGTAAATGCTGCTGCTGTTACCTTATTCAGCGAGAGCATAATATCAAAAAAGGTAAATCAATTTGCGTTTTGAATGACGTTACTTGTACAATATTTGAGGAGATTCAAGAGAATGTATTTTGTGACTTCGGTGTAGTGCCATAGACCTGTCGCTTTTTTAACTTTGGTGTAGTCTGGCCGTATCTGCAATAACCAGAACGGCAATTATATACTCCCATAAACGTAAGCACTCCACCGGAGTTTTGATAGTTTATTTTTCTTTCGTTGTTTCAGGGTATCTGTTGTTCAAAGACTTCTGCGAGACGATGGCAGAAGAGCCCGTCCCACAACTCAGATTCTACGAAGAAGTGAGTATAAAGTTGATTGAAGACACTACTTTGCTAAAGGAAAGTGTGTTCATGTTTACAGAACCATTCATTTGATCCGCTGTGGCCAAAACTCTGAACATTGTCAACGGAGTAGAAATTTAAATCAACGAGGACAGACGAACTGGCGGAAATTTGGTGACATCCCCCTGCCTCCTTCCCAGAGTATTGGTTTCTTAGAGTAGTTGTTATATAGTTGTCCTTAAAGTCTTGTAGTATATATGGTTATTTTCTCATATCGGTCGTTCAGTCTGAGATAAGAAGGGAATTGATGGCAGAAAGTTACGTAACACGGGACTTCGTTTCTGGCTTTCGTCTGATATTCTGCGTCTTTCGCACAGGGGAAGCAAGTAATCCGTGCTCACTTTTTCCATGATAAATTGTGTTGGATTACACCACTTTAGAGGACCACACGGAGATGGGAAAGTAATATTAAATTATGTCTTACAAAGAGAGCGTGTTAGGACGTCAGCTGGTTCCAGTATGGTTCAGCTTTTGTTATGTCCGTGTTCTTGTCGTAGGGCATGTTGCTTGCCTTTATTTTCTGGTAAGCATATGCTGCCTGCTTGTTCACGTCCTTCGTAATTTCGCGTGACATAACCGGCTGTTTTGTTAATCTATTGTCTTCTGAAATCTGCCGCTTTTTCTTGTATCTAGTTCCTGTTTTTGTCGCGCGTGAGTGCCTGATGGTAAATCTCCGTGTCAAATTGTTCACACAAAACACAGTGAGGGGTTTTAATTCTAAGCGCGAGCCGAAGAGCACTTAGAATATTTACTCGATTGGTTATATTGTGCATTGTATTCTCCTTCAAATGCGTCCCGAATTAAGTGTGCACGCAGTACATTCGCCAACGTTCGGTTGTTTGGGGTGTTCCGAAAGCTGTGCTCGAAAATAGTTTTCTCGGATTAGTTTTTCTTCTGCATTGCAACAGCAGCGAAAGAGTCGAAAAAGTGTTTTCGTGTGTCCATAATCGTACTGCCTTATTTGTAAACTATTCCGTAAAATTTGCAGAGGTCGGGCGCAGACATTTTTTGTACGAGCGTCAATCGGAAAATAAGAACACACAGTAAATACTTGCTTACACGGCAACATTTGCTCGGGATAACGTTTCTCACGAGAAAAGAGAAAAATGACCCACTTCTCCATTTATTCATCCTGAGGGTCCATACATTTGTCACAGCATGTTACCAGGAGAATATATGCCTTCAGCACAGAACTATGGGAAGTGCGAACCAAACTACTGTGAGACAGCTTATTGCACTTTTGCACTTTGAAAGTCACTTGGTGCCAAGACCCCACACAGCCCGACAGACGGCAGCCTTATTGCAGCCTTTTGGATGGCAGTGCCTCGAACATCACCGAACAGTCCTGACTTCGCACTGTTACACTTAATAGTAGCGTCTATGAGCTTAGTTCATCCTAGAACAGGCCATGAGGGCCCAGTGGGGAAGTAGAGATATAGCTCTACTCTTTCTTTAACTTTGGCGCTGGGTGGTCATCGCCGCTTCCCGGCCGCTTTACTCCCAGGAAAGACCCCATACCTATTGAATAGGAGACTGGGTGGGCCCCACGACCGGTATGGGCGGGTGCGGAAAATCTTCCCCTATCCCCGGGATTCAATTCCCGGACTGTCCCCCCCCCCCCCCGTAGTGAGTCGCTGTACTGACTACGCTATCCCGGCCCACCGATGAGCTTAGTGTAAAAACAAAATTTACTATAAAAACTGTTTTAAAGCATCTGTGAAAGTAAAATTTTCTAAGTATGAATTCCTGAAAGCGGTAGGAAACCAAGGAGGAAATTTAGACTTTCTGATTAAGCCACGGAGAATTGCCTGTTCCGTAGTGTCTCGAGCAGCGGCATTGAGGCTGGCGACGGAGGCATCCACAGATCTGTTTTTATACACACAAGACCAAACCATGATCAGAACAAATGCTTACTGCACAAAGAGGCCTGATCCCCTGAGGCGAATTTTCAGTAGGAATACCCATAGTTTTGAGCACAAACTTCAAATGGCAAAACAGTGTCAATCACCGAATGCGATATGCGTGAGGCTTTACAGTGCCAGGCTGCAAGAGTAATTACGTTACTAAAAGTTAGCAACGACTAGATCAAGCAAATTACTGCGGTAGACAGTACCATTGTGCTGACTGAGGCCAGTAAGACAGGTTGAGGTGTAAATCGCCCGTCGCTTAAGTTTTGAATGAGAGTGACACCCAGGTACAGACCGCGTTTCCAGTTAGAACCAGGACTGTCATAATCACCAATGAAAATAGCTCTGTAATTTTGAGTGTGTAACTTGCGTTATAAAAGCAAAAATAATTTTACGTTTAGAAGCAGGGGGAAAATCATTCCAGTAAGCAAGGTAAGGCCATCATGGGGGGGGGGGGGGATTTCAGCCCGTACACATTCCTCATAAAATTTTAACTTATACGTGCGTTACAGGCGCGAACTGTTCTTGATACGGCTGCTAAATCTTCAGCACCACTCTTCGTACTTCTACACAGTTTGTCGGAAGGGAAAACAGTGTGGAAATCGGGAAATAATATTGTGATCGTAACACGTCATTTAAGCCATGTCTCATTTAACTTAAGTACATGGAGCAAACACTATCTTAAGGTCCGACTTTCTTCGTCTTTAAGACCTTCAGCATTTTGATAAATAAGATGTATATGACATTAATTTGTTGGTTGTTTATCAGTCATTGTTTAAATAACAGCGGA
Source organism: Coptotermes formosanus (assembly GCA_013340265.1). Taxonomy (NCBI): domain Eukaryota; kingdom Metazoa; phylum Arthropoda; class Insecta; order Blattodea; family Rhinotermitidae; genus Coptotermes; species Coptotermes formosanus. Next base: position 2,234,023 of record BLKM01000350.1, on the reverse strand, counting down.
ATGCAACAAGTAGAATAACAGACTTTTTGAAATGCTTGACCCTGAAGGTGAAGGCGCTTATATTATTCTAAACGTCGAGAACTGTTTACCCGACACGACGTTTAACATCCCAGAAGGTTGACTCTTCAGTAGTAGACGTGTCCCTGGTCCGATCATACCAAGGAGGAGTACATATTCGCCAACAACACGTGTGGAAAGCATGTTCGCTCTCAGTATGGGCCTGACCGTCCTGTTCTTCTTCTATTAAACCTCGGCTAGCGCCTGAGGAGTTTCATGTTGTGAAGGAATGCATTGACAGAAGTAGGCCTATGGCTTATAAATTCACGTGACATGAAATCTGTGCAGTACATACAGGCATTTGCAAAGTATGTGACCTATGAAATGGAGCACGAGCTATGGGAATAGAAAACCACTAGAGTCAAATACGATATATCCATAAGCAACCATAATGAAATTTGACAATTAAGCTATCAGGTTCACCTTGTAGGCTAATTAATATAATTAAAAGGTAGCCATTTTGCCAGACGTTTTAGGCTTATTTGAGGGCGTTCATCTTGTCTCTAGTCTACTGCATCTTTCTACCGGTAGGGGGTGGACCTACTCAGACCCGTTGGCAGTCATCAGTATACGTTATTTTCAAGGAATTCCTTAATGTAGCGTGTCCTTCAGTGTACCCTTCTATAGTGTCCACAGACCGTGCGGTTGTCCCTCGTGTGTACCGTCATGCACACGTTTACCCGTTAGGTTACAGTCATGTTTGCGTTTCCCGTTCGAAAGCGTATGGATTTGTTTGTTCACCACCACATATACACCAGCTCTGGGACCCACACATCCTCCTGTACAGGGGATTCCGACAGTACTTTGCCGGGTTAAAATGGCGGCGTGTGAAATTAACCAGTCATTCCCATAGCGTACGGAAGTTGCGATTACGTAAAGCTATGCAGCCATTCCATGTGCCTTCATGGCGTGCTCCTTAATTGAGCACGGGAGCGGCTTTATCCTCACTTGTACAGGTATGCTAGTGAGGTATGGATAACGACTAGAATTATGATAGTGAAGTTTATTTTCCCTTGTGCTGTGGTACACATCCTATCGGTTCACTGACCTCAATTCATGAGAACCAGCTTCAGGTATTGATTTCTGTCTCCGGGAAGCCGAAATCTGCACCACGCGAAAGGGACGAAAAAAGAGAATTAGCAAGAAAATAGGCGGGATGCTGAAGCCGGGTACCAGATTGTGCTTTTTCAAAATTTGTCTTAGACGTATCTGTACTTAAAATATGTATTCGATACAGTGTGACCAATGTCGTAGTAAAATACAGCCAAATCTCGTGAATTGGTCTTCTGGAACCAAGGGTAGAAAAGTGTACTCTAATAATTTGGAATACACGTTTTCCATATGAGCCATGTCCAGTTTTAGTTATTTATTCCGAGTTGCAAGATCAGTTTCTGTAAAGATGGCACACAGAAACGATACGCCCTGATTCATCAGCTGAAGTCCAGATTTCCTTCGGTTTTGTTCAGGTTATCACTTTTAAAAAACTGAGTGCAGATTCTGTTCTGTCCACTTTTGCCAGTGAAATCTCTCACTTGCAGAAAAAATTAAACTGTCGAGTGTATACCCTTCTCATTAAGATTGAATGCAAACAGAACAGAGCGTGTAACAAATAAGTCCCCACTGTGTCATAAACGTTAAAAGCATCTACAGTTTCTGCCTCTGATTCAAAACTCAATAGAGTATTCTGCATAGTGTCATTTTAAATTGTGTGCTTACGTAAATCTTCTTTGTTAGTTGGCAAGATATTTTGACTAATGTCAGTATGTTCACTACCATTCGGTTCAGAATGTCTTCCCCTTTGCTGTCTAAAAATAAAGATTGACATTTACACAACTGTAATTCTTCCGTTCTATAAGGGCGCGAAACTTGTTCTGTCGCATTGAGGGAAGAACGTAGGTTGAGGGTGATCGAGAACAGGCTGCTGAGGAAGATACGAAAGCCTAAGAGGGAGGAAGTTAAAGGAGGCTGGGGTAAATTGTATAATGAGAAGCTTCACAATTTTACTCCTCACCGCGTGTTGTGAGGTTTTCACGGTAAGGAGTATGCGATGAGCGGGGCGTATGGCGTACATGGGGGGGGGGGGGGGGAGGAAGTACTGCAGGGTTTTGGTCGGGAAACTTGAGGGAGAAACCACTTGGAGGACCCAGGCGTAGGTGGTAGGATAATATTAAAATGCATATCAAAGGAATAGGGTGGGAGGGCGCAGATTTATATGGCTCAGGATAGGGATAGGTGTGAGGCTGTTGTGAACACGGTAATGGACCTTCTTATCCACGGAGCACGGTGAATTTTTTTGACTAGCTGCAGAAGTATTAGCGTTTGAAGAAGGGCTCTGCTGCATGGAGTTGTTTACAACCAGGGAGTGAAGATATTTTCCTGGACAGCGCGTTGCTGGTGTCGAAACTGGTGGGGATTTATTGCGGTCAGATAAATGGAAATAATTACGAAAAATCTGTCCATGAAAAGTCAGCAAGTAACCTGTCATGTATGTTTGGAGTTTTGTTTGGTAATGGTCCGTGTCGCGCAATGCGGTCAGAAAAGTTGCCTTCAAAACATTCTGTGAAAAGCACTAGCATATAATCGAGTGGCTCCTAAGAAGATGCATTATTTGTGGCTTCTGCGTAGGAGAGTATTTCGGCTGGTGAAGACACACGAAGAGAAAGAGTTCCCTCACTGACCGGTAGGTCGTCTTTGTTGATTCTGGGTTACAGTAGCGTGACTACCGCCGTGTATTGTGACCCACTGTGGCGTAGCTGTGGACAGCGTTGACAAGTTCGGCTGAAATGTCAGGCATAACGTAACAGTTCTGGCGCGTTCGCTGTGTGGTTGCCCCTAGATATAAACTCGTGACTATGTTCAGTGAAGACGCTCATGACGCGAGTAAATCAGATACGCTTTTCCGCATCGTGCGTTTGTCCTGCTTGATATTTTTCGATCTCATATTGTACCTCACAGAACATTTGTCACGATTATACAGACCAATCATGGCGAGAGATAATAAATTACGTAGGCCTTCATGTGAAGTGTCTGTTATGTTTGTCTCCTTTTTTACCATAACCGGAATGTGTCGACAAATTTTAGTACAAACGTAATTTCATGAAAATGCGTCAGGCTGAAGTCGCGTTGTTCCATACGGAGAGACGGACAAACGGATAATCATGACGGCGCTAATAGTCGCTTTTCGCAACTGCTTTGTGAGCCGCCTAAAATTTGAAACACAAACGGCACTGCTGTAGTGACGGACGGATGCAGTCATGACCGTGACTGAAGATAGGACGGCATGCTGCAGGAGAGCTGCAATCCTGGGAGAAGAGAATTTTGCGTAGCATACCAAACCTGAAGGAAGGCTCCGTTGATTTTAACTGTACACTGATCTGTGACATTTTACTTGTAGGTAGCTGTAATACACAAACTTCAATTGTGTGATATTAAACGCTGTCGGTATGAGGATCAGAATGTACGTCGACCTTTTTCTGATGGAATCTGATCTGAAGAGAAAACTGCGTTTATCGGAAAATGCGTCCGGTCCCGTGATTGTAGAGTGAGAGTCAATGCAGAAGTTATGTAACGAAAGGAAACTGACGCTTAGCCTGCAAATACGAAAAGAAAGGAGAATGGTCTTCAATGAATGAACGATTGAATGAAAGAGGTAGATGAAAACTGCACGGACTGCTGGCAGCAGAGAGAACGAGGAACAAAGAGGAAGCATGAATGAATGAATGAATGAATGAATGAACGAGTGAATGAATGAGTAAATAAACGAATGAATGACATGGAAACGTGTAGGTATATTACTCAGTAACAGTGTAGTTTGCAGATGTGGCTTAATTTCTACCTTGTGTTTTGGATCATAATATGTGTGGTTTGTACTTTGGAATGTTTGTATGTAAAGTACACATGTTAAACGGAAATCTGTTCGAAAGGGAAGTGATCATGCCACGTGCGATTTCGTCTTAATTGAGTGGGTCCAGCTGTATTTACGATTATTGGCAAACCGCTGAGTCAGCTTTATGGTGTGAAATGTCACCCCTTTTCCTGCAGAATGCAAGTAACGAAGCGTGTTACTACTCTGCATTACAAGTATGACAGTCATTTATAATCCATATAAACTGCTGTCAGTGGAGGATAGTAACTGTTGGTAACGTTGACATCGGCGTTATTGATTTGTTGCAGATCAAACAGTACGAGAAGCTGGAGTGCTTAGAGGAGAGGAGGAAGCTAGCACGAGAAATATACGACAACTTCATCATGAAGGAGCTTCTGGCGCACTCCCACGTAAGTTGCTTGGTTGCATTTTGTGACAGAGATGCCAACATAATAGGAACCTGCGGAGGAGGCTCTTTATGTCCGTATTAGAAGGATCTTCTGACTAAGAGGTTGAAGTTGCTAAGGGAAACGTTTGGTGCTTGGTTACGGAACGTTCTGTGGCAGATGTTTGTCTGGGACGGTTTCGTTAGGAATATGCCGATGGAGATTTTCTTTTAGAACCATGTGGTTTTGACATGTTCTGAGGGAAGTGTTCGTCTAGAACAGTGCGGGTTTGGAATATGCTGAAGATCTGTCATCTAAAACCGCATGTTTTGCAAATATGCTGAAAGAAATTTTCATCTGGAACTGTGTTTGTAATAGTATGAACATGACAGGCAGTGTAAGCATAACGTAACATTGTGGCGCGTTCGTGTAACCACTGTTGCTGTGGAAAAGCAATAATTATTAAATATTATGAGTGTGTGTATTCTTACCTTAGTTATCCGGCATGCAAATCTCATGCGCCGTATGAAATTGTCATCTGTGGCCTGTCAGGCTGTACTGTATCTTTCCACATAAACGGCACGATTTTCAGAAAAAGCTTATTAAACGTACAATGTGTGTTTGGTTTTCTCCACCACTTCTGTTTGACAGTTCTCATTCTAAGAATAATTTAGCGAGGTACTATCAAATGTTCACAAGTCTTCATATAAAGTCCCCGTTATTCTTGTCAGATTTTAATGAAACTTGAATTTTCTCGACAGAGTTTCGAAAAATCCTCAGATATCAACTTTCATGAAAAAACGTCCAGTGGGAGCCAAGTTGTTTCGGACGGACCGACAGACGGCCAGACACACGTGACGAAGCTAGTAGCCACTCTTCGCAATTCTGAGAACGCGCCTAAAAACCGAACAGTCTGATACGTTTTCGTCATTTAGCTTAGTTGACAGGCGTGTTTCGTCACTTTGTACCTGATCTTTAGTACTAACTCGATCACAGCTTCTTTCGTTGTGTTTTATCGTGTACAGTGTCTCGTGTTTTAAACTTTATCCGTAATATCGTTTAAGTACAAAATCATTCAACTCCTAAAACTTCCAAATAAACCACCTTAACTTGTGTATCACTGTGGCAGTTTGCTTCTTTAGTGACACGGCAGGTAAGTTTTTTTTACTTGTAGTACTTTTTGTCGTAATGTTTTTCGTCTGTATTCGCTTGATATTAAAATATATCACTACTTTTTGTGTGTTATGAAGGCATCAGTGTACATTGGATACAGTTGTGATCATTGTGTTGCCCAGTTGTCTGTTGTTTCGCAGTCATTCAAAATTTGTGTCTCGTATTTGGTGTTTTTGTGCTTGCTCCGATGTTTATTGACGTTCTCTTGGTTTGTCGCGGATCGTGCAAACGTGGGTTATTTGAATCGTCACCGTTTGTATTCTGTGCAGCGTTGCTGTACCTCATTCAGTCGTGGTGCAAGTTCTGCCCGACATGATGTTCATTGCAGAGGCACAGGTGCGCTGAGTGATTCGTTTTACGGCGGTGGAGATCCTCTCTGCCAAGTCCTTGATGTCTTCTGGTTCAGTTGTGTGTATCGGGCATACCATAAGACTCCACAGCAGCATATCACGGGGAGATACCGGTTGAGCTTGGTGGCTGCTGTAGAGGACCAACACACCCGGAGGCCGTATCCACCTAATTTCGTGCGACACGAGTATTAATTAATAGGTGCCCTGGCTGCTGTGAGTACGCGTTGACGGTGATGGACCGAGTGGGCTCGTCTGGGTGAATCTTACGGCTGATTTAAAATCAAAGTTACGTTACTGCTGATGGTCGGTCAGTCAGTCTAGATGTCGAGCCCCCATATTTTAGTCTGTTTTGAATCTTCTGTCACTTTTAGGGCGCCTTCTCTTACGAGATTGCGGCTCTGCTGGTTGTCATGGGTCGCCGTCCCCAAGGTCGATTTCTGCGTCGCTGAAAAAAGGGTCTGGGTGGTATAGATACAAATTACCGAACACACGCGTACGTTATATATGCACACTGTACTTTATTTCTATTTTTGCGTACTATTTCTGCAGCCGGCGGCGTGCTTGCTACCCGTCTGGCCCGTGTCTCACAGCCACCTGTTTTCTATTACCGACGGGCCGGGGGAGGGGACAAAGGTCGTGGTGCACGGGCGGCAGACGTCCTGGCTGGCCAGGTAAATTTCCCCCCGTACCGACCGGCGTCAGTGGCAGCCGGGCGTGCTAGCCATTGGCGTCTGTCACAGGCCACACAGAGACCGTTGCACTGCGATACGTCCCTGCAGCGTACACACAGCACCGCGTAGGTCTGGGGCAGTGGCTGTGCAACTTGCGAGTGAGACGCTGCATGCCTATGTCGCGACTGAAGAGTTCCACGCGCCGTCGATTGTCAGCGAAGTGTTGTATTCGCACAAATACCGATAGTTGTTGTCGTAAATTCCGGCGAAATTTTCCAGATACATGTATTCCAACACAAAAGCACCTTCGAAATTCCCAGCAACAGATTCGATTTTCTGCAGGCCGTCTGTGTTCTGTCTTTTCGAGACACTGGCGCGCGCTTAATAAGCGGTTAATTGAGTAATTAAGTAAATACGTTACTGTTCGGCTTTATTTTCGTGTGCTAAATTGTGTTACTCGTTTACACAGATTTACAGTACACTTTGGCCAGCTGCCATCGTCGGTGGTGTTAGGCCAGTAATTTATTTACACATTTCTTTCCACGGTTTTAAATATAAACCAACAGTTGTATTAAATAATGATGATTAGCGTTGCGATATTATTTGTCAAAGTGAGTGCACGGGGTTAATCACTTGCACCTTGACATAAATTTATAAGTGGCTAGTGAAGTTGTCTACATGTCGTACCCTTCAAGTAGTTACACCCGAGTGCGTGCATGTTATCATGAGACCAACTCCGTACAATTTATGGAAGTCTGACTGATTCTCACTGGTTGCCTGATATCGTGGGAGGATGCGACTGCCGGGGGGGGGGGGGGGGGAGAAAGGTCGGGGAATAGGGTGAATGTTCACTGTCATTGGTCATCCTATTGGCTCCTACCTTCGAGACTTTCTGCGGTACTGAGAATAATCTTCTAGCAAGTTGGTGGACAAAGAAATAAGGCGCTGTTTTCATTTATGGGTTAATTTTTACTTCAAATCCAATTTCCGTAGTGGGCCAGGCGTGACTGGTTAATCGCTGCAGCTGCACAGTGTTAAGTTTCAAACCTTCAAAAGCTTGGGGGGGGGGGGGACGCGTGTGAGGTAGGTCGCAATGCCCTGGTCCTTTGAGGCACGCATAGAGAACCTCTTTAACTCCTAGGACGATTCGCAACACAGCTGCAACTCTTGGACCATTTTGTTACCGAAACTGTCTGCTAGTTGTCGGATGTTTGGTAGGTGGTGTGAACTCGCGACAGAATTATCTGTTCGGCGTTTCTGGTCTTGTATGTGTGACTCGTCCATAACAATGCACATATCGTTGTAGTTGCCTTAGTTAAGCGTAATATGGCCTTCATATCGATATATATCAAGCAGTTAGGGTTGGTATTTTATTTGCGTACCTAACTATGTAGTAAAATGCTGTGCTGATCTTGTGAGATGTACACAAAACACAGTTCTGTTTTTAAAACTTTGTAGGTGTATCAGATCAAATAGTCTACTTATCAGCCGAGTCAAATTGTGCAGAAGGGTGCATCTGCTTAACAGTTAGAGGTGTAAATGTAGTAAATATTTTGTGTTTATTGTAACACTCGAACGAAATATTCTGTTAATTAGAGATGGGCGATATATGTCGATGCACCAAGCCCTATCACGACTGTGATGTCTCTCAGAAAGCACGCTGTAGCGTAACCACGGAAACCGACTGGGTAGTTACAAGGCAAGGCAACGATGTTATTATGTAAGGCAGGTGGTGTCGTAGAATAGTGATTACCAAAACCCTGTGTAATGAGCAGCCTGACGCCAAAATGTAACGTAAGAAGGAGAAGAAGAAGAAGAAGAAGAAGAAGAAGAAGAAGAAGAAGAAGAAGATATTAGAGACTTTTGTAGTGTCATGACTGATTTTGAGAAGAGCTGCCAGTCCAGAACTTCACTTGGTAAAGGATGGGAAAGACGATTGCCTGCCTAGTCCTACAGTATTTCGAATATGTGGAGGCATCACTTCTGTCGCTTCTACTGAATGTGCTGGGGTTAACTGTGTTAGGCAGACTGAAATACATATAGCTGAACCGATTGTCTTTGAGGTTTAGATTGCTATTGAGAATGTTAACATTATTAACCGTCAGAGAATGATCAAATTCTGGCAAAATCGATCTGTTTAGGAGGTAAAACAATACGTTCCGAAATCCAGGAACCATTTGAAATGAAGAAGATATTGTGTGAAGAGTGGAATAAGTCTGTTATTGTGCCAGTACTCTTTAATAAGAAGGGCGATACAGGTAATTGTAGGAACTACCGAGGCATATAACTTGTGAGCAACGTGCAAAATTTTATCCGACGTTCTCCTCTCAAGTTGAACCCCGTTTGTATACGAGGTTGTTGCGGATTATCACTATGAAATTCGACGTGATAATCTACTGCTTGTACATTCTACATTCTTCAGATACTTCTGAAGAAATACGAATATACCGGAGCAGTACATCGGCTATTTATAAACTCCAAGCAAGCCTGTGATACGGTTAGGTGGGATGTTTTATGTAATATTCTCATTGAGTTTATGTGTTTAAATGAAATTATAGTGAAGTCCGGCTAGGCAGGCGTTCGGCTAATACCGTTCCTGTTCAGAATGGTATGAAACTAGATGCTTTATAGTCATTGCCTTTCAACTTCGCTTTGAAAATGTGCCGTTGCGAAAGTAGAAGAAAGAACCCGGGGGGGTTAAATTGAATGGCACTCCAGTTTCTGATCTGTGATGATTATGATAATTTGTTTGGCGGAAACATAAGTACTATAAAACAAAATAATAAACACCAACTGATGCGCTAAAATGTATATAATCTTTATTCGTAAAAGTCTCCTACATGTTTCGACCCTGTTGGGCCATCTTCAGGGAGAATAGTCTGGATACACTCTGGTTGCGTTTATACGGTTAAGTGTGAATGTGCCCTAGGTTTCATCCTCCGTTTGAGAGGTATATATATTTTAGTGCATCAGTTGGTGTTTATTCTTTCGTATGATACAGCGCACGGACATAGAACACATTAAACTATAAAACAAGTTAGGAAATGTTCCCAGGGCATAACACCTCTGGTGCTTTCCCCCAGTTATTGCCCCTGTTAGTCGTGAATACGTTTCAGTCCATGCTAAATTAGATCAGTCCGTCTTTCGTTATTCATGTGGGGTGATAGTTGCCTTTACATCGTCAGTTGTTACTCTAGTCTGTCTGGCTCTACCTCATGTCTTGTACCTCTCTCGTAAACGTCAAGATATCGTATTTCATGTACGTCTGTCGTAAATGGTGAGGTATCGTGTTTTGTGTACGTTCTTCGTAAATATTAGGTGAGTGGATCGTCAGATGTTTCCTCGGCCTCCGTTCTTACCTCGCAGAGAACACTCTCTCTGTTACAACAACAAATCGCAAAATGTTCGTTTATCTTTATGTAAAGTGTCTGTAAATTTTGTCGATTGTAACCAAAATGGAAATACTTTGACAAAAGTAGTAAAAATCCCAAGTATGAAATTCCATTAAAATTTGTCCAGCGGGACAGTTGATTTGTTCCATGTGGACGGACAAAGGAACAGACAGTTGTTAGTATGGAGGTTGTTCTAGATGTAAATACTTAGAAAGCTACATAAGTATTTGTTCAGATCTCATCAGTAGAATGCAGGACAAAGTCACAACATACAGATGGCTAATAAATCCTTTGAAACTGTGGTAGAGTTCAATCTTGGGTATGACACTAACATATAAAAATTGCATACACAAAGAAATTGAGTGTTAAATCAGGGAATGCTTACTACCATTTGGTTCAGAAGCTTTTGTCTTCCCATTTGCTACCAAAATCATACATTTAGAAATCACTGAAACTGTGAAACATAAACAGTTAAACGTGACTATCATATGACATCTGAAAGAGTCAAAAATCCGGAAACAGTTGCGTGCTACTGTTTGGATTTTTCATAGGACAAGATAATACAGTAATTATGCCTACTCACTAGTAGTTGCATTTTAAGCTTATTTAATGGTGTATGGTTTTTAACTCATTAATATCAGATGTTCAGCATTGAGAAACACTTGAACTTCATATGGGACAGTTGTAAGTATGTGTACCATTTCTTCTGATGGTCAGTAATCAGACATTTTGTGCTTGAAGCGGGGATACTTGTTTCCTTCAATTCACAGGGTGACCAAGAGTTATTTTCAAAACATTTTCAGTGTAATCAAGTTTGGTAATGGGCAGAGTGTGTGTTCACTCGAATTTACAAACACATTGTTAAAGTACTCTTCAGATATTGGTTCATCTATAAGAGGTTTACAGGATTTGTAATGTATGGCATGAATCCAAGTTTTTTAAATGAATTTCATTGTACAATAGACTATTGAAGTAACAAATTTCTGTGCTGTATTTTAAAATGGAATAGTGTGAAGAATTGATTATTCTTCATTCCAGTGCATTATGTGGTTATTTATTAGTTGTAAACCTTGACAGTTAAACTTGAATTTCATGCTCGAAGTAATCTCACTCATTTATTTTCATTCCTGGAGTGCATATGATTGAGAAGGCTGTCGGTTAGTTATTGTCAGCAAGTTGAAGTGTAAGTTTCACAAAGATGAGTACCACACACAGAAAAATATGGCAGTGAAAGAAAATGCCAATAATATTTACTTTATACTGTTTTTTACAGGATTATTCAAAAGAAGCAGTGGCACATGTACAGATGTTTTTAATGAAGAATGAAGTTCCAGTTAATTTATTTGAGGTAAGTGTAAGTTGGAACCAATTAGTGTGTGTGTGTCTTCATTGTGACGTGCAATGTAATATACTTTCATAATGTAATTGATCTACTCCTCTTTGTTTCTAGCCGTACATTGAGGAGATTTTTAATCATCTTAGAGGGCAACCTTTCAAGAAGTTTTTAGAAAGGTGAGAATGAAGGTAAAAACTAAACGAGGAGAGTAGAAAACCTAATACTTGGGATAGGTAGGTGCCAGAATGGGGTTTGTAGGCTTAGCATTGTCATGACTCCTGAATGACATGGTGCCATTTACTGGAATTACTGGAAATGAAATGACTGGCAAAGAGCTCCAATAACTACATGTACAGACGTTTATAACAAGTGAAGTGTATGTATACACATGTAGAGCATATTTTGAACAAATCAGTGGACATATATTGTGTAGTGTCAGTTCATACAGTAAGCTACAGAGTTTTGTTTTGTCAGTTGGCAGGTTATTGACTTTAATAAAGAGCATGATCTGCTTCTAATGGAATATAAATGCTGCCTGAAAGATGAATTAGCCATAAAAACCTAAACCATGACCCTCTAGAACTCATGCTCATACTTCTAAAAACTTTCTTCAAGTTTTCGTTTTCATGACCTTAAATGTTAACTTGATGGAGCCTTTGCAGCAGTTGAATGGATAACCTTACAGAAAGTTTGTGATGTGTTCCTTTATCAGCTGCGTTTTGTCACATTGCCAGTAGACTTTATATTTGGTATCTTTGGTGCTGCTTAAATTCGAATTGCTGTTTCCAGTGATACTCATGTAACTCAGGGCTCAGTGTGTTGAACATTAATTTAACACCTGTATGTAATTGGTCATTATACTTTTATTCAGGAAAGGGAGGGAAATGACTTAACAGATGTGTAGTGTGATTGAAGGACAGCTTTTCCTCACACACTGTTATTGTACTTGTTCCCACTGATGATGAGCTTCTGGGATGTCATCCTTTTGTCATTATCCATCTGGCAGACTCTTTACCCCTTCTAACTGCATACTGATGTGTTCAGTTTAAATGTGAATACATACTATAAATGCAAATGCAAGTGCAAGTCAGTGCACAGGCCAGAAGACTACAATTTAAATCTCATTTTTGTAGTCAGAGGGCATAAATACAAATGAAATATATTAAATAATTCAGCTGAGTATGCCTACTGTGTGAGCCGGAGAAAAGTTTACAAGTGGGTGGAAAAGATTCATGTGTGTAAAGGTTAAGGAGACAGTCATTGCACCTAGGCAGCTGCAGAAGTAGCATAGGTGAAATTGCACTGAAGAAAATATCATTCATCAAAGAGAATGGTGAAAGAATGGCCAAGCATGCAGTGCTTTATATTCTGCATCAGAGCACTTGATTCTGACAGAAATAGGAAACTTGTGCATTGAAAAGCCTTATCATTATATATCTAGAGCATGGCCATGAAGTCTACAATCCAGGAAAATGTGAACTACAGATAAGATTTATCCCAACTTATTGTACACTTTATACAATACACTTGTATATGGTGTGAAGTGTGCAGTAAGGTGGAATAAATCTTGCCTATATATTACTCATTGCGTGGAGGATGTATTATATCAAATCTGAACTAAGGCCTTGCCATGGCTCAGGCAGTTAGTCACTGGCCTCTCACCGCAGAGGCCCATGTTCACTCCTGGGTAAGTCCATGTGGGATTTGTGGTGGACAAATTGGCACTGGGGCAGAGTTTTCCCTGAGTACTTCAGTTTTCCTGTGTCAGTTGTATTCCACTGGTGCTCCATTAGACAGTAAAATGAGAAGAACTAATCATCTTCATCATACGGTTGCACAGTAAGCCTCAAGGCTGTGCTGCCTCCTTAGCATCTGCTGAAGGGCCCTTCACCACAAAAAAAATCTGAACTACAGTTGAAGATTCCACTTCCACAGCTGCTTTCTAAAATAATTGTTTCCACCTCTGTTCACTCCCTTTCCTCTCTCCTTCTTCTGGTTGTAATCTTGGAGTTACAGCTGTGGAACAAGATGTGATACAGTGACACACAGAAGAATGTATATTGGCATGTCAACCGGAGTTGTTCACAGCGATGAAAGGAAAGTTATTCTTTGCCATATACTTTTTTAATGGGGAAAACAGAGCTCTCATTTATTTATTTTTAGCCAAAATACAGTGTGACCATAATAATATTATGTTGTGTTGTAAACAACAACTCAAAAAATCCACATATCCAGAATTATCACCCCCCCCCCCCCCACCACATTATATGAGGTTTGGCAGTCTTAGATTTATAAATAGTAGTTGATGGGTTATTAATAAACAGATTATTCTTTTAACGTTAGGGAGTGTGATTATCTGGTGAAGTTACTTGTCAGTAAAATAGAAATGAACAAGCACTGAATGTGAAGAATTTAAAAAGAGAGAGAGAAAGACAAAGCAAGAGTGCCTGTCTGATTTTTAGTTTGAGGTTAGTAGACTAATACAAAATGTTGACATGAGTGATTAAGCTGCTGAGATGTAACATACTAAACTTCAGTGACTAATACCTTGAAATGCTGGCATTTCGTTATGCATAGCAGTGTACTTCAATGAAAATGGTCACGAAGTATAGGCCTTTAGTATAGGCATATATATCTTTGTGGCTGTCTTCGGTGTTTCTCGTGTCTTATAGAGTTCACTCTATATTAGATCAGGGTTGCCAGCACAACAGCCAAGCAAACTCGGGGCGTTCTCCTCCCGAATGAAGATGCATCTTTAATTGGTAAATTCATCCCCTGTACTTTTTCTTCCACATTAAGCCCAGAGTCTTTTATGAATGTTTATTGCTGAAGCAATTTAAAGCAATCTGTTGACAGTGGTGGTACTGAGTATGAGTGGACAGCTTGATGTTTACAAAGTCTTTGCCATTTGCCATTATTTGTCAGAAGAACCAGTAAAATTACAGGTATCATACTGCGTTGGACATACTGAAATGTGTTGCATATGACGTTTAAATTAACCGCTGAGAGGATCAGAATATATATTAAAGGATTAAGTAACTGTATTAAGATTGCTTTGGCCTGTTGAACTCTTATCAAGTTTGTTTCAGGCCAGGTGAACTGCCGTGTTATTGTGTGGGACCAAGTGATCTCCATCAGGATTGTTTTGGTCACTGGGAACTGCACTGTTAGGGCCTAGCATAGTCAGTTGACATATTCGTATCAGTTCATCCCTTCCAATCAGGCTGCGTATGACCACACACAAGCTTGTTAACACATTGCTTCACCGACGGTTTATGAGGTGCCTGTGGTCCATCTTGTGGATACCTGATACATATATGCTGCATAGAGTTTCTACAAGAAGTATTATAAATTCAGATGAAAATTTTTGGATATGCCTGTTTCACGCAGGAAAACAGTTTATAAATTTGTAAAAGGTTTCAAGAAACAGGTTACGTTTTAGTAGTAAGGTAGTAGGTAGAATAGATGTGCTAAGTCACCAAAACTGAATTAAATTACTGCTAGTTTGGAGATGTTATGAAGCATATCTTTGGCACGATTTGGACAGCAACTGAGTGTGTCTGTTTTGTCACTGTGAAATTCAACATAACTGCAGCATTTGTATCCATGTCACTCAATTGTGGTTCACAAACTCCTTGACACATTGTGAAGCAGAGCTGAATTTTGTCAACTTGTACCTACAAGGGGATGCACATTTAGAGGTGTATTTATAAATTCACACTGATGTGTAACACATGTTCTGACACCATTTTTAACACCTTTCCAATTACAACAGTACACATTCCTTTTTTCAGCAAGACAGTGCACTGGTTCACATTGCAAACCACTCCCACCGCCTACTTTAAATATGGCGAGTAGAAACCTAATATTAACTGCAGTACCTTGAACGCACATGGACTGCCACTCTTGGGGAATTGTGGTAATGGTGATCATTTTCATGTCTGCTGTCATGGGATATGGTCCTAGTGCAGAGTGATGTGTGGGGCCATTTTAAAAAATGTGCCCACATATGGCTGTCACAGACATGATTGCTGTCAGTATCTGACAGAATACTCATAGCTGTCAAACAGCCAGATTGCCTCATTCAGTAAGACATATTCCTTCACTACATTCACATCTTTTTTATATGTAACACCTTTTTAGTGATATTTACCAACTCCATAACTTTTTTAATGTAAAAGACAGGGAGCTGGGAAGGGACAAGGGAGTAATAAGAGAAGAGAGAAAAGGGGTGAGGAAGGAACACAGGACAGGGGCTGAGATGTGGATAATGAAACAGCAGGAAGGAAGGGGTGGGGGATGAAGATATAGAAGTTATTTTCCTGGAGAGATTCAAACTGCATATGCACTAAATAAGTGTCTTGACCAGATGACATGCTGTCCTGACAATTTTCCTTCGTTGATCCCAGTCCTTCCAGAAAAATGCTGAGATGGTCTTCTTCTTACAGCATCATTTCCATTTTATATAGATTGATGGATAAAATGTTTTACTGTCTTCTGTCTACTCACAGCTTTTCAGAAGGATGGAAGCTTGAAATTGTACTGGAAATGTCATGACCACTTTATTTGACAAACCACCCAAAGCACCATAACAAAATATCACAGCTTATCATGTAGCAGATATGACATACCTAAGAACTCCATATTTATTAAAGCGGGGGAAGTTTTCCTATGCAAATATGGGAAGGTCATTTCCACCATTTGTAAGCATGCATTTTGGATCTCACCTTTGTTTGTTTGTTTGTTTGTTTGTTTGTTTGTTTGTTTGTTTGTTTGTTTGTTTGTTTGTAGTCTTTTCCTCTCCTACCTACTTGTTCACAGTAGGTGTAGAGGGTTTTATTTTCACTTGATCACACTC
Source organism: Coptotermes formosanus (assembly GCA_013340265.1). Taxonomy (NCBI): domain Eukaryota; kingdom Metazoa; phylum Arthropoda; class Insecta; order Blattodea; family Rhinotermitidae; genus Coptotermes; species Coptotermes formosanus. Next base: position 2,217,935 of record BLKM01000350.1, on the reverse strand, counting down.
AAGCACACACCACACTCAGTAGGACCCCTCTGGTCAAGGAATCAGCCCATCGCAGAGACCTCTATCTGACAAAACAAACACTGTACAAGAGACAAACATCCATGCCCTGGCTGGGATTTGAACCCACGATCCTAGCAAGCGCCCAGCCGCAGACCTACACCTTAGACTGTGCAGCCACTGGGATCTCATGCCTTTGTATTGGCATTTAAATCTTAATGTGAAAAGTGACTTGTATTTAATCTGCATTCCTTCACATTTTCAGTGGGTTTTACACTGGTTAAAACTGTAATGCATTCATGAAGAGAAAATAGTATATACCATCTGAAATGGCACTGACATTAAGTTTACGCCCTGTCAAGAAGTGAATACTTATACGCTGTAACGTATATAAACGTGAAATTTTTTTATTAGCGTTTTTGACCTCATACTTGACAATTAGTTGCTGAAGTACACTGTTGCATGCAGATAATTATTGTATCACAAGTTTTTAATGCCTTTTGTGAGTGTTTGCATTCATTATGAAGTAGAATTTTTAAATGCTTGTAAGCACCTCCATCCAGAAAATATTACCTCTAAACATTTTTAGCTTGTAAAGAAGTAAACCACAAGTTAAATTGTGTGTGTTTGTATATTTTAAAATACCATAACACACCTTTAACACCCAATTTATTTTTATTGTTAAAGCAAATTAACACAACTGTTTTTCGAACGTAATATTTTTCTGATATCAGGAATGAATCTGTAACTGGAAAAGTGTAATTTATATTTTTGAAATCTGAATAGTTGTTAAGTTTTGTAAATGCAGTTTATACAGTCAGATATATTATGATCAGAAAATACCCTGCAAATTTTTTTTTGGTCTTAAATAGATACACAGGTGTGTTCTGTTACATATTATTTTCTCTTTACAGTGATAAGTATACAAGATTCTGTCAATGGAAGAATTTAGAATTAAATATCCAGGTAAGAATGCAGTCTGTAATTTTGTTCAAAATATTGGCGTGTGAAATGTTTGAGCTGTTCTGAAATTGCATCTTGAATCATTTTGGAAGTTGGTGTATTATTTAATACACAGAAGAAATACTAGTTTTATAATCAGTGGCCATTATACTGCACTTGTTCTTCATAAGCGTGCATGTAGAATTTAGCTTCTTAAATATTGTAACTGGCCAGAATTAATTAAAGCATCACAATCACGAAAATAAAGGCAAAACTATGTATTTTACTCCTCTTAATTGAATGTGTGAGGAAAACAGTATAAAAATTGATAAAAGTCTCACTTTCTTCATAGAGTTGTGTTAGTACTCTGTAATTAATGGATTGGGAGAAATGTCTAGATGGAAATGTAGTCTACTAAAGCATGAAAGTAAGAATTCAGATTGAGTTGCAGAATATGGGAGTAGTTTGTATTTGTGTTTTACATAAATCTCTATCAGTCAACCTGCCCTGTGGAGTACTGGGCATTTACATCCTGCCCTATTCTGTCAAAGATGTGTTGCCCATTTTCCAAGCAGGAAAAGTAAAATCCAGTCAAAGCATGTTGAAGTTTGTATATGAAAAAGTCGTTGTCTTTCAAAGTTGACATTCTTCATGTTTGTGTTTATGATATTGCAGTTAACAATGAATGACTTCAGTGTTCATCGGATCATTGGGCGTGGAGGTTTTGGAGAGGTATATGGCTGTCGTAAAGCAGACACGGGAAAGATGTATGCCATGAAGTGTCTGGACAAGAAACGGATCAAAATGAAACAGGGCGAAACTTTGGCTCTTAATGAGAGGATTATGTTATCTCTAGTCAGTACAGGGGTAAGTTCATTGTTGTGAACTTAATAGGTACAAATTCAAGCAACTTCACTAACGTTATTCAGGGGAACACAGTGTTCACAGTATTACATCCTTATTAAGTCAGCACTTGTAATGTGAGGTGATGGGCTTGTTGTAAGATACTAGTCATCATGTCCATTTGTCTCTGCCTCCAGCACCGACAAATTTTATTGTATACTGTATGAACATTATAATGATAAAAGCCTATACTTGGTAATTACCAGTCATTGATAATACAGGCATGATGGCCATGCAAAAGTAGGTGGTAATGGCAGTAGTGCTGCATAATATAGGGATCTGGAAATATATCTTTTAAAAAATTTGAACTTTCATTAAAGTTTGTTTTGGTTGCTTGGTTTTGTGTAAAAAAAACTACCTGTCAGCCATGTGACATAGTTTTCAGTTTGGTTGTAATAACTAACCTTTTAAAGCCTAGCGGTAACTCTACATACTGCCAGGTTTAACATTAAAAAATTCTACATAGTGCCCACATTGTGTTTATGTGTTTTGTACGGATCTCAGAACAAACAGCAACTTTGCCTTATAGAACATTAAGAGACTGGTTTTTATAACCGAAGTGGAGAGTGTTTACAGCGCGGTACGCGCTGAGTCCTTATATAAAACAGATACGCTTCGTCTTTAAAGGGCTAACACTGGAGCAAGGTGTATGGAATTTTGGAGTGTGAAGGTAGTAAGTGTAACTACAAATATTTTATGAAACAGTAAATTTATATTCATAGTTACAAACAGTTGATGCTCCAAAACTAGTAATGGCATGCTTCATTACTAAAAAATAACACTTCTAATTTACCAGTTCCTTCATGCACCTGTTCCTGTAACCAAGTGCAGAAGTGAATCTTAGCACCGCGTACAGGATTAGTGAGTCTCCAAATAACAGTTACCATATACAGATGCAATTGCATAAGTATATTTGTTGTGTGAGCAGATTGTAATGGTAATGCCAGATTATGCAGTTAAATGTGCAAAAGATTTCCGTCAGCTTCTTTCTAAGAAAGCCCAAGTTTTGTCTGATATTTCTTCTGGCAGTATACTCCATTTGTTGTTACCGGTTTTGCCCAACACTGATCTCACATTATATGTTTTTTAATATTGTCTCTATCACTGACTTGTTAGGAACGCCAACACCAGGAAGGTTTTGATGAAATCTGTGGTCCCATTCTATGTTACAATTTTAATATATGTTCTGACTAAGAACAGTTGTTTTTCAGTTCTTCCACGCCATATTTTCCACATCAGTCTGCTGTGATAGGAAGAAAGCAACTGATTTGGTCAGTGATATCTTGTGTGTAACTTCGTGGAAGAATATATAACATTCACATCAGCACCAAACTAGTCTTGACCAGCATGTCGATGGTGTCATAAACAGAAAGCCTGGTGTTTTGTGCTCAACTGGAATCAGTAGTTTTTGCTGAAAAAGTAATCTTCATAAAGCCTTCACCCTTCCTAAAACTCCATATTTGTAATTTGTTACAGAACTTTAGTGGTGGTCAGAATCACTTCAGTGAGTTACACTATGAGTATGTAAAGGCCAAAGTGGGAATTATGTCTTGTATTTTCAGGTTGACTGCCCATTCATAGTTTGTATGACCTATGCATTTCATACACCAGACAAACTTTGCTTCATTCTGGACCTTATGAATGGCGGAGATTTGCATTACCACTTATCTCAGCATGGAGTTTTTAATGAACATGAGATGAAATTCTATGCAGCTGAAGTTATTTTAGGTGAGTTTAGAGTCATGTGGTGTGGTGTGTCTGTTAATAAATGCTCTCGTTTATCATAGTTTAGTTAACACAGAATTCAACCTTCGGTTCTGTACATGGGAATCTTTTTCTCCAGTATAGCTAATTCCAATACTTCAGGAAAATATTCAAAAATGTCTGGCATGGTAAACTTTTACTACAATTGCCAGAAGTGTTTTTTCAGTTTGGAGCACTCTTGAGCTTCCACACTTCACCAAGTTACATGTTTGTTCAGACTTCTAGTCATGGCATGCACTTCTTGTAGAAATATTTCTTAGCCTCATAGTAAAAGTTTGTTTTCCATTTATAGCATCAAATCAAGACTTTAGAAAATTAAACAAACTACCACATGTACCCAAACATAAGGTGAAAGTTTTTTTTTCCTGTGAAAACTGGGACGTTGCCTTATAAAAGTTAAACATGCTCCGTATAAATATTTTTCTGAAAGTTAAAGGTGAAGGATTGTCATCTTGTATTGTACTGAATACAGTAAATTGGACCAGGTGGGGTATTGTATGTGAAATTGTATCTACTAGTGATGTTTAACCAGTGAGTAACAAGTTTTCTAAACAAGCTAAGTGCTACTTCAGGCAATAGGCACCAAATAGCAACAACCTTATTAGAGCCTAATAAAACTGTGTGTGTTTGTTATTTGGTTTAGGTATGTATCTAACCTCAGACATAACGTTTGAGCTCTGGCTATAAAAAAGCTTGTTTAAAATGTCACTGCCTGGACTTCTACGTGTTGACAGGTTTGGAACATATGCACAGAAGATATATTGTCTACCGAGATTTAAAGCCTGCTAACATTTTGCTGGATGAACATGGACATGTAAGAATATCAGATCTTGGTCTTGCCTGTGACTTTTCAAAGAAGAAACCTCATGCTAGTGTGTAAGTAATCTTATTTATACTCATTTACCACCCTAAAATGTACATCACCTGTCATGTCTGCTGAAGATGCAGAAACCTCAAGCGTTCTGGATTTTTTGTGTTTTGTTTGTTTAATTGACACCAGACCGCGTTCAGTTGTCAATCTTTGTAGTCCCTAACAGATGAGCAGTTTTAAATGAAAGGTGGATAGATGGATATTGATGGGTAGACAGTTACTGGAATTTACCCAGTATTATGGTATGAAATTTTATGTGTAACATTGACTGTTTTCTGTATTAACATGTAGCACACTGCATTACAAATAGAATCCGTGACATTATGATGTATGAAAAGACTGAATGCTTATCTGGGTGACAAGTAATTTAGATTGTTACAGAGTGTGGATGGAAAAACTTCAAATGGGTAATAGTAACAGGGGCAGCTGCATTTATGGACAGTACAAGTGTTGAAACAAGAACATAAAAAACTTTTATTTTGCCAAGTATGAAATGTCATTGCTCTAGTTATGTCAGTATTTATCACTAACCCATTTGCATGAAACCAAATTAGTAACTCTTTCATAACTCAATTTGTTTTTCAACTTAGAATATCTTCATTTGCCTTCTTGTGTCACTGGAGAACAGTACTGTCTCTGACCATTGTATATTTATTTGAAGATCATGTGTATATACTAAAAGTAGAATTGGGCCAAAAACTGAACTGTGAGGTACACTATTTTTAATTTCCTTTAAACCTGAAATACATCTTCGTGATCTCTTCTTGATACTTCCCTAGTATTGTGTTTGAATGTACTGCTTCAGATTTGATAGATATGATTTAAAAAATCCAAACTGAAACGTGACCTAACCTTTATTATGAATGAAACACACAGTTTGTTATTTCATGTATTCATTATAATCACCATTGGTGTAGTAAGTAATTAGTAGCAGTTTTGAAGAGGATGTGTCACATAGCGACCTATATAAAACTGCAACTTCTTAGGCTAGCTCATAATAAACTGGCCTACACTAAACAAGTGTGTTTTTGGAGGCTGGTAAAAGGAAGATACAGCAGGGGTTCACAGATTTTTCCAAATACTGTATCCAGGAGCTATCTCAAAATTCTAGGTGCCAGAAGGGTGACATGAAGCAGCTTCCATACTGAGGACTTACAGGTCTGGAGTGACCTTTAAACCTCATCATTATCTTGTCCTTTCTGCTAGGTGCAAGTGAACTGATGCACATTCTTTATGTAAGGAAAAAACTGCAATAATTGTGCATAAATATTAGGCACTTGCATACAAAATTCATTGGCCCAGGTATTAAGGTGCTAGGGATTTGTGCACCTCTGTCAGTTTTGGTATCTCACATTATTGTCTAGTGGCTTGGTGTCTGGACACTACTGCTGGCGGCTAGAGTGGTTACACTGGGGCAGTATTGGAGTTATTGCAAATAATGGTGAAGTAAAAGTAAAGCAAAATTCACCCCTTAACCGGCCATGAAGGCTCAGACGAGGAGTAGAGGTATGGTCCTGTTCCTCCTTTAACATCAGCAGTAGATGGGGGTAGGCGGTCAATGCCATGCCCTGGTCACTTTACCCATGGGAAGACCCAATGCTCATCGAATAGGAGGCTGGGTGGGCCATGGGGCCAGTCTGGATGGGGGCAGAAAATGTCACCCTAAATGGGATTCCATCCTCAGACTGTCCAGCCTGTAGCGTGTCGCTATACCAGCTACACTATCCTGGCCCACTTGAAAATAATGGTACCAGTCCTCATATGGGATATACTGCTGTGTTTACATTTGACCCTTAAGTGGTAACAGTGTTAGAGCTTATAAAGTGTCATTATAATGATATCACTACAGACAGTAGTAGCGTCTTTTATGACAGGTCATGATTACAGTTGGTTGACACCACAAAATGCTAAGAGCAGTAGTGTGCTCAGGTACTCCCACCCAACTGATTTCACATACTATGCACCTTGAAAAATGTGCCATCAATTAAAAATGATATACATGGGTGTCAGTATGTAGGCTGTATGATTATACTAGAGTTACTTCTCATTATATTATTTGTCCCATAGTACTGCTTCACCGTGGCCCTTGTAAATGATTAGTACCTCACATTTTGTAATGCTTGTATGTTTGGCTGTGTGTATAATGCCATGGGCTGCCACCTAATCATACTATTTTTGGAGTATGTGTGCTCTGGGCAATGTTCCTACAAAATTTTTGGCCATTGTACACTCAGCATTCCCACCTTGCACCAACAGATACAACTGAGGGACATTTTCTTGTATGATACCATTCTGAGGGTACTGTACAGTAAGAAATTCAGCTCTCTTCATTGAGTTTACTCCTGAAATTGAGTACCATAAGGTTCAGATATTTAATGGAAACTAATATTGCTGTTGCCAGAGTTTATATCTGGAAGGGCATTAGATGCGTCAGAACGTCTGAATCAGGTGATTATCAGCAGGCAGTCGCTTGGCTGGATCTACTATCCAGGCAGTTGCATAATATTTTTAAGGTCTTACTCCCAGTTACACTCTTATTTCATAATGTAAGTTTAATCCTCTTAGATGTATTTACTGTGTAATTATCATCATGATTATCATCATCTCCTTTATGCAGGGTATTCACACTTATATACCTGAAACAAACCATGTGTCTAGGGTATACAGTGTCACAGCTATTCTGCGCATACTGTTAATGGTGCATATAACAGTCTTCACTATTAAACTCTTTAGTGCTTCTACATTAGCACTTTCTGAAGTATGTGGGCTGTGCCCAGTATAGCTGTTTTCTGTAGTTCCTTGATATCATGCTTTCCTGGTATGCTGCTCAAATATTTTCTGAAGGATTTTGAAATGGTTCCAGTTGATCCTATTATAACTGGTGTCACCTTTGTTTTTACATTCCACATGTGCTGTGTTTCTATTATGAGGTCTTTGTATTTTAGAATCTTCTCTGCTTCTTTCTGTATCACATTTCTGTCTCCCAGGATTGCTACATCAATTAGCATACCTGTTTGTTCTTCATTGTCCCAGATTATGATGTCTGGTTTATTGTTGGGGATGGTTCTGTCAGTTTGCACGTGTTGATTCCATAATATGGTTACCTTGCCCATTTGACTTGTTTCTACTGATTTTGGTACATGTTCATACCAGAGTTCGCTGTCTAATTTTATCCCTATTTCCATACATATGTTGAAGTGTAATTGAGCACACACACTATCATGTCGCTTGATGTATCGTTCTTTTGCCAATATTGGGCACACTGACGTAATGTGGTCTACTGTCTCCTCAAATTGGTGACATTATTATTATTATTATTATTATTATTATTATTATTATTATTATTATTTGAATTTCTCACTTCTCGGCTTTAGCTGGGAAATATTCGCCTATCCTGGGATGTATCATCAACAGGATTAGGCTCATTGGTCTTATGTGTAATTTAGGAAATTTCTTACAATTGAACATGTGCCAAGAATTACCACTTTTTGCATTTGTATATATGTGCTTGGGTGCAGGTTAAGTCTCTTTAGGCTTTGTGACAGTGACTTTGGAATTGTTCCCATAGCTGAAGTAGTAGTAGTAGTAGTAGTAGTAGTAGTAGTAGTAGTAGTAGTAGTAGTAGTAGTAGTAGTAGTAGCTGTTGTTGTTGTTGTTGTTGTTGTTGTTGTTGTTGTTGTTGTTGTTGTTGTTGTGTCACTTCTTCAGACATTGGGAACACGTTTATGTTTTTTACATCATCCTTATGGAAGAATGTGCTTTCATTAGCACACTTTTCTTATTACTGTGCATTTGTGAAACCAGCAAATGGTGCTGTTCAGAGAGTCACTGTACATTAATATACTTGGGCCTTTGGCAGTGGTGTAGCATGTTGAGTTATGCCCTTGTACCATCTGACCTCCCGTATGCTCATTGAGTGTAACTTGCACATTGCCTATTCTCTGCTAGAGTGCTTTCAGTGAACCTGGCCTGTAGAGAGACTGACATTCAAAGTCCCAAATTCCATATTCATTTGCAGTTTGGTAGTTTCTTCGTGAGATCCCTGCGAAGTGTGAGGTGCTGTGTTGGACTTTGTAATATGTTGATTTTTTTGCAGTAAATGTAGTTAGCACCTAACCCACCCTTCAACCTGGAGGACCATCCTTTATGAGATGTCTGTGACAGTTCATTAAATATACTTGCATCCCCCACCATGTCTGGAGACCATGTCCTCCACCAGCAACCTGAGGACATGTTGTGCCATGTCATGATGACAGAGGCACAGATATGAACAAACACAAATTATATCAAAATGGCTTATATATTGTATCTAATGTATAATAATATAATGGTACAGGTTGAGTAATTACATTGTTGTGTAAGGGTGTGGGTAGCAATGCAAAATATCTTGAGATAAAATGTAGCAGCAGTTTTTATTTTTGTGTAGGAATAAAAGGGATGAAGGCTTTGCAGAATAATTTGTTTGGGTGTAGATAAAATTGAAACATTTAAAATGGACACAAATGCGCAGCAGCAAGTGAAGTATGTCCTATGGCTTGCTCAGTTTGAGAATGTAACTGCTGTAGTTTGAATTTTGTGATGTTCATGGTGTTTGCACAGTCCTTAAGTATAACTCTGTAATGAAGTTCTGTTCTGTGTTTGAAGAAATTCAGAACATTTTCAAACCAATCACTGGTGGACGGAAGTTGTTGTTTTTGCTGTAATGATGAAGAGCTGCAGGAAGAGCTTGAGACAACTGTCTCTGGAGGTGGGTTTGCCATACTTGACATGCTAGCCCATTGGCTAATAATATTTGAAAAATACCCCTCTCGCATGGAGTGTGAACAAGCTTTATGCAACTGGAATTACGGAGCATGTATCACTTCTGCATGTAACATATGCAAAGGAATGGATTTGGACATGGATTTTTGTGAAAGTTGGCTAGTGACCGATGATGAGGGCAACATTTGATGCTGGCAGAAGTGTGACTCCTGATGATATGGGGACACTTCCAAGTCACCAAGAAACCTGAAAGGACTACTCTTACAGTCATTGTCTGTTGTTGTGTACCTCATCACAGACTGTGGTCACTTCTTTCTGAGATGGTGCATTTAGAATCATACATTGTCATACTTGGACAGTTTCTCATGCCTCAGCTACAACAGAAAAACATCAACCCTTGTTTTCCAGTAAGATGGAGTGCTGCCAAACTGGTTGTTAGAAATCTGTGCCTGTCTGAAAAATACATTCATCAACAACTCAAGGGGTTGCCTTGGACCCATTGTTTTGCCTTCATATTCACTGAACCTAATGCCACCTGATTTTATTGTAGGGAGTTCTTTAAGAAGAGTGTTGATTCTCAGAATCCCACATGCATTACTGACATCGAGACAAAGTTTTCCCAGATTTTCGGCAAATCACTGGAGATGTTAACAATGCATGAGAAGAATTGACTACTTATGAACTTTTTTAAGTGCACCTCACCCTTTTTAAAGCCTAATAGGCCGAACTGCATTTTTTCATCTTTTGTAGGCAGTGTGTGTCAAATATGAAAAGCTACAATTTAACAGTTGTGATTTCACAGGGTGTTTATTGCTTCTATGCCGAAACAGATTACTCTCCAGTATGTGAATTTGAGTCATTGAATTGTATCGACTTTTGTATGAGATGTGTATATACTTAGGTGGTATGTTGTGTGTGGTGCACTGCCATGCCTTCTCAACCCAGTATGCCAAATACTATATGAGACCCAGCAACATGTATATCCCATGTAGATGTCAGTGTTATTCAACAACTGAAACTCAGGTACTGCAGTCCTCTTCTGTTACTGCTGTTCTAGTATTATTGTTAGAAGATACTTGTATCACTGAAGAGTGTTAACAGCTGTACTACCTCTGCATAATATTGTAATATCTCAACTTGTACAGTCTTGACCAATTCATTTTATGTGTTTTAGTATTATAGCATGGAATTAGCCACAGTGAAAGTCAGCGTTCCCTCTAATTTTTTTTTGCAGCTGCACAGACCTGCTATGCTCTGAGCAGAAAATTTTTACACGACCTGACAACTGTGCGGCACTTTAACAGTTTTTTGTAATATGCATAATAAGAATATTTACGATGAAAGTTGAAAAATTCCAGCTGTGTGGCAACAATTCAGTGTCTGTGCGAGCATTTCAGTTGCTGCTCAGCCGCGCACCTATGTAGCTTAGAGGGAACATTGGTGAAAGTATTTCAACAGAGTTTTGGTGCAGCCCATAACTTATGCATATATACTGCTGTAATAGATATGTAACTGGCCATGTGCCCATCATAAGACAGCCTGTCATAATATTCACATGCCATTCCGTGGCCTGTTTCACCAGTCGTTTCTTTATTCTTAGAGCAAACCAAGCATAAATTTCGTCTGTCAGAGTGCTCCCATCTGGTTGTGCTCGATGCTGAGGTGTTTCTGTGGCCTGAGCACGTACCTTACAGTCTGTCTCAACCTGTATTGTAGCTGTGGCAACTCACGTGTGACCAGTAACCATGGCAACCCGTGTGACATCACTAGTGATCATCACAATCTAGGTGTAATGTCATTGGTAACCATAGCAACTCAGTTGTGATTCTATCAGTCAATCACTCACACCAGGGGTATCACATAAGGCAGATTATTATATGTTTAACATACTTGAACCTGACAATGACCAGATAGGCCAAAACATGCAACTCACATATCTTGCAATCAGGATTTCTGCTTGTTTTTGCAGGTAGCCACTATATGTAAATATATGAATTAACTGACTGCATGGAGCAGTATCCCTCTTCAGAATTAGTTATCCCATCCTGCATTTTATGGAAACTGCAAGTTTGATGTAACATTCACAAAAGTCTGTGATGGGTCCCAGTCATGAGGTAGATGAATCCACTCGATGCTCTCCTGTCTATAGCTAGGTCTTCAAGTGGTCTTTTTCCTTCACTGTTTCACGCCAAAATACAGTGTGCATTTGTCTGCTCTTCCCGTCTCTGCCACATACCTTGTCTGTCTTATCAGCGTAATGTTTGTCAAGGAGTGGCGATCATTTATCTCATTATGCGGTTTTCTCCAGCCTCCTGTTACTGCCTGTCTTGCTAGCCCCCATATTCTCCTCATACCCTGTTGTTTAACACCCTTATATTATGCTCACTTTATAATTCGAGACGCCAGGTTTCACATCCATACAGAACAACAGGTACGGTTGTAGTTCTCTGTATTTTAATGTTTGCATTGTTAGGTAACAGACAGGAAGGCAACAGAATATGAACTGAATGGTAATAAACTTTCCCAAATTATAACCTTCTTCGCTGAAAATTTGACTTATTTTTTAACTTTTCCATGTTTTGGAATGGTGTATTTGCTGTCTTTATTGTGTAATGTTTTTCCTTCTTTCTGGTGACAAGACATTTTCTCAGCATTTGCTTCTAGAGCAACCTCCTTACTAGCAACTAACAGAGCTTCTGTGTTTTTCTTTATAGTAGTTGTGTGCACCCACTACATTTAATGCCATCAGTATAGACCAGAGTGTGATGCGTACCATTTGATTTCAGTCCTTGGCCATTCCATTGACCTTCCTAATGGTATATTTTACAGCAGAGTTGAAAAACAAAGGTGATAAAGCATCACCTTGTTTCAGACCATTTTAGACAGGAAATGGGTTAGATGAAAGTTCATGTATCTGAACTTTACTCTGGGTTTCTTTTAACACGTTTTAATTCATCTGATATTTTTACCCAAATATAAGACAAGAACTGTTTTATAATTCATTGTCTGTAACATGGGAGTAATCACTCACAAAGTTAAACTTGTTCGATGTATGTATCTTCCTGAATATTTAAGATTGCATAACGGGGTCATTTGGTATTTAGGTAAATATGGTAATTAGTTTCACAGATCAAACTCAGTAAGAATATTGTACTAAACCTCCGTGCTTATTAAATCATAGGCTTTCTTGAAGTCTGTGAGTAGTTGTCTTACTGTCCTATTGAATTCACATTTTTTCTCCATTGTCTGATAACTGCAGAATGTCTGATTGGTAGTTGACTAGTAGCTGAGCTGTTATGTAGGTCAGCTGGCTTATTGCCCTTAACCCTATGTACAGTAGGTGATGCCAGTAATTCTTCAATCTGTTCTACTGCAGGAGTCAGCAAGTGGATTACCCTTCTCATCCATGATCAGGTTATTTCTAGGTTGGTAATCATTTTTTAATTCATTTATGCCTTTATACATGTCTCTAATATTCTTATTTTTACCATTTTTGCAAGCTCATTCATTTCTGTTTCAAGCACATTAATTTTTGTCTTTCAGGTATTCCCTGTTTTTGCTCCTGGCTGTCTACTAGTTTGTCTTACATTGTTAAGATTGTTGTCATGAATTTATCTTAGATGCAGCAATTATTGCAGTTTGGCTTGCTTTCTTTGCTCTAAGAATGTTGAATATTCTTGTCAAACCAAAAGTTTATAATGTGTCATTTTGTGATTATGCAGACTTTGTGGATGAAATTTTGATATTCTCCATAATACTTTCTTCAACAGTGCAAACCTATTCGAAGTTTTAACGTGATGTTTTTCTTTACCATACACATCATTTGTCTTCTTCAGGCTGGATGTCTCCACACTAAACTTCTCCATTGTTTATTTAATGTTGTGTATCTTCTGTGCAGTTGATTATATACAGATTTATTAATAAAACCAACTACTGCACAATTGAAAATCACTGTGTTATATTATTTACATTGTGCTATATATTTGTGATATATACTCAGGCTGTAGTATATAGTTTATGTAAATTAGTAGTCTAGAGGAATGGAGAAGAACCCAGTTGCATGATAGAATGTTATTCTGATATTGATTATTCTGATTGATTATATTTGCTGTGTGTTTGACAGATGAGTTTGTTTTGTGGTTGTTGTCAGTCAGATTTGAATGAAGGTGTTAGGAAGGTAAATATGAGACTGATTATCCTCCTCATTCCAGAATTTTATTTTGGATGATGATTATAGCCCCCCCCCCCCCCCAACTCATGTAACTCCATTAGTTTGCCTGTGTCTGCATAGAAGGGGAGAAGGCAATGGGGCGCATTGATGTCATTCAGGTAACTGTCACTGTGCAAGCAGTACAAATCCTGCACTTGTAACTGCAGTATAATGGTTACAAGATGATTGTCCAACACAGAGCCAAGTAGTAAACTGGCCTTTTTCACTTATTTGCCCATCATTAGGCTCCACCCAGCATAACATATTATTTCTGAAGACATATATTCCACAACCAGACAAGGTGCAGTGAATACTTAATGTGGACAACCAGTGTTGTAGTTCTGATTTTCTTTAATGAAAAGCAGAAGATTTTTACTTCAAGTGCAGTGTTAAGATGCATGATCAACAACCAGCAATGAGTTACAGAGTAAACTGGGAATTAACTTCTCATGTAACTATTAATGACTGTGTGCTAGATTTTTACTTTAAGGACCCATTTAGGATGAGGCCTCTTTCCTCTCTGGCAATGTAGTATTATTGGCAGTTCTGTTATTTTGAATTGGGACATTTCAGCCTGTTCAAAGAAAGAGTATACAAATGATGTATTTTGGTATAAGAACTATTTCAGTCTGTGTGGGCCTTTTGTTCTGTGTGGGCATATCTTTTTAGGATTGAAATTCATAGCTACCTAATGTCATACTTTTAAGTTACATATATTGCCATATTTTTCACTTTCCAGCCTCCCTTCTGCCCCCCTCCCCCCTCCTGCCCCCAAACATTTTTTCCACTGTTTTATGACTTGCTGTTGAAGGTATCATCACTGTCACTTTTAATAGTCAGTACTGATCTTTCTTCCCTGCTACAGGAGAGAGAGAGAGAGAGAAAGGAGTTTCTTTAAAATATTTATTGCTATTCTAAGTGATACTCCTGTAATTTGTGATTCATCCTGGACCCTTAGACATAAGACAGTTGTGAACTAGATTCAGTGTTTTATGTTTACAAAAAATACAGCTGATAAGAATGTAGTAAATGCTCTATATTTCTACGGCATGTTTTGGCCTATTTGATTGGCCATCATCAGGTAGTAGTACAGTGTACATAAACGAGAAGAGTATTTCAGAATGAGGCCTCTCCCTGACAGATATTAAATACAGTGATCATATTAAAATTGTTATTTCAAAAAGTGGAATAATACCAAGATAAATAATAGTTAAAACTGCTTGAGTACAAAATATGTCCATTGGTTTGTTCTCGTGTGTATTGTAAACAACTCAGAGTAAAAACTCTGTTAAGTATGAAATATGTGTGTTGATTCCTTCTCATATACTCTAATTAGCTCAAAGTATTCAGTAACTTGGTGAAGAAGTTTACCGTGCGTTGTGTAATGACTAAGGTTTGTGACAAATTTTTCTAGAGGAATGTATATTAATTGGATATATATTTTCTTCTGATTAATGAAACTTATTTTTTGGTCTTTATCTCCTCATTGTTGGCTTTTTCTGTTATTAGTCTTTCATTTTTAGGTTTCCTGTGTTGTTATCGATTGGACAGTGAGCTTATTGATTGCGTGTTGGAAGCCTGTTTCTACACTTATATATTAGTTGATATCAGTGCCTGCTACTTATCTGTGAAAGCAAATCAACATGGGTTTAAAGTTATGTTAATGATAATTTTAGTTTTAATTCAGTATTTTAGTACTTCCTTCTTTCCTGTTTTTGAAAGGATAGGTATTTTTAGTAAAAAGCAAATGGCAGACTTGACTCAAATACTAATACAAACTGAAAAGGATAAGAAAATTTTCAAGTTTCCATTTAAACTTTCATTTAATACATCTTCACATTGTTAGCCCTCTACCAAATAACATGATGGAAATGGCAACACTCAACCACTACTCAGACCAAGAACAAAGACCATATTTATTGCAGGTAGCAAGAAAATGTCAGCAGTCAGCAAGGGTGATGCCTTGATGTAATTGTCTTGGCATGATTGGCCAGTAGCTTGCAATATGTCCCATTTCTTGTAGTTATTTCCACAAATGTTTGCATACATCTTCTGCATAGCATTCCATAATAATCTGCATAAGGTGCAACTAAAACATCAAACTTTCAGCACTTCAACATCAGCCTCGTGTTGCTGGCTACCATTTGCTATAAACAGTTGCTACATTTGATGTCTGACTTGTCAGAGAACACATACTTCCATTGGTTACATAGCTGTTAGTAATGTCTGCTGCTTTAAAGTAATCATTTGAGTCAAAATGAGATTTTTGTTCTCTTTACGGTGTGTACAAAATAACAAAATTGGATTTAAATCTGAAAAGATTGGATTGTAAACTGGATTTTGACATGGAATGCTGACCCACATGACTAGCATTAAGCTTTTAATAACATGACAGCTTTGGGTTACAGTTGTGAACTTCCAGTTTTGTCATTAGAATTTGTCAGAGTTTCTACCAAGTTGGTCTTATGGCAAAGTCACCTTCATTCTTCTCTCAGCTCCTTCCTGTGTCAACTTATGCAGAGGTCTAATATTAAATTTTGTTCCAGAGGAACACATGGGTACATGGCTCCTGAGGTACTGTCAAAAGGAACAGCATATGATTCCAGTGCTGACTGGTTTTCCTTTGGTTGTATGCTGTACAAATTGCTCAAAGGCCATAGTCCGTTCAGACAACACAAAACAAAAGACAAGCATGAAATAGATAGGATGACATTAACAATGGTGAGTAAAAAATTTATTACAATTAATATATTTTCCTTAGTAATTTGTTTATTTTTACATTATTTATTTATGGTTTATTTAATGACGCTGTTACTAGCTTGTACTGTATAGCATCAAATGGTACTGTCATGAATGAATAGTAAATTGGAAAGGATGTGGAAGGGAACATCCCTGGTCTAATTTGAGGTACCATCCTGGCTTTTGCCTGTAGGGATTGAGGAAAGCCAAGAAGAGTGTATGTCAGGGTAGCTGTTGTCCTGGCCTGAAACTGGTTACATCTTGAATACAAGTCAGAAGCCGTACCACCCGTCATTTATGCATCACTACAGGATGTTCCACATAAAGATATTACCACTTGAGCCCACCTGAACACTTACAGAATAGGCCTACAGTACGGACTGTGGTCTTCTGCAGACGTGCAGATGGATTTTGGTGTTTCAGGACAACATGCTGCCACCATTGTCACCCTGCAAATGGAGGCAGCATATTCCTCTAAAACATTGATATCCACCTACAACACCCCAACCTTATTTTTCTGCATAATTAGCCTGCTATTCAGTACATTTTGTTGAACAGTTCACAAGTTTCCTAACTCTGTCATAATGTGTTTTTCTGTGTATCTTAAGTCATGCTTCATTCACTGGCCTAAAAATTGTAAGAGTAGATGGCACTGAGTCATAGTACATAGTAAATGTTGGAGGACATCGGGTTTGATATTTTCACCATCATGGAGCAGAAAACCTTCTGAAAGATACCTGCTTCATTTTGATTGAGTGCCAGCTTCAGCCTGTCATGCAGTTTCACTATGCCAAACACTTTCTCTTGAAAGTGAATTGGTACAGCTGCTGGAATTCCAGAAAACTTGTGTTATTTTCCTACTGAAGACTAATATTTTACCATTTTGGTAACTGGAGAGAATGTGTGTTAACATTAAAGCTCATGTCTTATGTCCAGTCACTGTGTGATTTGGGAAAACATGTCCATTCTTGTACTGTTGCAGATGGTTTCTGCTGTGTTCTGCAACCATATTTGTACGAACCTCTTAGTTTCTGTGGAATCCATCCAGTGGTAATATTCCTTTTTCCTAGCTCGTTATGAACGATGTTGCAGACACTGCTGAGCCTGATGTTCATTTCAGGTACAGTTTTATCATTGCTGACCCTTCAGTTGCCTTGGATACACAGACCACTTTCCTTCTCAGCCTCAACACACTTTACAGTTGGTAACTGTTCACAACCCACATCTGCAAGCATTCATGACCCATATTGGCAGTTGTCCACCCTTGTGGATCATTTTGCATATTCATTTGTCATTCTCTCATAAGTACTGTTAATTTTCACTTGCAGCTCAAACCAGTTAAGTGCAAATGTTTGTATGTTTATATTTTTCAGTGTTTGAGATGGGAACTAAAATTGTCCTTTATTTTCTGCTTTCATTGATAAAACTAGTTTGAATATTTTGTAGTGGCTTTTGTTTTCATCCTGTCTTACTTGAAGAATGGTGATTATTTCATGTTACGAGGTCAGACAACAGTTCATACAATAAGGTGTTTTACTTTGCATTTCAAGTGGTTAGGACTGACAGCATTAAGTGTCATGACAGCAGTTATGTTTCATTGATTGCAGCATTGAGGAAATGGCAACAGTTCTTGGAAAGGAATGGCAAAATGACATATATACAGAATGTACTAGAAACGTAAAAGCCAGTTACTGTGTAAGAACTTCTGCGATTGGTCATGTGGTTGGACGCTTTTAAGCAAGTAACTGCACTTGGTAGGGAAAGGTTTAGTAATAATTAAAAATGGTGCCTAAAATGGTGTGATGAAATCTGTGTTTAATAGTTCTGTGGGGGATAATGGATTTAATTGCTAAACTGAAGAAAATTGTAGGCGCAAGGAATTTAAGTTACTTTTCACCAGAGAAATGGAGAAAGGCCCCACAGCAGATGTAATGGATGCACTGCAGCCTTAAGGCTTATTGTGCAAACCTGTGATGAAGATGGAGATGGAGATGGCGATTAGTCGTCGTCGCCCCCCCCCCCCTTTTACATGTAATGGAGTGCCAGTGGTATGAAATTATTGACGGGAGAACTGAAGTACTGGGGGAGAAACCTGTCCCAGTGCCACTTTGTCCACCACAAATCCCACATGGACTGACCCAGGATCAAACCAGGGCCCCCGTGGTGGGAGGCCAGCAACTACCCGCCAGAGCCATGGCACATGCTAGTTGAACACTTACCGATAGTCAAAGGAAAACCTTAAATCAAGAAACATGAATTGTGGATTTCAGTGTATATCAGATTTAATTTTATATGATTCTGATGTGATTACAGAATGTTGAATTGCCGGAATCTTTCTCAAGAGATCTTAGATCATTACTGGAAGGACTGCTTCAAAGAGATATTGACAAAAGACTGGGTTGTAAAGGAAATGGGTAAGGCAGTGATTAGTATGGTGCATGTAACTAGTATTTTATTGTACTTGTATCTGATAAAATCAACACTTGTGTTATTAGTTATATGCACACTGATAGAATGAACTGCCTTTTTGAGAAGCTGTTAGTCTGTCATATGTTCAGTGAACCTGGGTGTTCTGCTCCTGTTTTCACATATTGCTACAGCTGCACACTGTCCTGGCCCTGGAGAATCCTGTCCATTTCCTCAGACCGAGTTAATTTTAACCTTAGGCGATGGCTTTTAAATCGAACCGGCTGGGTCTCAGGTACGACATTCTTCCAGCCGGCCCTTTAAAGTTTTGCACATGGGTTACAAAAAACATATCATTTGAACCAAAAAAAATTAAACAGTGAAATAAGCGCCATTTTGTAGGAAATGAGACAGATATTTCAGCACGTCTGGAATAGTGCAGTAAAATTTTAGTAGTATCAAGTGAATTTCCAGAAGTTTCAAAATATTCAGTTTCTTTTACTTACATTTCGGTTTCAGACCCCAGTTTTGCGTAGGGATATCCATCTTGGGCAGTATGAAAAGTTTCATAGCTGTGCTTTCATGTTGTAGTCCTCAAAGCAGCTTCTGTCTACACAGATTCCCCAATCATGCTTCTGGCACTTCACTAAAACTTTTCTGTATTCTCCCCTGGTCGAACACGTGCGACATGTTTGGCACACAGTCTAGGCCAGCTACCGCTCACGTCTAGTCTACTGATTTCTGAGGCAGCGCTGGGATGTCTTGCTAATGGCCTTGGCACAGTCCGTTCATATCCAGCCTGTGCCACCATATTCTTCACAAGGGTGAATCGAAAATCTCTATGCGAAATTTTCTTTCCCCCACATGAGGAAAGGAGAACGTAGCTGTTCAGAATGACCAGGTTGAACAGGTGGTATGTATTATCTGAAAACAACCCTTCCTTTGTACAAACCAGTAACTTCGTAGACGGCCACATGTTGAGAATGGTTGTAAAATTTTGAAAATCTCCTGTTTGGAATTTCAAATAAGTTACGAATCTTTAAGTCTGTCAAAATTTCGTCCTTCCTGTCAGGTTCATTCTTGTCTGTGAAGCGCAGAAAGCGAAGGATGTGACGATATGTGTCTCATTTCATAGCATTACTATATAAAGGTGTGTACAGCCCGTCAGAAGTTGCCCAGTAGTCTGTCAGTTTGTCCCGTAAGTCATGTCCCATTTGTATTGTTATTGTTGTATTGTTTGGTAAAGGTTCGTAAGTTTCCTTGTTGTCTAAAATATGTGATAAAATTTTTGAATATTCAGTACTTCTACATCACATTCTTTGAAACTTGGCAACGTCATCTCGTCTGTCATTTTCACAGGCCCTGCTTTATCTGAAGAATGCACATTCATAACTGAAATCAAACACAGTCGTAGTAACCGCATTTGCTCGTAGATTAAACACCTTGGTGGCGTGACTGCTCCAGCTGTACATACCGCTTATAGGAAAATGGCACTATAACTCGAAAGAGAAAATCCAATCTGACGGAATAGCAAATGTGTTTCCAAACGTAAAATGAAGCTTCAGAAGACAAAAGAGAAATTCTCGCAATTAAGAAATAATTGACAAAACTTTTTTAAAATTCAGACAGATAATATATAAAAATAATATGATGGGATTTCTTTGGTGTTTTATTAGAAGAAAAGTAGAGCTTTAGTACCTTTTTGCACCCCGAACCTTTTTTGACCTGATCAGTGGTGTGACCCATGAAGTCATTTTTCTTTGAGAGGAAACCTTACCCAGTTTGCCTGCAATAATAAATAGAGGACTCATTATGACCAGAGCTGTTTTTCTTTCACTGGCGGGTAGTACACAGTAGAAAATTTTTGTTACACACGAGACCAACATTGATTTGTACCATTTGAAATACATGTCCCCCATATTGAACCGTGCTGTAGCCTCTGTCTGCCGGGAATGTCAGCACTACCCACACACTAAACTCTAGATCAACACAGCCGACAGCCAGCAAAACGAGTGCATAAGGAAATTGCTTATGCTTTCGCACCACATTGAAACAGCATCACAGTCAGTGAGTACGCGGGTCCTTTCCTTGGATAAAGTGGTCAGAGCCTGAAGCAGACCACTGAATGTCATCTAATGCGAAATTAAGGATGATTGGAGCTATACTTTTCCCCTACATGATTTCATGGCATGGACAGCAAAAGACCTCACTGTGTTTAAATACCGCTGACATATACGTAAGCCGCTCGTACCGCAGGGTTATTTAAATGCCAGCATACATATATGCTGCACGTACCCTCAAGGTTAAGGTACGTCTAATATTACCATTCCATTTATGAATATTACTCCCAAGGGGTGAGCTCCTTTCAGGGTTTCGCATTTTTTCTTGATTCTGTCCATGCATGCTACATGTCTCCTATCTCATGCTCTTTTCTTTGAGCACCCTAATTGCACTTACAGAAGAGTACAGTTGAAGTTCCCATAATGCAGCTTTCTTGAGCCTCTGTTACTGCCTTCCTCTTATGTCACCTATATACATTTATTGTTTTTACATTCAAGCCCTCTGCATCAAACCCTGCATACCTTCTTTGGCCCTGTCAGCTGTTTGAATCCTCACCAAGACATTGTTTCAAAGATCACAGGCTTTCAAGATTACCCATTTTTTTCTTTGAAATGAATGTAGAAAATAAATGAATGTGATTGCCTGACATGACTTTGATGTACTGACATACTCAAAACAATGTTAGTACCATGAAGTGTCAGTTTATTTTCTTCATGTATGTTGTCTATGACTGCATCCTGCAATTATTAAAACATGTTATGGCAGTTGCAAGGTACACTTTTATTTAAAAACAACCACCACAGGGTCAAGTGCAGGGCCCACAGTACTGCAGCACTGGAAAGGTAAAACGCTCCAGCATAATTCTGGGGCTTCTGTAGGTTACAGTTATTTGTACATTTTTTCATTCCTTATCATTACCCACAATAATTCATATTTGTATAAGACAAATATTTATGTTTAAACACATGAGTAGTGTGATTCTTTATTAGAAACCTGCTACTATAGTTGATCTGTTAGGACATCTGTTGCTGGTTTTATGGATCACCAGGTATAGGTGGAGCTACATAACAGCCATTTAGGATCTGGAGAGCTTGATACAAGTAGTTACGAAGAATGTAGAAATATACTGAGTGGTTAAGTTCAGTTATTTCAGTTACAACACTAATTATCTTGCATCATGCTGAAACCTGCTATTATTCTTAGAATACTGATCCTTAGTATTTTATTAACTGCATTAATTGTCACTTATTCATAACGCCTGAATAAAGGTATGCTGATGTAGGTTGTGGTCTTCAGTTTATAAAACTGTGTTGTTTAGTAGGTGGTTACCAGTGTTCAGGAGAAATCTGCTGCCTCCATCCTCAGAAATGTGCAAATGGGGGCAGTTTGTCATGTAGGTTATAACATCATGTAGTGTGGTAGATAGTTATCAGTGGTTTGGAGGAACATATTGCCTCCATCTTCAGGAGATGAAGATGGTGACAGTGTATTTTCCTGAAACATTGGCATCACCTGCAAGACAACCCAGAAGACTGTGATACGAATCATCACCACTATGGCAGTCTCATATCTCTGCTCTATGCTGAAATCTTCAATACAAAATTGATATGAGACATGGAATGATAACTTTCATGAGCACTAACATGTTCAAGTATGCTGTTGACAAAATGTGACATCACTGGCATAGATACTACACTTTTTTTCTCTTGTGTGAGCATCTGAGATGTTTCACTAACATGTATAAAGAGATTGGTGATGTAGGGATCATGAGTAATATTCATCCACCCTTGAGTCATGCCTAGCCAGTAATGTGATGACATTCATTCAGACAACTCTTATAAATTGTTACATGTAGAGAAGTTATAAATGATTTCAAAAACAAAATTCTGTGTAAAAGGGAATGTATGTTTTCATCTTTAGTTACTTCGACATTTCCATAAAAAAAATTGAGGATCGTATATATTGACATGTAATTTTCCACTAAATCCACTTTATTTTGCTTGTGCATTGAATTTTTGCCTTATCTGGCATGTGGACATGAGCTTTCAGCTGTTGTACTGGTGCGAACACAATGCCTGTATAAGATTGGTTGTATGAACACATGACAGACCATTTTAATTAAATTTTTAATTCATTAAGATTGACATGATACTGGAAGTGAGATCTGTGAATGTCAGACTGTGCCTAATAGAGGACCTGAAAGTACAGTGTGTGTCTTTAATCCTTTTCCCTAGCATGGCAGCTGTATTGTTTACAAAGCCTGTATTTGTTTGGAGCTTAAGTATGAATTTCCCTTGCATTTCAGCTTATCGTATTTCATAGAACAGTCGTGGAAGTGTCAATCTCCAGCTTGTAAGCTGGCCCTGCACCTGTTGAAAATAGTCCTTGACTTGCAGTGAAAGTTATGTCTTGAAATACTAACAGTTTCTGTTTAGATTCAGTTCTTCTGAGGGAAATGGAGTACCCAACATTTTCTTTTCCTATATTAATTCACTGAGTAATATTGTGGATAACAAGTGGATTTTTTTTCTTCAAAAAACACAGGCCCTATGATTTTGCACACATGCTGCACTTTAACATCATGTAAAGAAAACTTCACAAATTGCATGAGAATTTTCATAACAACATCTGTTATACAGGCTGCTCATATTTTCTCATAGTGTAAACTATGTGTCGGTTGAGAGAAACCCAGGTTTTTATATTTTATTTTTGTCCAACAGGGAACCTGTGATGCATTTTTTTCTCCCTGTTCTGTATGTTGTTCTTTTACAAGGCACCATTGACACAGGGTTTTTGCTTACAAAACTTTTGCAAATGAACACACTTTGCTCAACAGCAGACATTTTTAATGTGCATTAAACTGTTCTATATAAGATGCAACACACGGGTGGGCCAGCCTCTCAGGTTCCAGCACAGATAAAATGAAGCAACTCTCAGCCTGCTCACATTGCATAGAGGAGCTTATATTTCCCCGTGCTCACAGAACTGATCAAAGATACACTCTATGTTAAAACTTTACTGGTTAGAATATTTAAATCAAATTCATTAATGCTTTAAATTACACAAGTAATGGTAATGATGGTAGATTGTGTTATATAACAGACACTCCTTATCTCTTCAGTGTAATTGTGTACTGTGAGAAATAAGGAGAGGAATTAAATGTGATTTCTACTATTTCTTATGTTAATCAACAGTGCTGATGAAGTGAAGGACCACTCATTCTTTGCGGGAATGGATTGGCAACAGGTTTACCGCCAGAAGTACACACCACCTCTTATACCTCCAAGAGGGGAAGTGAATGCAGCAGATGCATTTGATATCGGATCTTTTGATGAAGAGGACACAAAGGGTATAAAGGTGTGTTAAGTTTCTATAAATTGAAAAGGACTCACAGTTGTATAGTTTGACTGTTGGGATGTGGCTAATTACTGGCACTTGGACAAACAACACGTGGTAACAGAATTTTATGCGTGTATTGGAACTGCATACTGATTGCTGTCTGGTGTTGCGGAAGTTAGTAGTAGACTTTCTGTAAGTGAAAGAGCAATTGAAA
The DNA here is from genome assembly GCA_013340265.1 of Coptotermes formosanus. Taxonomy (NCBI): domain Eukaryota; kingdom Metazoa; phylum Arthropoda; class Insecta; order Blattodea; family Rhinotermitidae; genus Coptotermes; species Coptotermes formosanus. The sequence continues at coordinate 2,193,728 of BLKM01000350.1, read as the reverse complement.
AATTTCATATGGAAATACTTCATCTCAAGAAGCAAAGTGACATGGAAAATAAAGAAATCTTAACTAGTCTTTTAGTTTAGAAACCTCGAGTAACTGGACATGTGTATGTCTTGAGAAAATATTAAAGAGCATGTCTTGACTTCTGCCAGAAAAGTATACAAGGCAGTACCTAAAACTAATGAGAACATGTTTATGAACAAATATGAATGTAAATGTTGGAAGTGTGCATCATGTTTGCTTCAGAGTGCGCCCTTTGGAATTCAGGGTATCAAGTAGTGATTCTGCCATTGTTAGAAGCATGTCTGAAACTCTTCATTTATAATACAGTTATGCACCTGCTGCACATTTTACTGAGCCTTTGGCATCTTATTGTTTTATTTTTTTGGAGAAAGAAGTCAGGCAGCGAGGTCTTGATAGTACAGAAGGTTGGGGCATCATCTGTTTGGTCTTCGCTGTTTACCATTGGACAGCCACAGTTGTGTGAGCAGAAGCATTGTTATGACAGGTCAACCATTTCAAATTAATCATTTCTCTGAACTTTTCCAACAATTTTTTTTTTTCATAGATGTCATATAATATCTATTTACAGTGAAACCTCTGTCCATCATTCCCATATGGGTTGTTTTTCTACAATTGTTGCTCATTTCTTCTGGTCCCGAAAATCACACATATGAACAGCATATTGTTATATTGGATGCATCATTCCTTAGAATGTCATTTTCCCATGTCAGTTGTTCAGAATTCCCCCTCCTGACCCACAATATGGCCAGAATGATTGTTCTAGATTAAAAAAAATAGTGAAAGTTATTGGAAGTTTTGGAACATGCAGTAGTGCCACACGTCAACCGAGCATGGAATGAAAGTAACGTTATGTTTTTGAAATGCACAGTAGTGCTAACGTGCCTATACTGATAATTACCATGCAGTCATTATTGTACTTGCAAAATGTTGCCATGTGTTAGCCCAAGTGTGGAATGGTAGTTGAGTGGCAGAAGTTAAGCGGAATGTGGTTTGTAGGGTACAGTTGCCTCCCAGGTAGAATGCAGGGACTAAACACTGGTTTGCGCATTACAATTGAGATGATTATGGTGATGCTGTCCATGACAACTGGATTCAACTAGGCCCAGAGGATGGTGACGTGAGTTCTTAGATATTTGTGGACAATGACCTTCCAGCATATGGCGTCTTCAGCATTGACGAGCTGTGTGATGGTCATGTGGGTGGGGGGAGCAGTGGGAAACATGACGAGGGACATGAACATGACCTTGAGTGAGTGCCAAAAGCACACACTGCTTACAAGACTGTTAAACCATTCTTTTATTTGCATAGCATTAGCTAGCATGACAAACAGAACATTTTGGTGCTGTTTTGTCTGAAACATAATACTTACACTAAACAGTTGTTAGTTACAGATTTGTTTGGAACAAAGTGATTTGTACGCAGGTATTAACTTCACTTTTTACTTGTTTATTATTTTAGGCCTAAGTGGAAAATTATAATTTTTAGTTTTTCTGGTGTTTCTGACCCATTTTAATGCTTTACTGTGAACATCATTTTCCTGCATTTGTGCTTCTCTTTCCCTGTTCCCTTGAGAAACTATGGGTAGAGGTTCTAGTATAATGCTGTTGATAGACTGTTTGACCTGGGGATACTGGTTTGTGGTGCTCATCTCTAGTGCAGCCAAAAAGGATTATTAGTGTCCTCCAGACTGTCATCCACCATGTTCTTCAGCTTTGATGGAAGTGTGTTTATCTTAAGTGCTTCAAAATGTCCTGTCTATACGCGTTTTTGATAATTTGTCTTCTTGATGAAAGTGTTCTTCGTATGACATGTTTCAGAAGATGTTTAACAAGCTCGTATGTAAACATTATGCAGACTGTTTGGTGTCTTTAAGTGCTTATTTGAAGAAACCATGAGGTGTGTTCCACAGCTCATCACAAAATAATGTCTCATATGTGACAGCCTGACTGTCATACAGTGGGATGTATGATACACACTACTTGCCAAAGTATATTCTGTTTTCACATATTTGGAAGGAGACATGGTATTATGACTGTGTCATGATTCAATTTCCTCATAATTTTTGGGTTGCACATCATTGATTATTTTGAGTTAAAGCACGCAGTATAAACCATTGTTTCTGGAGTGCGTAGAATTATTACAACAGTAGCATAAAGCTAAGCCCAACTGGTTGCAGAATCCAACCCAAGTGATGGAATAAATTGTTTTCAAGCAACAATAAGAACAAAAATATTAGAGACTTGTCTCTTGCCATATATGAATTTGAGAAAGACTATCGTTCTAGAACAAACTCTGTAAAACATGAGAAAGGTAATTTAGTTGCATATTCTGACAGTAGTTGCAACAGGTGAACGAATTCTTCAGTCAGATTTTTAAGTGCACATGGGATTAAGGGAGTTAGGCAGGCTGAAATGCATACAATTGAGCCATTAGTACCTGATCCTTATTCTTGTAGCTAGAAAGTGCTGTTTAGAAGTGACAGATTGTATCTGGATCATACTCTGGCAAAGTTTATTGAAGCAGGAAACAAAACATTAAACTCTGAGCACTGAAAGTACTCCGTTGTTTTACATATTTAAAATTTGTCACTGCGTTTATTTACACAATACTTTAAACTTCTTTCTCTTTACACTCTGCATTTATCTCATTAAACTGGAGCTCTCACCTTCTTGTGTTTTTTCCTGCCGTCTCAGCTATTTGTGATGTATCATTAGTCCTCAAGCATTCTTCTGTTGTGGAATAATTATGAAATTTGTTAGTCAAAACTTTATCTTATTTTACGCTTTTCCTCCTGATGTGGCTCAGTTCATGGTCACCACGGAAAAGTAAATATAAGCACAGTAGTTTTTAAGTCTTGTTAATACTTAAGCATGCTCATATTTACTACATTTTATTCTGCTTAGTTTTTATTTTAATACAAAACATAATTTTTGAGAATGACATGACACTGTATGTGATTACGCTACTTACTCCTGCCTCTTTCATCGACTGGTGATGTTCTGTTAAGCTGGCTGCTGTTACTTGCATTAAGTAGAAAGAGTGAGTACCATTGAGCAGTATGTAATGCCACAGCTGCCAGTGACAAAAGTAGGCTGTAGATGTTAAATGCTTTATACATGTGGGAAAAAAATGCATTAATTGTGCTGGAAAAAGTATTCACCATCATACAAAATTTAGTCATCTGGGCATTCTGGCACCATGGATTTGTGGACCCTGTGTTATGGTATTTATGTTTTCACCCAGTAAATTAATCGGCAGCTTAGACCAAAAGCTGATGTGTACCATTCACTTCCATTCTTTTTTGATTTTCTTGGACCTTCTTAATGGTAGATTTCATAAGAACAGTCTCATGTAAAATGCTGTAATAAATGCAGTAATAAATATGTAATACTCCTGTCCTAGCAGAGGCATAGGTTTTGTAGTTTCTATAAATAACTGATATGCTATCACATTATACTTCCATTTTTCCCCAGTACCTGGAAAGTGAAAAATATTTGACGATTTTTGTAAAGACACGGAAAAATATATACAACAGTAGTACCAACAAATGCACACATGTATATTGAAACTAGTTTATATGCATAACGACCTCCTACATGTGTCACCCACTCATGTGGCCATCTTCAAGAAGGTAAAATACAAAAGTTGGGTACATTAAAGAGTACTAAATGAGGTTAAAGAAGTATGAGAACCAATCCACAGATATCTGTGAAATGTCTGTGGGTTGGTTGTGATATTTCTGTAATTTCATTTTATACTCTTTAATGTATCCTTTGTGTTTTGCCTCCCTCAAGATGGCTACATGATTGGGTGAAATGGATAGGAGGTCAGTATGTATATAAAGTAGTTTCCATATATGTGTGTGCATTTGTTGGTAGTACTACTGTATATATTTGATTAACGCACGGACTGTGGGCCATATAAAGTACGTGGAAAAATATTTATTTCTGTGCTGTACTTTTCTGCAGTTGACAGATGCGGATCAGGACCTCTACAAAAACTTTCCTCTAGTGATCTCAGAAAGGTGGCAAGCCGAAGTGGCAGAAACTGTGTTTGAGACCATCAACCAAGAGGCAGACAAAATGGAACAAAAGAAGAAAGCCAAACAAAAGCTTAAGTTTGACACAGATGAGAAAGGTCATTTTCTCAAAATTAATTATGTTGTAAAATGTAATTCCAATTTCAGTACTGGAATAAGCTCAGGGTAGAGTTATGACAGGTCTCTTGACATGTTTTGTTATGATATCCAGATTTTGCAAAAAGTCATAGTCAAAGAGTACTGCATAAGAAACATCACTGATATGTGCCAGGACTTTTTCTATTGTCACTGAACACAAACACTCACAATGGTTTCAAAGCAGTCTGCTTTTGTCTTCAGGTGAAAACACTGCATACCTGTGAGGCTCATTTCTTCTTGCCTGAAGCATCAAGGTGATACTCAGTAGCAGTGAAAATGAAGTTATTCTCTTAATATTGATAATGGCAGATGCAGTTTGTTATTTGTCCTCAAGCTCACCATGTATCTTTTCATTAAATAAATAACATTCATGCTGGCCAGTGTAACAAAACAAAAAAAAATATATTGCCAGATTTTCATTAATTACATTTTACTGCCAATAAGTTGGTACTGGATGTAGGTAAGACAAACACAATAAAAGTGATAGTGACTGTTCTCCACAATGTACATGAAGTATTGAAGTTATAATAAGAAGAATGTAGACGAGTCTGTAGGTAACAAAATTCCATAGTTTATGTAATGATAACCACTTAGGTTGGAAGGATCATATTGATTAAATGATCTCTGTGTTAGTGGAGCTTGTTATGTAGTTAGGCCAATGTTTCACGTCAGCATCACTGACAAAATAATATAGTTTGCCTGCTTTTACTCTATAATGAAATGTGGAATAATTTTTGGAGTGCAGTTTATTTAACAGTAAAAAGATATTTACTCTTAAAAAGAAAACCTAGAAATTTATATTGAAGTCTGTTTCAGAGGGCTGAGATTTTATCTCTTCTATGTGAGTACATGTGTTCATCAATGAACTTGATTGTATATAAGCAAAAAAAATGTTGAACAGATTTATCTGTAGACAGTCTTAATACTAGAAATAAGTACAGGCATCCCTCACTTAGTGCTGTTACATTGGTTCCAGGAAAACAGAGCACTAAGAAAGGTACTTTTTCCATAAGAATTTATGTTCATGTATCTAATTTGTACTCTCAGCTTACACTTCAGTGATAATTAATTCCCAACGTCATGTCTATTTAGTGCTGAGATGGGATTGGTGATTAGAAGTGCACAGGACACTTCAATTTCGAAGCCTTTGAAGGAGTTCTGGTCTTTCCCCTTTCCTTGATTTTGTCTTCATCCTTCACGATAGATCATATTGTCACTCCCCTTATGTCTAATGCTTTGCAAATATGGAACTGGTATTCTCATGGCAAATGACATTCCACTTCGCTTCTGTTGACAGTCTTTTCTTATGCATCTTTATGTAAGCTTTCTTCGCACATGTATTTTCATGCATTTTACTCATGATTAATAATTATGACCAAAGGAATAAAAAAATAACCACCATACACTTAAACACACAAGACAAGACACGACTTATACCACACTACACAACTTAAAGCACAAAACTAACTTGCACAGATTATGAGTAACTTATGGTTATGCGCTGCTGTGATCTGTCGCATCATCTTCCTAGACAAGAATAGCCATGTCGTCCCCTCTTCTAATCAGCTGCTCATGCAGACTGACTGTGCTTGGCCATTAATGCACGGTAGTGGTGGTACGCACAAATGCAAGCACTCAGAAAATTGTTCAGCCATGTAACATTTCCGTGCAAAATGTATAAAACTGGCATTTGGCAAGAACACTATAGCAAAACAGCACTAAGTGAAGCACATGATAGCTGGGGATGCCTGTACCATGTTCATGTTCATGTTCGTGTTTTCAGAAAATGTACTGTGGTGGCATCAAAATTTTCAGCAGTTTGCATACATGCCTTAGAATTAAAAGGCTCAATTGAAAGTATCATTTAGAAGATACTTAAATATGGAATCCTTTTACACTCCCCTTATCACTTCCACTAAATTTTGGATCAGTAGAATGTATAATGTGTGTGTGTGTGTGTGTGTGCACGCGCGTGTGCATGTGTGAGAGAGAGATGTGTTTGTGTGTATGAATGATAGTCATGAAGTTTGCCTAAAAACAGTTTGCCATTTCTTTCCATACATACCTCAGAAACTCAAGATTGAGTCTGTAAATTTGTATTAAATTCTTACTATTTGCTTTTTGGAACAGAGTCTGATTGCATTCTGCATGGATACATTAAGAAGTTGGGTGGACCATTTGCCTCAGCATGGCAAACACGTTATGCCAAGCTGTATCCAAATAGATTAGAATTACATCCAGAGTCTGGCAGCACAAAACCTGAACTTATCTTCATGGACCAGATAGAAGATGTCAGTGCAGATCTGGTGCATGTCAAGAATGAGCAGTGCATTGTGGTCCGTACCCGGGATGGCAAGATTGTTCTCACCAACCCAGTAGGTCTTACAGTATCTTGTGCATAAGTGCTAATTCACATTAAGTTCTGGTCCTTAGCAGTTATAGCATGCAGTAAAATGTACTGATTTCCAGTTCACATCTTCTAGATAGTACAGACTTGGTAATATCAGTGTTCGTGACTTAAGTGGCATGTAAGACCACAATTATGAAAATGAAATTGAAGGTAAGCTGTGTTGTGTAAGATGCCAGGTTGTAACAGGTATGAGTCATGTATTATTTTAGGTATAAGTTACAGTCAGTGATTCTCACTGGGTAGAAATAGATCTGGTAGTACGAGAGTAGTTCAGGGCAGTAGACAACCTGTTTGAGAAGCGTGTGTTAGGCATAATGCCAACAGTGCTTTCACATGCTCTGGTAGTGTAGGTATTAGTGTTGAAGTCTCTGTTGAGTGCTCTAAAAATATGCAGACCGATGTAATTGATATCTTTCATGTAGTCACTGATCCAGTGTGAATTTGGTACAGTACACTGATATCAATGTCACTGTTGGATGGTTCACTAGAATTTGGCAGACACTGGATGCTAGATGATGACATGTCTGTCATCTGATATTTATTGAACAGCACAAGCTTATATGTTCCCTCAGACACTCACTGATTTATCATTGTCATTGAACTAGTTGAAAAAGGTACTTTGTGGATTCTCTTAAGTTATTAACATTTTTTTTTGCCAAAATATGAAATTGGAATTCAAGGCTTTATGCAGCAATATGAGAAACTGTATGAGATTACGTATTTAGCAGTATGTTTGGGATTTTCTATTTTCTGTGTTTGACAGTGCAGTTCATTTTACATTATTCTTATGGAGAAATGAAGAGCCGGGGTAGCATTAACCCTTTAAAGACAAAGCATATCTGTTTTATATAAGGACTCACTGCATACCGCGCTGTAAACACTCTCCACGTCGGTTATAAAAACCAGTCTCTTAATGTTTTATAAGGCAGAAGTTGCTGTTTGTTCTGAGATCCGTACAAAACACATAAACGCAATGTGGGCACCACGTAGAATTTTTTCATGTTAAACCTGGTGGTATGTGAAGTTACCGCTAGGCTTTAAAAGGTTAATCAATGTAGTGACCAGGCTTGGGGCTGGGCAACTGCGATGTTTGATTTCTGGTGGGGGCTAGAGATGTTTCTGTTGTCCGAAGTGTCCAGACAAGCTGTAGGGCTGGGGGTTTTTCCCCAGGGTGTGAAGCTGACCACTGACCTCCATAAAGTGCCCCCCCCCCCAGTGCCTTCATGATGTGCACAGGGGCAACATTACATTTTTTATCCTTCACCTTATGGAAAAATGTGCTTTGATTAATTCATTTGGCAGTATTGGCCTTGGTTATATGCTTGAAGTTCAGAATGCTTTGAGGGGTAAATCAAGGTAAAAACATGCCGGTGTCCAAGCCTTTACTGTACAGTGTTCTCAGGATGGCAGTGTGCCTGCAGTAGGCCTATGTATGCTCAATACAAAGTATATGCATACACTGTTTAGAGAATACCACTTCAAAAACAGGCATGTTTAGGTGAGAGGAGTACCTTATTTAAGGCTGTGTGTACATGTGAGAGTAAAGGGTCATGAATTCTGTAGAGAGTATCTAGCAATGATGTTTAGACAGAAGGGTAGTTAGAGGCAAGCTGGCTATCTGCTAGTGCTTTGAGAGCAGTTGACTGGTAAGAAGTCTCAGACTACAAAATTTTCATTTATACATGCAAGTAAACTTCTTGTTCTGAGAGAAAGAACATGGCAATGGCTGCATCATCTGCTAGTGAACATGCAGGAGCACAGAGCGTGCATCACTGGAGTGAAATGAAGTTCTGTACCATTTAGTCATTGATCAGATATGGGTCACTTTCACAAAGCAAAACCTGCAGCTCTTGTGTATATGGCTTTAGTTATTAATAGGAGAAGAAATGAGATAATAAAATACCAGATTACATTAAGAGAAGAAACAGGAAAGGGAAGCATTGGGTTAATGTTAAATACATTGCATGTACTTCATTTAAATGTATGAGGGTCGTCCAGAAAGTAAGGACTGTTTGTGCATAGCACTCACGCAGGTCAACTTCCTGCACTGATTCAAGGTCACTCGACCTCAGTGGTCCTTTGTCTTTTGTTTCAAGTAAGTTTCACACCGATTGCATCATTTGAACAGTTTTTGTGCATGTTTAAAATGATTAAGGAAATTGATAATCCCATCGACTGTGAAGTGCCATCTGTGATCTGTTTTTTGAACGCACAAAATGTCCGCGCTCTTGACATTCATAGACAGCTTACGACAATGTATGGTGAAGGTGTAATGAATGACTCGAGTGTGAGGAAGTGGTGTCGAATGTTTAATGCAGGTAGGACAAATGTTCATGACGAAGAGTGATCTGGGCACCCATCTCTCATCACTGAGGACCTGAAAAATCAAGTTGACATACAAATTCGACAGGATAGATGATTGACTCTTGACCATCTGCATGAGAAATTACCTCAAATTTCTCGATCCCTTCTTCATGAAATTCTCAGCAAGCATCTCAGGTACAAAAAAATTTGTGCAAGGTGGGTGCCAAGGATGCTGTCGGATGGCCACAGAAAAACCCGCATGGGCACTGCATTGATGTTTTTGGAGTGTTATCACCAAGACAGAGACAAGTTTTTCGACCATATTGTCACAGGGAATGAAACTTGGGTTTCCCACTTCACCCCTGAGAGCAAGCGTGAGTTGCTAGAGTGTCATCATCCTCGATCGCCTTCAAAACCCAGGAAGTTTAAGCAGACATTGTCCACTCGGAAAAGCATGGCCACAATTTTTTGGGACCGGAAAGGCATCCTTCTGGTTAAGTTCATGCCACAAGGCACAACCATCAATGCAGCAGTGTATTGTGCAACTCTGAGGCGGCTGCGGTGTGCCATTCAAAACTGGCGGTGGGGCCAATTGTCAAGCTGAGTGATGCTCCTGCACGACAATGCGCGCCAGCATGCTGCTGCCAGAATGCAAGCAGTTCTTCGAGAGTTTGGCTGGAAAATTTTTGAGCGTCCAGCATATAGTCCATACTTGGCCCCAAGTGATTTTCACTTGTTCCCAGCATTGAAGGAATTTTTGGGTGGAGAAGCTTCAAAAGCGATGAAGAAGTGAAGGATGCCATCAAGGAGTGGTTAAATGGACTGGCGGCGGAGGTCTATGACAAAGGCATACAAAACCTCATCCCACGTTATGACAAGTGCCTGAATGTTGGTGGCGACTATGTAGAAAAATAACTTTGGGTCTGTAATAATGTTACATTAAGTTTTTTTAAATTTTTATTTTGTTTATTTTTCTTTATAGCCCAACAGTGTTTACTTTCTGGGTGGCCCTTGTATATAGGCCAGACAGTCTGCAGGTTCATATTCGCAATACATGCAGTTTGCTAATTTCTAATTAATTTTTTAACAACCAACTAAATGCACACGATGCTTATTACTATTATTTGTATTGAAATAATTGACTCCAACATGTTTCGATCCCTATGGGATTATCATCAGCAGATATATACATCAAGTAATTGTGTGTAAAACAACATCTAATTTTTTGTAAACAGTTGTGTGTGGATGTCTTTACACCACATGCTAAAAATGAGATGTAAAGTGTTCCTTGTAAGGCTGATGTATGGATACAGCGATGTGGAACTCATTGTCTCAAAGATGGCATGTACATATGTTGATGGTTCCATTAAAATGTTATTTTATGTTATGAAAGCAGTTATTCTCATATTCAGTAACTTCTATAAAATGTTTGAAGAAGCTGATAGAGATATGGGTCTATAATTTTTAATATTTTTAATTCCACTTTTTATATAGAGGTTATAATATTGCAGGTTTTAATCTGGAAAAGTGCCCAGCTCCAACTAAGTATTATATGTCAGCATTTTTTATATAAATTTTACATGTTTCTTTACACCTAAATCTGGTACTTCATCAAGACTGCCAAAAATTGTTGTGTAAGATTTTTTATCGCATTTTCTGCTTTATCTTCTAATACAGCATTTAAGAACATAATTTCCAAACATGTATTTAATTTTGAACAGTGTAGAGTTTTTAATTCCTTGTGTAAGCCAATTTTTCTCTATTCACATATGTTATTCCCTCAGATATACTCTTTTGACTGGAAAGGGACTGTCATATAGAAAATGGAAGATATCCAGAAAAGTACTAAATTTTGCATTTATATCTGATTCTGCATATGCCTCTTGCCCTGTGATTTGATTTAGTAGATAAAGAAATTCGTGTACATTTTCTTTTCTAAATTGTGTTCATTTCATTCTTTTTGGCATCTTACTAAAATTTTTAAATGGTGTGGATAACATGAGCATAATGGGCACCTAATCCTAAGTCCATTACTATTGTGGCTTCTATATAATTTTTCTTATTTATCGTGATAATATCCAGCATGGTGATGTGGATTTTTGTGACCCTAGTTACAGCATTTACAGTATTTCTTAAATTGTACCTCAAAAATAAATTGCTTAATTGCATTTATTTGTGCTTATATAGAAGAAGTTATGTTCCAATCTGCACTTGGAATCAAATTTTATTGTTAAATATTAATAATGAATTTTTTTGGTAACATTTGCTGTTCTTTTACGCAAGTTTAATTATGTTTCTTAATTTGCTGTTTTGTTTGTGATCCCATCACATTCATATGAAGCCCGTACTTCCTCTAGTGTTCCTTATTTGAGCTCGTGTCTGTAATGTGTGTGGTTAAATATCTTTATATTGTTTTGCAGTTTTCTTTTAAGCAGCTTCACCTCATTGTTTAGACATGATGATACTTCTGAGTCAAACCTATTGTGTGCATTCATATTCATCACATTTGTATACTCCTGTTTTGTACAAAGTTGGACATGTATTTGAGCTCTTTGGGCGGTTTATTTTTCCACTGCCACCACATCGTCTCTTGTCAGGTTATCAATTTCTTCTCTTACTGTGTTTGCGATCACCTGTAAACCTGTGCCTGATTTTACATACCCTGTCACCTCATAAGGGTTTCCAAGGTTTGTTGGTAGTTCTTCTATACATCCTCTTGCATGACTGTCTCCAGTAAGAAGATTATGCTTCCTCTTCACTAGGACCTTTTTTTTGGGGGGGGGGGTACCTCAGTTGGTTCTTCAGGTTATATAACGGATAGTAATGATGTATACATTCTATTTCCTGTTTTCTATGGTTTATTTCTAACCATTTTTTTTTTCTTTTATGGCAGCCTGTAAGTACTTTTATCCATTTGTTTTGCATGGTTTCCTTTGAATGTAATTTTTCCTTTTGAATTATACTCCACTTTCTGTGCTTCTATGTTCAACCTCTGCATTTGCACTTCCCTCTTTCTGTAGCAATTTAATAATTAGTCATGTAAAACAAGGATTATATTGGACAGTGTGCACCAGAGTTCCATTCATATGACAACTTTTAGTATAAACCCACTCCTCCAGTACCAATTTTCACATTAGTGTTGAGTATTTTTTGGAGATGAAACGACAGACTGAAGTGTACATACATCCTGTCCATAATGCACTTGTTTCCTGTACTAATGAAATCTACATGCTGATAATCGTTTAGAGATATGCGTGTTCCTGACACATGTTTTTCTTTTTGTTGTTCAGGATGAAATAGGGCTAAAGGAATGGGCATTGTCTCTCCGCTCTGCTCATAAGTGTTCGCTAGAGCTTCTAGGTAATATGGCAAAGAAAGCAGGCAAGATTTATGGCACAGAAAGGGATGCAAACAACAGAAATCCCTTCATAGCAGCCAGGAACACCAATGGCAATTAGTGACAACCAGAATACCTTGTGCTGCTGTGATGGCAGCATCAGTAACTATTCCAATCCTGTACTGCCTCGCCACGCCCCTATGTGGGGCTTAAGTCATGAGGTGACCTTGGAATCCACATGTCCTTTCCTTCATCCTGTTGTGCCAACCTCTGGCTGGTCTCAAGAAGAGATGAAGGTGATCATAGGGTGCAAGTATGAAAGCACCAAGCACTACTGGTAAATCCTCCCATCTTTGTTGCTATCTATATATCCCATTTACCCTC
>BLKM01000350.1:1396850-1581031 GCA_013340265.1 Coptotermes formosanus | reverse complement strand
TACATACATACATACATACACGTACATACATACATACATACATACATACACACACGTACGTACATACATATACACAAATGCGTAAATACATACATACATACGTACGTACGTACGTACATACATACATACATACACGTACATACATACATACATACATACATACATGCATGCATGCATACATACATACATACATACATACATACATACATACATACATACATACATATACACACATGCGTAAATACATACATACATACATACATACATACATACATACATACATACATACATACACACACACACACACACACACACACACACACACGTGCACGCGCACACATCATTCTGAATGTACCCCGAAACTATGATCACAGCGCTGGAGTGTCACAAGGCAGTACACACTCTTACGCTAGGCCGTGCGGCCACCTGACTGGTGTGTTTCAGTACCGAATTGCTTTTGTCAGTGCCGAGGACAGTAATGTCACAAGTCAATTAGTGTCCAGTAATTAACACGACTATGCAGGTACACGACACGCATATTCATTGTTTATTGACAGAAGGTGAGAAGTTGCTACAATGCATGCTCCAGTCAGTGTGTCAGTACGCGAAATGCTGTTGCCAGTGCTGTGTGAAATACAGTCAAACAATATAGTAGCCTTTAATAAAGAATGCAAGTACACCTTACGGGTAAACAGCACAAACACTGAGCGTCAATCAAGTAACGTGGCAACTTGCTGCAATTTACACTGAAGCACTTCTACAGTTAAGACGTAAAACGAGATACCAACCGAACAGGTTGAAGTTTATTCGTCTTACAGGTGGCGCAGTTGGTTGAGGCACTGCGCTACTAACCGGCAGGTCGCGGGTTCGATTCCCCATGGTGTCAGTGGATTTTTTCATTGGCATAATCCTGTCGGTCACACTATGCCCCTGGGGTCGACTCAGCCTCTAACAGAAATGAGTACCAGGAATATTTCCTGGAGGGTAAATGCAGCCGGTGCGTCTGGCTGACAACCTACCACCTTCATGTCCCGATTGTCTAGAAATCTGGGAGCCTCGACCTCCTGGAACCCAGTGGGCCTGTCCAGGCCTGTAATGGGACTGCTTTACCTTCTACCTTTTTTTACCATCTTACACCTTTACGTGTACCTATGAATGAAGGGATCACCATCTCAGTTCACAATTTTTAATGTGCATCAATTCTTTGAACAGTACCAGCAGTCAAGTTGGTATAAAAATACTCAGTTAGGTGGTACTATATTTTATGTGGTTTGAGTTTAGTTACATATCTCGTACACAATAGATACAATGTATTTTTAGACATGGCGTCAAAAGACACTAAACTATTACACAAGAAGGCTGCGATTCACGCTACTGTAATTTACATTATTATTGCAGATGATTTCCCTAACGATGGTCAAGCAGATCGAAACGTGTGAAGTATTAACAACACAGTTGATGTACACATACTCACAGTTGTGTACTAATATGATACGTTTTGATTTTACCTATTGATTTTCATAATCATGGCGTGTAGCGTTTCCTAATTAGTAGAATTTTCAAGACGTCTTATATTGTCCTTTCTATCATTCTATTTGATTTTTATTTTCATATTTGTAAAAATTATTTCCCACTTCACTACATTTCCATGCAATGAATGTAACTTGGACAAGACTGCCTCTCCGTATGTAACTACACATTTCCGAATGCCACATCTCCAAATCTCCATGTAGGTTTACTCACTGTTTCCCTGCGCTGGCCCTGCTTGCCTTATCTGCATTATGGCCACAGAAGTGTTATTTGCAAGAACAAAGTTCCAACAGTTCTTTGCTATCCTCACTGCACTCTACTGACCTTTAAACTTCGCATACCGCCGGCCTCCGTGCACTGTGAGTGTGTAAATGCTTTTAAGGGTGCTTTAAATTAAACCCCCTGTACAATGGGGGTAGTTGGAACTTAAATTCTACCAGAGTCATTGATAGATTAAGACAGCCTCATTGCCATGATTTGCACCGTTTTAGGGTCCATGTTAGGATAAACTTCCTTTCCGTCTTCCGTTTTAAAAATATCGTAAGGAAGTTCAGCTAAAAGTTCCATACCCGCCTTCTTTGCTGCCCGCTGTCCTTGATGTGTTGAGAAAAAGGTCATAGTAACTTCCAGTCCCAGGGCCTTGCCGAGAATGGTACGCGTTTTCAAGATCTCCGTCCCTAGGCCCTGTCCCCTGAAGTCCGGATGAACGTACAGTCCGAACGCCGATAAGAACTCCGTCACCCCGTACTTTTCGAATATGTTGACGTAGTTGCAGATATACCCAATTCCGTCTATAGCCATCCTCTTCATTGCGACGCCTTTGAACTGAAACACGAGCAACACGCGACAGTCGTAGTCCTTCAGAAAACAAATTTAAAATATTTCAGAACAAGGTCGTAAGGTTTGGTGTGAAGTCAGTGTACGAAACTTGCAGAAATAAGGCCTGAAGTTGAGGATGGGATGAAATGAAACTCTGTAGTCCATTAGAGATTTTTTGAACACGAAATTTAACTTTATGCTTTATTAACGGAGGGAAAAGTTTGAGAAAATAAATGGAGCCCATTTAAGGATTTAAATTTATCTCACTGCATGTGTTCAATTATGATCAAGCAAATGTTGTCAAAGCACATGAAGTAGTATTTTCTTATAATGGCTCGAAGCATGAATACTATATCAACAGTATTGCTAGAAATGATGAAACACATTTAGAGTCCGATATTTTAGCCCGCGGTCAGTTGATGACCTCCGGTTACTACAGCCCTGACAGAATGTAGAATTTGGTGACATAATAGTATTTGGGTGTTATGAGGTATGTTGCTAGAAGCTGTAATTGTGGTGGCAGTCCAGGAACGCGGCGGTGCAGTTGATTGAGGCGCTGCGCTACGAGGCGGAAGGCCACGGAATCGATTACCGATGGTTCATTGACTTAATTCTTGTTTACTTACGCAAAGTAAATAAACACCCTTAAATCTGTGAAGGGCTGCTGGGATGTGCTTTTGTAGCGATTGGAAGCAGTAGGTGAGATCCGTAAGGAATCACACAGACAAATCACCGGAACCCCCTTCCACCCCAACCCCCTCTGCAAAACCTAGCACTAATGCAAAGAGATCAAAAGGACTGGAATACTCAGTTGTTCTACTTTAGAGTGTTTAAGAATTATATTCTGGAGAAAGCCTCTTGGAATGTTGGACAACTTTTCTCCTGTTTCGTTTCTTAGCCCTTCTCTCTTCTACCTACTTGTTTACAGTAGGTGTAGATGGTGTTTTATTTTCACTTGATCACATTCAAACACACACGACAGTCGGTAGGACTCCTCTGGACGAGGGATCGGTCCATCGCAGGGACCTCTACCTGACAACATAAACAGTGTACAAGAGACAAACATCCATGCCCTCGGTAGGATTCGAACCCAAGATCCCAGCAACAGCTCGGCAGCAGACCTACGCCTCAGACCGCGCGGCCACTGGGATAGGCTTTTTCGCCTGTACGGTGTACAAAAATATTATCCGTGACTTGTTTATTTACCCTCTACCAAATTTTGAGACAGAAAATTCTCATAAGCCACAACCGCCCTTAACGTACCTACTCACAGCTTAATTTCATATGCTCGTCTCTCTCGATACTACAAAAGATATGGAAGAATCGTCATTTCTCCCAAGAATTAAAGAAAGACGCGACGAATCTGAAGACTGTTGCTGTTGTAGTAGCTGTACGTGTTGTTTCTTAAACAAGACAAGGAACCTGCTATATTTTGCAAACATAAGGTTGGTTATTACAGGAAGTTCTAGGTACACCACTTTAACCTTTTAAAGGCGGAACGTAATCGGTTTTATATAAGAACTCAGCTCTTACCGCGCTGTAAACACTCTTCACTTCGGTTATAAAAACCAATATCTTGATGTTTTATAAGGCAAAAGTTGCTGTTTGTTCTGAGATCCATACAAAGCACATAAACGCAATGTGGGCACCACGTAGAATTTTTTGATGTTTTACGTGGCCGTATGTAAAGTAACCGCTAGGCTTTAAAAATGTAAGGATATTACAAGTTTATCGACATGAGGGCGGATTTTGGATCTTCACTCGAAAAGTCGGTAATTAGCAATATTCCGATCCTGTGCAATATTCACTTGACACCATTAAGAATGAATATCGCTGTCAAAAGCTTAAGGACCGTAAAATTACTCACGTCATCAGGCGAATATGTGTCTTGTTTGCGGCAAACGTAGGTCAGGTTTACACCAGCGACCCTGGAATGACTTGATCCATCGTCCACAATGGCCACCAATGCCGCATGTTGTCGTAGCATCTGTCGCCACACACCTTGCAGTTCCTTCATGGACGTGGGATCATCGGTGATTTGCAACGCCCGGAACATGACCTCTTCCTTACAGAATCCTACAGACATTAAGTGTAAGGCTTCTTCTAAATACTCTTCATTCAGATCTTGTATGATAAATTGTGGCTTCCTTCCATTTGGCATCTCTAGAACACCTTCGTATTTTTTCCAGACTGTAGGAACTGGAACTGATTTAGGGCGTTCCCAGGAACTTCTATCGCCGGACATGTTTTGCTGTCCACTGACTTGTGTGAACTGAAGTCGCAGCAGACTTTAGAAAGTCACTGGAATAACAATGACCTCGAAGCACGCAAGGAGATTCAGTGTTGCATAACGCGGAGCAGCTGTGTAATTTATGCGGTATGGTTCGATACAATTTCTGTGACGTGTTTGTTCTTCATGAAAATTTAAACTGTCTCATAACCTTCACATGTAGGTCATGCTTAGATACATGTACTGGTGTGTCCTTCCAAGCAAGAGCACCTTCTCTGTCCTCGTTATTTCCACCTTTATGAAAGAAGTCCGCGACTTTATCTGCAATACGCATTGGGATCTGCACATTGTCGAATTCTTTTCTTTCTTTCTTTCTTTCTTTCTTTCTTTCTTTCTTTCTTTCTTTCTTTCTTTCTTTCTTTCTTAGTCTGAATTTTTCCACTTACTCATAGTAGGTATGGAGGGTTATTGTTGCACCTCATCACACTCATTTAGACACACCACACTCGATAATAACACCTCTGGACGAAGGATCGGCCCGTCGCAGAGACCTCTACCTGACAACATACAGACAGACGTCGAACTCGCAATCTCAGCAACCTAACGGCCGCAGTACTGCGCCTTATACCGCACGGCCACTGGAATCGGCACCAAAGTTTTCTATATCAAGTACCCTTTCTCACTAGCAACATACCTTCCCTCCCGATGCTAGCAGTGTAATGCTGATTCAAGGACAGGTTACTTCCTAAATACTTAAATTAAGCAATTTTGTTTATCCACGTAGTGATTAATCTGTCGGCATTTTAGTTGCTGCTAACTGCTAACCAGAAGTGTTCAGCTTGTTACAAGCTAAATTACAAGTAATCTGTATTCAGCTATATAATACCTACCGCATTACAGTATGTTGCTACAGATTCTATTCAGGTTATATGTGGGTTTCCTTCGTATCCATTAATATATAGGCGTTGGTAAAGTAGGTACGATTCAGTTAGTATCATGCTGTAAATGTTGTAGCCTCTCACAAAAAATTTCACCTTTCATATGTGTTATGTTTAGCCTTACTTTTAGAATTTTTCTCCTATTTTAGTACTCCTCTCAATCAGTTATAATCCTGACACGTGCTGGTAACTTCAAGTTCGCAAACAGTTCTCTTTGTCTACCTGAGAATATTTTTCCCAGTTTCAAGGTGAGTGGCTATACCACTTGGAAAGTCCACAGGACACTTGCGCCTTTCCAAACAACTTTACATCGCCTGTAGGCGAGGAGCAAGCGACGGCCATATCCAGGATGTCACCCCAATAAGTTTAGTACAGAATATTTGATAAGAAAGCTTCTTTTTCAAATTCCCGAAAGAAGATTAAAAGTGTGCTTGACAGCCATTAATATCTTGGTGTGGCTCAGCTAATAAGGTATTTGGCTTATTCCAGTATTATGCAGATGGAATTTTAATGGAAAAATGAAATTTGCTCCTTCCTTGTGAATTTACTCTATTTGACAGGAATTTGGAAACATCGTAATCTTTCTACTTTAAACATTACTGAACTGGGACACAAAATACACAATACCTTCTCCCGAATAAATTTGTGAAGTTAGTGGAAAGAGTGATTTGTTTGGTATTGTCACGAGAACAATTAACAAGGTCAAAGTCCAGCAAGGAACTTTCAACCCTCATTCTCTATGCTCCCACCTAGCACACACACAAACCTTTGTTGATAATTGTGTACGTCGTACTTCACCAACAGTGTAATTCTGATCGGAAATCGAAAAAAAAATATCGACGTAATCTAAAATGTTTTTAATTAAATGCTTTAAATTTTGGCGTAAAGTAGAGGCATATTTATTATTCGCCTTGAATTTTACATGCCTTAAACACTTCTGTCTCTCTACACATAGGAGACCATAATTTGTTTATGTAATATCTTTACTTCTGCAGTATTTAACTGGGGAAAGTATTACTTTATTTTGTGTTTTAATGCCTTGGGACAAACGGCTCTTTATAAAGCGGAACCCGTTTATGGAATTTATGTTAATAGTGTTAACGGTCTCTACATCTTGCCATATGTTAAAGCAGGTATCGGTAGCAATTGAACAGGGGGCTGGGAGGGACCCAGAGTCAATATGAACCTTTCGGAGAAGACAAAAGCGTCTCGATATTACCGGGGTTCAAACATCGGACCGTCAAGCCCGTATGCTATTATTATTTTTACGGATGAGTCCAAATTTGTATAAACAAAGCACGGCGGATGTTACAGGGTTGACAGGGTGGAATAAGGGATGAAGTAACAGGAGGCTAGAGAAAAATGCCTAATGATTATCTTCAAGACTTGCGCTCTTCACCAAGTATTGTTCGGGTGACCAAATCGAGAAAGATTAGACAATTGTGCCTATATTTTCTATGGAAGTTGGATGACCCAAAGGCCCCTGCATGTCTGTGCGACCAGCCCACACGCTCTCACAAACTTACTAAATTACCGCTTTACAACTCGCTTAGCAACAGCATGACGCAAACTCAACAAATAGTTGCTGTTACAAACGGGGTAAAACATGATACAGCTTTTCTGTTGTTAGCACGTGTAACTCACTCAGCCTAACTTCTATCCAAACTAAAATTCAAAATGTGACGTTAAAACTCAAATATAAAATTTAGAAAAATAAATTTTGCGTGGTTACACCAACAATACGCTATAGTATGATTTCGGCTATAATAAAGGATGTCCCTTTTATCGTGTCTCTGATTACGCAGTTGCCACTGGACGTTGCAAGCGAAGCAGATTTTCTGTGCGACAAAAGTGTCTTGCTCAGGAACGCGACAAGATGTTACTCCTTATTTAGGGTTTCACCCTAACAGTTTTGGCTGAGACTTAATTTTTGCTTACCAGCTTAGTATAAACCTTGATTTACAGGATAGAAACATTTCAAATTCCTACTAGAAAGATATTATTTTAAAGTGCAATTTGTAGGTTTGCGTTTAATGTTTACAGTAGTTATGCCTAAAAATTTTCCGATTAGTCTCTTTTATTTATGTGAAAGCAAACGTAAGAGTATTTAGGCTTACTCCATGTAGTGTAATGTTTGTGCGAACATATACGATTAATTTGAGCAAAAGTTTTGCACCTATATTAAATGACATTCTCATGCAGTAAGGTATTGCAATTGTTAAAACACCTCCTGGAATCAGGTATTTTGTGCCTTATGTCACATGTGTATGCTGTATTTAACATACACGGACGCACATTACTCGCGGCATGCCAGTCTGCACCTGACAAACATGGAACACACTACGAATTCAAAACGAGTTTTAGTCGTTTCCACTAAACCTGCCGTTAATAGGATCTTCGGAATCCAGTTTGTAAACTGTATGTGCGTGCCCGTCTATTCTTTTGTCCAGTGGCTTAGCAATGGACATCAGTATTCCACTCGGTACAGTAGATCGTTTGCTGTGACACTCGGCGTGAATACTTAGCTTCCTACCGCCTGGAACACCAGACGCAACATTGCACTGACGTAGCGCGATTGTCAATGGCTGGTCTGGTCTGTTATCTTACATCACTGTAGATGGTGCCTATTTTATTGCTCTTCTTGCTTGTAGTGTGTTGAGGTAACGTTAGATGGTTACTGAATTACTAAGCACAATAACAAACCATGAACTCTTATATTGTATACATCTTCGTCAATGAAGACTTACTTCTTAAAAGCCGCCCCTCTCCCAGATATCCTCACAAGAACCGCTTTCCTTGAGCTCAGATTTCACTTCTGTCTTCACAGTAGGCAGGCCACCGGATCCGACCAGCTTGTTAAGCACACATACATAGATATGAAATATTCACACACGCTAATTAAATATTTAAAGCTCTTTGTAGAAATGAAAAATATTCTCTTTGCCAGAAAAAATTCATGTTTTCGAAACCAGAAGGGAAAGTCTCTGCTGTACACACCGTTTGGTTTTCGTAGATATATTTATTGTTATCAAGTACCAGCAAAATGTATCACGATATATGTCGCCAGTATCTAAAATTATATTCAAATATATACACTGGTGTCATCAACAGTATCAGCTTTCCTAAATTATGCTAGTCGCGTACGTTTTTGTGTTATTAACAAATTACTGTGTTTTGTGACAGTTATTAGGCAAAACCGCATACTTAGTGAAAGGCGCTTATTAGCTATTTCATGTCTGTCCGTCTGCTTGTCTGTCCGCATGTATAAAGGTTGTTTGATAAATAACTTGACTGGGCGAATACATGACTCTCCTCCACTGAGCAACGTTCTGTTGTGCAAAGATCACACAGAGCAGCGTGCTTGTGACGTGTGCCTATCGTGGTAAGAAGTGACCTTTGTCGGCCAGCACAAGAATGATTAACATTATACTGCACATACCCCAACAATACGTGTTGTCCGCTTATTTATCGAACAATCCTTACATCAGCGCGACTCCCACGGAAAGAATTTTCTTCAAATTTTCTGTTGGGGACTTTCACGAAAATCTGTCGCGAAACTCGAAATATGTTTAAAACTGCGCAAAAACATCGAGGCAGTTTACATAAAGACCTAAGTAAGTTTATATTTTTGACACCACTAGCAAGTATTTCGTAGCTTGACGACAGTGCAAAAGGAACCCATTCGTGCCTTTCCATGGCAAAAACTTTACTGCTGATAACTACATGTTTACTTATCTTGCCTCTTCTTCATTTTGTTTATCGCAGCTGTTTAGCCCCTTTTTGTTGCTACCTTGTGAACACTTTGCGGTAAAGCTTGTTGGTATTTGATAAAAAGAGTATGGAAAGTTTTAACTTCTGGCCTGGAAATGTCAAGTAATAAGCTGCTATCACAATTATCAAATGCGTTGCACAGTGCTTCAAACGCTAGGACGGTCATGTAGACTGAATACTGTGTTCTTCAACGACCAGTGGCACAGAGGAAGCCTGCGCGCATCCCACGGCGCGAGGGCACGGGACCATAAGGAGGGCCCCCAAACGACACACAAATCACAAAATTTGCCGTGTGTTATTCGGAGTTGAGTCATTCCTGAATGTTTCAGGGTAAACAATTTTTACTGGATATCTGTCATCATATCTCGAGCACCGTCGCTGATAATTGCAGAGTGTGGGCTATTACCAAGTGGTGGAGGGGGGCGGCTACCGGCTATCTACGCCACTGTCAACGACATTGCTTCACTTAGAACTATAAATATTACCAAATTTTGCGGTAGTTTACACGGTTATTATTGTCAAGTAGGCAAGTTGTGTCCAGAGGCGTTGCGTTGGACAGAGTGGGAAAGGCATTCTAATTCTTAATAGTTATAATTCTTGTCACTACAGTCGGATATCTCACTCTTACTAGAGCATTGTCCGTAAAATAACTTAAGACTGTAAGGCCTTTTTAAAAGGACTAGATGCTAAAAGTTGATGGCAGGAAATTCAGGCCATGTGAGTTTAATCTGACGCTATATACGTTGCAATTTTTAAACACCTGAAGCGATAGATACGACGCCCGTCATACGTAGGTATCTTGTAGGTAGGGATGAAAATAAATCCAGGTAAGAGCAAGGCAATAAGATTTACGAGCACGGGTAAAAAGTCCACTAAACTATTCCCTTGGAAATCAAAATATTCCGGAAGCGAGCAGTTGCAAATACTTGGGAATAATACTACGAAACGATTTAAACTGGGTGGAACAAGTAAATTACACAGTGCGGAAAGCCTGGAAGGCACTTCATTTCGTAATGCGTGTTCTCAAAAAGGGAAATAAGAATACTAAAAGTATAGCCTACACGTCGTTGGCACGCCCTATTCTTGAATATGGGTCTGCATGCTGGGATCCATACAGAGAAGGCCAAATACATACGTTAGACCGTGTACAAAGTAAAGCTGCTAAGTTCGCAAACCTTACAAATGTTTCTGACTGGGATACTTTGGCTCTGCGTAGGTCAGTAGCTCGTTTATGCGAACTCCTAAAAGCGTACAATGGAGAACGGGCTTGGAAAACAATAGGCGCCAGGTTGCATAGGCCTTGCTATCTAAGTAGGGTCGATCATGCCCAGAAAATTAGGGCCAGGAAGCAAAGGACGGATATCGGGAAGTACTCCTTTGTAAATAAGACCATAAAAATCTGGAATCAACTACCTGCAGAAGTGTTAGGGACATCCCTATGTAAACCCAACATTTTTAGAATGAGAGTTAGGAAAGCAATTATAAAAGGGGTGTAGTGAATGAAATATAATTGTGACGAAAATCGTGTAAAAGTGCTATGAAGTGAAGTGGAGTGAAGTTAAGCAAAGTGAAGTGAAGTGTAATGATGTGCAGCGTTATTAAGTGGTAGTAAAAGTTTGAAAGGGGTGCAATCAACTGTTGTAGTGTCTTCTGTATGATTGTGTTGTAATTTTTGTGTGCAATTGTGTTTTGTAATTTGGTTGTGATTTGTAGTTAGATTTGTGTTTTGAAATTTGTTTCGTATTTTGTAATTTGGTGTTATCTTGTTTGTAATTTTTGTGTGTATATTGTCTTGAGTGTGTGTGCGTGTGTGTATATTTTGTGTGTATTATAGTTTTGTGTAGTATTGTATATATTTGTATATTGTATATATTGTGTATATTTGTGTATATTTTGTGGTTACTGTAGTATACTGCCACCGGGTAATACCCATTTGCAGTTAATAATGAATAATAATAAAAAAAATGGTGTCTGCTGTTTGGACAATTTGAATATTTTGTAGGAGAAGTTAAGTGATCCGTCCACACTGCTTTCGATTTTTTAAATTCTTAGATTTGTCCTGTTTTTGAAGAATTTAATAATTTTTTAAAATCAGAAATACGTGGATTACTACAATGTCTGAAAATTCCCAACATTGCATTCTATCCTAAGATAATCCAGTCGAATGAAATATAGACATATTTACGATTTTGTTTCTCAAGTTACTAAGTCTTCCTTTTTGACAAAACTTTTGTTGGTATATATTAACTCCGAATCTCGTTCTGCTGTTCAGCTATTTCTTCTTGATTTATTAATTCTTGTGATAGTGTCGAGAAGCCGTAATTTTTCCGGCACTTCTAATCTGAAATTCTCAACTGCCGTGTTACTACAGTTTATCCCCTTGGATATTTGCTTCAAAAAGCCTTAAATTTATGTTGGAATATGAGTGGCACGTATGTTTTCAATACATATCTAACTAATTATAATAAACTTATTTTTAAGCTTTATGTGTTTAAGCACTGAATATAAATTTACTACGTAACAGCAAAGGAAGGGCTGATGACTTAAGTGCAGGAAGCGTATTACCATGTTCTGTACAGGATATTGGTGGATGACACAGGAGTGTTAATGGTTCATTTTGGAAGAGAATTAGTAGAATGTATGAACACTCTACATTACATCCGTTCTTTGATGTCATATTCTAAAACAAATTACATATAACTCATGTTTAAATTATCGAATTTATTGTCCTTAGGTAGTTCTTTATGATAGGCAATAAACTGAAACTTACCCAGCAACTACGAACTAAACGCGTAAATGCGGTGTGACTAGTACCAGTCCGTATCATTATGCTGACAAATCGCTTAGCAAAATGTCACAGTAGATGAACCTGAAATAAGGTTTCTTATTACGCAAGCAGATAACGTTCATACGTGGGTACAATTCCCCAACTGTAGGTTATAAAACACAGGAAATACCGAGCCATTTTAAAATACATGGGCTTATTTACCTTTGCCGAAAAATTGTCTACTGTGTTGTGGTAGACATACACAAGCTTAAAATTTGTATAATTAAATTTAACGCTACCACTCATCACTCCAGTTGAGTAGGCGGCAGACCCAAATGTGAGAGAAGTTTCTGTTCTGCCTGTTACGAGATTTATTCACAATAACATACATACTGCGCTTCAAATGCTCGCTAGTCCAGTGTCAGAAGATAGGAAAATATTTTATTCCCGGTGCAATGCTAATAATGCTAATAATGCTAATAATAATAATAATAATAATAATTATTATTATTCATTTGTTGTTTTCCTGACACCCATTCAAATCTCATCGGATGTAACTACGTTTGAGTAAAAATTTAAGGGTTGGAAGTTTCTTGAAGATTATCAGTGGTTCGTGTTTGAAGGGGCTTTGAAGCTTCTTAACCCTATGAAGAATGAATTTAAACCGAATTTCTTTCAAAGATCCAGTTTCTAAAAGGACTTATTAGAAATATTTACCGTGGCAAGGAAACCATATCTTTAACAGAGAGAAGACAAATTACTCTTTTTTTAAACACAGTAACATCCGCCTTCGGTTTCAATGTACACACGAGAAAGTCTGAGCTCGTAATGATGTTGCAACCAGCTGATAGTTGTGCATAATCTAATTACTTCTACTATGGTGAAAGTATTTCTTGAAATGAAGGCTTGAAACACAAATGTAAAAGTATCTTTTAAATGTCTGAGCTTGTAAAATATTTTTCGGATGATCGGAGTAGGACGAAAAAAATTGAGGTTGTAATCATCAGATCCTACCTTACGAATAATTCCTCATTTCTGTAGTAATGACTTACATCGATATTTTGTCACTTTATTACTTAGACTTGATTATAGACTCTTAATTTAAAGGACCAATTATCTTATTTTAATAAAGTGGCCAAGGAGAATATGAGATGATAATGTTGGCAGCTTTAGAGGGCAATTAATAAATTGCAAGAAGAACACACAAATATTTATGTTTCTGCTATGTGCTTGGGTGGGTGTACATAGCACTAGGCAGGGCCCATAATATGGCTTAGATGCTGGACGTAAGAAATACATAAACTAATTTTGTTGGTAAATTTTTTACAAGCATGAGACTACGACGAAACACTGTATTTATATTGGAGAATGAAATTTGGTTTTGAATGAAATTCAGAGGTAATCTGTATATGTTAAATCGATTGGTCACACCGGTTATCACACTTGATATTAGTAGGAAGAAGTCGTTCCAGTAATCATAGTTCAAACCGTAAAATTGGGTTATTACACATAGGCGTACATTTCTTCACTTCTTCAAATATTCAGAACTCCAACTACGATGATAAATCCTTCGTACAGAGAAATATCCATTGTTTTATCTATTAGCCACGTTATTTATATTATGAAGAAACCTCTTTGTTTTGGAATAATTTATTTAAAAGCGAATTTTCGACGGGCTTTAAAATCTTCCGCGAATACTAAACTTAATCTGAAGCTCTTATGCTGTACACTTTCGGTCTCAATTCTGTCGAGATGATGGCTGCATTGTGTGTGTGTGTGTGTGTATATATGCTTTGATGAAATCAGGGCATAAGAACGCTTAGTGATTTAATTACAGTGCGACACTTCGCGACGCGGCTGATGGAATTAGGAACGTAGTCGAGATTATACTATCTTGGCATTAAGTTCCTTAGAAATATTGGACCTGAGGTGCATCAGACTTCTGGACTTTCTATAAACTTCGTTACTGCGAAAAGTAGCCTAGTATAAAGTAACTTAACGTAGTATCCGTCGACAGATATATTGCTCGGCATCTGCAGAGTAGAAAGGCCAGGGACTGTTTTTAATAATGGACTGTCATATAGATGCCGCTGGTTTTAGCAGCGTTCCCATCTACAGTCACATTTCTTAATTCGATCTTTGTGCATGGCAATCTGTTGTTCAGTGCAAGTATTTGACAAAGTCGTTTGGAAAGTGAAATATTATAGATGTGCTCCCCGTTATTCCAGTCTTCGATACCTGTTTCCAGGGATTTATGGAACTAAAGTTTAGAAGTCAAAATGCCAAAAAAGTTCCCACACTTCAAATGCGAGAAGGATTAATTTCCAACAGAAAAAAATTTCAATCTTGTAAGCGTCCGCCACTTTCGCCCACTCTTGTCATGATTCCTACCCTTGCGTACGATTTCTGAAGCAGCCTATAAGACAGGAATCCAACACGAAAAGGCATTGTGCACAATGCGCACAGATTAAATAAATGCTGCACTGTGAACAGTTATTCGTGCTCATTTCTGTAGTGGATAGTACATCTTTATTTATATCTGTTATTTATACGCTCTCAGTGCTGGTGGCATGCAAGTGATCACTGATAAAATGACAATTTTCGAAGCATCACATGAAAAAGGCAAAATTTAAAAAATGATTTGTTTTAATTTCTTAAATCTCTAGTTTAATGTATCCACCGTTTATGTTGTAGTCCATTTGCGACATGTTAATATCCGGAGTAAAAATGCTGTATTACGCCCACTCATAGATGAAAATGGAGGGAAATGAAAACGAAGTTTATTCTATTGAACACCTTAGCTGTGTAGTAAAACAAATCTGGCTCTTTAGCGTAATTTGCTGACAGACATAAGCAATTTCATCTTTTATGCAAACAGCTGTAATTAATATTTATTTCTAACAGGTGCTGTACCCAGCAAGTGTCCTCATTAACCCACAAATACAACATTTCTTATGAGCTGAATTTCCCCTCTCGCAGGCAATTCGTTTTCTGTGGCGCTATTCTGGTCCCAGTTGATCCATGATAACGAGGGCCCTTCTAGAAACATAAGTCCTTTCAAAATCTTACGTCATCTGCAATAATATCAATTGTTGGAGGATATGGATAAATTACTCCGGATATTGGAAAATATACATATCAGTGCAATTATTAAAATAAAAAGTACACAAAACACACAGTGTCACACTGTAGTCGGTTCCCAGGATTTTAAGATTACGCATATAGACAATAAAAAGTTAAAGCTTACAAAACAGTAAAGCTTAAAATATGCGTGTAAATTTCATTAGTATTGTAAAACTTTGCAGCGTTTTTAATTTCACATGATTTGTCATCAGCACGTGCTTTGGCGAAAGCAGGAACAGGGTATTTTTGTAGGCAAGTCTTACTGAAATGAATATTTGAAAGGCAGTTCATTTACCTTTTAATATTTTTTAAATTTAACTGACTTTTATACGTTCGCAATTGAGTGAAATTTTAATACTTAACCTTATAAGTAAGTACATGTTATTAAAACCCTGGGAACCCATTGTAGTGTTCACTGCATGTTTTGGGTATTTTTTTCACTTTGG
Organism: Coptotermes formosanus; assembly: GCA_013340265.1. Lineage (NCBI taxonomy): Eukaryota > Metazoa > Arthropoda > Insecta > Blattodea > Rhinotermitidae > Coptotermes > Coptotermes formosanus. Next base: position 1,565,407 of record BLKM01000350.1, on the reverse strand, counting down.
TAGTTAAACTTGCCTGAAGACAGGTGGAAGAGACCGAAATGTGTAACAAGAGGGTGCATTTTAATAAAAGCATAGTTGTGCATAAAGAAAGCGTTATTGCATTAATTCTACGGATTTCCTTAGAAAATTATTCCCCAGCATGCAGTTTGTGTGGGGCAAGCAGCATTTCCCAGTAAAACTGCGGTATGTGTAGTTGAACAAACCAGTCTGTTGCTTTTAAAGGCGTAAGTTGTTACCACATTTTTTGTTTTCTTGGACTTATCTAGCAGTTTAAAAATATATTTAAGAAAATATATGTTGTTTTACGTCGTAAATTTCGTAACATGACTCAAAAAACTTACTAACGCATCAACACCTTATGACTACTTTTAGAAGCAAAAAAGAAAATACGACATCTTGCCACGAGAATAATGAATCGTCTATGTGTTGTTAAATATTCTAAGTAGCTAAGACCTTGATTACTATTCTTATGGTGTTTATAAAATCAGAATACTAAAATTTTTTCTAAATTTGTTAGATGCTTGCCGTGAAAATGTCCATTGAAATTGTGAAATGTTTTCACTGTAATTTGAGGAAGAGGAAGATTATTCTATACAAGGGGACATTTGAATAGCTTCGCTGCTACACAACGATGAAAACGACGACAATGAAAGCTAATTCTGCTGCTGCTGCTGCTGCTGCTACTACTACTACTACTACTACTAGTACTACTACTACTACTACTACGCCTACCCGAAAAATAAAGGGTACTTATGGTGGAAAACAGAAATCCGCTTTCAGATTAATAAAGATAGTAGCCTATATGAAGTTAATAAAGAGAGAGTTTTGTAAGAAAACCTTTGAATGACCTTTATTTTTAAACTAGTTACTGTAAAGTTCATGATGAATAATATTCCTCTACCCGTTTCGCCATGGCTTTCACAGATTTGCATTTAATGTTTGGAAACACCGGTTTTCCATCTTCTTTGCAGTCTTCGTACAAAACTTCTGCTATCACTTCCATGCCCACTCTGTGTGCCAGCAGTTGAGAGGCTATCCCAGTGAAAACAGTCATAGTGACCTGCAGATCCACGGCTTTACATAGGTCGAACCTCGCTTTGAGTATCTCCAGACCCAGTCCTTGGCCCCTGAACACAGGATCGACACAAAGACCCAGAGCTGTCATGTACTCGTTCACATCATACCTTTCGAATACGTTGGCTATTTCGGATGGTTTATCTAGAGCGTATTGCAGTATGGTTCTTATGCATTGTCCTTGGAACTGAAAAAAAACACGTTATTAATGCATGAATGTAGATACTGGTAAGGAACTTGGTGTTTCAAGTTACGACAGTGCAAAGAATCTCACAAAGCCAGTAGTTCCATAAAGCCAGACCCTAGAAAAAGGCAAAGAGTATTTATACCTTTTCTATAAAGTTTGCTCTTTACAGGAAACAAATTAAAAATTTAGACTTTTATTGCAAACCTCAATAATTCTTACTAGCTTAATCACGTTTGGGAGAATGAGTTGGGCGTGGCAAGTATGCAAATTAGGAAAGAGTAAATTTTGCACTATGACGAACAGAAGGGAAGACAAACCTCGGCAAGCGTAGGTACGCCTAGGGGCTAGGATACAAAAAATGATTTTCAAGTACGCCTAATATGGATTCAAAACACGGACTGGATTAGTCAAAGTCTGCTTGGCACTGCGATGGCGAAATGATTAGTGCTTACAGTCGACGTTGACATTTCAACTGGAAAATCTAAGTTTTCTTTTGTAGCCAGCCTGCATTGATCTTCCTTCACAAGCTTTGCCCTCCACGAATACAACGAAATTCTGTACTACATGCGTATGCAAGGCATTAAATTAAAAGTCTCTTGAAGGACAGTTTTGTAGACTAAGAGATGCCACTACCTAAAGAAAAATTTTCTTGGAAATCTTCAAGGTTTTAATACTGGTCTAGGCTTATTTACTTCGGACGACCAGCTGCTTTCGGAAATAACAAATTCTGTTAGTACAAACTAACTAAATAATTAACTAACTCCATGGAGCAGAGGCTTTCTTGAGAAGCTAGCAGTTTCTCAGCTAGTCAAGAAATTTCCCGCATTTTATGGAACCCCAAGGTTCATTACCGCATTCACAAGAGCACGCCACCTGTTCCTATCCTGAGCCAGCTCAATCCAGTCCATGCCCCCATCCCGCTTCTTGAAGACCCATTTTAATATTATCCTCCCTTCTACGCCTGGGTCTGCCAAGTGGTCGCCTTCCCTCGGGTCTCCCCACCAAAATCCTGTATGCACCGCTCATTCCCCCATACGTGCTACATGCCCCGCCCATCTCAGTCTTCTCGATTTGATTACCCGAATAATATTTGGTGATGAGTACAGGTCATTAAGTTCCTCATTATGTAGTCTTCTCCACTCCCCTGCCGCCTCGTCCCTCTTAGGCCCAAATATCCTCCTCAGCACCCTATTCTCGAACACCCTCAGTCTTTGTTCCCCCCTCAGTGTGAGAGACAAAGTTTCACACCCCTACAAAACAACAGGTAAAATTATAGTTCTGTATACCCTAATCTTTGTGTTTTTGGATAGCAACCTGGAAGACAAAAGATTCTGCACCGAATGATAGCAAGCATTCTCCGACTTCAATCTGTTCTTAATTTTTTCATGAATGTAGTTTCCATTCGTTAGGGTTGCTCCCAAATATTTGAATTCTTCCACCCTTTCGAAGAACTTATTATCTATCTTTATGTTGTGATTTTGTCCTGCATTCTGATTGCGAGACCTGACCATGTATTTAGTTTTCTCAGCATTTACTTCTAGACCAATCTCCTTACTAGCAATTACTAAATCTCCTGCGTCTTTCTTTATACTATGTATGCTTCCACCCAATATATTAATATCATCAGCATTAACCAGAAGCTGATGTGTACCATTCAATTTCAAGCCCTCCTGGTTTGCCTGAACCCTCCTAATGGCATATTCTAAGGCAAAGTTGAAAAGCAATGGCGACAGAGCATCTCCTTGTTTCAAGCCATTCTTAATAGGAAACGTGTCAGACAGGTGTTTGCCTACACGAACTCTGCTACACGTTTCACTTAGACACATTTTTATTAACCTTACGAGTTTCACTGGGATACCAAACTCTCTGTTAGTACAAACACGTGTCATAATAGATATTCTTAAAATACCCTTGTTTTTATAGTATCTTTGTGGTATGTAGGACAAAATGGTGCCCATGTTAATTTACAGTTTATAATTTATTTGAACTGCGTTACACAACGGGCTAATTCAGCTACAAACATGAACTTTTGTATGTACGTAGGTTATGAAAGTATACTGTCCGCTGGAGAGCACTAATTAAGCTAATGTACGAAAGCCGTGCTAATGAAGATCACGTTTTACTTCTGCACTTCATCCCGCTCTTTCCGTCATTGCCGTAATACTAAGTTCTGAGGTAGACGGTATTCTGTCACTTTACTGCTGTTCAGTCTCTGTCCTACGGATATATCGCGTGGGTAACAAGACTTAAATATACAGTCCGTCTGTCTGTGCACGTGAAACATCTTGGCTCCCAAAGGAGAGATTTTCATGAAATTTTGCATTTAAAAATGTTATGAAAGTACGTTGATAATATTCAAATTTAGTTAAAATAGGAATATTAAGCACTTATTCATGGAGAGATATATTTTTATGAAAATATAGCTTTGAATTTTTTCTGGAATTAGAATATTTCATATAAGAGATGCAAAAAACGCCAAAATGTTTTTTTCTGAAAATATCACCGTGTTGGAAATAATTACTAAAATATGGCAGAAAAACTCAGGACACTGATGATCGCACATAATATGGTGCAAGAGGGTCGTCGGATTTCCGTGCCGGGTAATTAAAGAAAATACACTTGGCGGTAAATTTAGTACTTACTGCTTTGAGAACATAAAACTTTTGTTCCGTATGACTGGATGATAAGGAAAGTACCTACAGTCATAATACTCATTGCTGTGTACTTTACTACACTTGGATACTAATATTGTGGCACTTATCTTAAAGTGACTTTGTTGCGCTTTGATAAAATAATCGATGACATACAGTTCGTGTGGTGAGATCACGTCCTTGGATATCGGTCGTTTCTTCCTTGCCGTTTACTTGATTCACGTTTAAGGAACATAAAAGTTTGTAATCGTAATATTTTGCATTTATTGCCTGTATCTAGGGATGTGAGATTTGATATATGGATAGTCTAAATATACCTGTAAACTACGCATAGAATATTGTTTGTAAGTCTGATATTTCGAGACAGTTTATCCGGCGGAAATTTTGAAGCTACAAATGACTGACGAATGGAGGAAAGTCATTATAGATGTCTAATAGGCTTTACAAAGCAATGTAACATAGTCGAATAATATTAATAACATTCTGTGATACATAAAGGTGTGAACAACAGCAAAAGTGTGATCTCAGTTGATTTAGCGGTATTAACGTGTGGAAGGATCGAGGACGCAAAAATCCGAAAAATCGTCAACGTTACGTTATGGGTTAATATCATTTCCTGTTAAAGACTTTCTCAGTTTCACTGCCCAGGTTTTTGTACCAATATTAGCAAATATGTCAGTCCTTATTTTCTACATTTTTTCTATCAGCACTTACCTTTTCAAATGTCATTTTATCGTCCTTGGTTGTTACACAGGTGATGTTGCATCCTGCAATTCTGGGTTGATTCCCATCTTCTTCACTTTCTATCAAGGCCACAAGCGCCATATTTTGTTTCAATGCATCTCTCCACACATCTTGTAATTCTAGAACGGAGACAGGATCCTGAAGAATCCCAAGGCTCATGCACGTCACTTCATCCCTGCAGAAGTGAGTTCTCATGAAGTCTACGATGTCTTCGTGCATATCTTCCGGGATGTCTTGGATCGTAAACTCTGGTACTTTGCCATTTTCCATCCTCTTCAGACCGCTGCATTTTCTCCATATTTTAGGAAAAGGGACGGATTTTGGTCTTGACCACTGTTCCTTGTTAACTGGCATGGCGGAGCTTCCGACACTGAAGGCAGCGTGAACTGCTCTGTAGCCTTGTGCTCCAGTTTCAGCAGAGTCGTTCGCAGTCATATCTCTAAATGTAAACAAAACGTGTAACATGAATTGCATGCACAATGATAAAGCACAATATAACACAGAGATATAAAAGATTACACAAATATCCATAAGCGGCATACCAATTTTTATCTTAAAATGCTCTCATGTGCAAAATTTAAAAAACAGGGCATGTTTAAGTAATGACTTTACTCGAAACTTCTGTTGAGAACGATAAATTGTGGAAATCTGGGCTGCAAGGACCAGCTGTAATGTAAGGAAGTTATTTTTGTGATTTACACTACCCTCTGCACGTGAATGGCGCCATACATCGTGCAATAATTTACCAAGCCTTCTTAACAATTGTTTTGTTGAATCTCGTTTGATGAGATGCTACCTCTGCAGTTTAAATAACACATTTATATAAGCTAATAACCAGAGAATCGGCACATTTCAAGTTCTTTTTTTACGCTTCATAAGGACCGCTCTTCATGTCTACCACTAAACTGATAAGCGATTATTTGCAGTTGCTCTGACAGTCTCGAAGACTACATGGAGTTAATTGCACTTGCAGCCCCTCAGCTCCAGTAGCTTTAGCCTCTTCTGGGACATTAACTTTGTCTAGTTCCAGCTTTTACCCGCAAATATATATCGGATGTGTAAGTTTCATTCTCACTCTATTAGCGAGAAAGGGACACATCATCATCATTATGCATTACTTTTATACAAGAGCCATAATTTGGAGTTTATTTTTATTTCTTGTTTAATTAGGATGAGAATAATAAAAATATTACGGGACAGGCAATGTGCATATAAAGTAACATTAAGGCGCGTTCTCGTAAGCACTAATGCCGTGGAAAGCAAGAAGTATTACATTTTATGAGCGTGTGTCTGTATTCTTGCCTTAGTTATCAGCAGGAAAATCGCACCCCTTCACTGCCGTACTATATTGTCAGCTGTGCCTGCCTGGTACTACCATATTTTTCTACATTATCTCGTAAACGATACTTTTTCGGGAAAAAATTATTAACGTAAATAGTGTGTTTTGACTTTCTCCACAAAATTTGTCTGAAACATTCTTTATAAGAAGAATTCAAGGAGAAATTTTCATAAATTTTCTTAGATCTTCATGTAATATGGGCCTTGTTCTTGTCATATTTTAGTCAAATCTGAACTTTCTCGACAGAGTTTCGAGAAATTTTCAAATATCAAAATTAATGAAATTCCTTCCAGTGGAAGCTGAGTTGTTCCAGACGGACAGGCAGACATAACAAAGCTAATAGTCGCTTTCCACAATTTTTTAACGTGCCTAGATGGGGAGTGCATTCTGTCCAACAGCATTCCTCCCTTCGGAAAAGCTATCTTGATTATCGAAAAATTACTTATGAAGAGATGTTTGAATTTTAACTGCCAACACAAAGTACATATTATGTCACTTAGTTAAGCTGTAATAAAAATAACTCGCTGAAACTACGCAACTTTATCACTGGCTCAAACACATGACAGTCCAGTCGATTAGATTATCCGCAGTTTTTATTCCTAAAACAGCCTATTTTTAAGTAGTCAGATATCCCTGTGGCGACCTGATAATAACAACTTTTCTAATATGGAAATTATTCACTCCTGCTCGTTTTGCAGAATGTGCGCTATATACATATCATTACATTTATTATTGCTTCAGTCTGTCCCGTTTATCTGTGCTCTTGCTAACTGCATATCGCAAAATAAAGTTTAAAAGTAGCGGCGAAAGGAAATGCATGACACGAGTATTTGCCTATCCGAATTTATATAAGTTTCATTTCAACACACTTTGTTTTCATGGTTATACCAGTCTCACGGAATATATGCTATACAGCCTCCTCCCTAACCGGATCACGCGTTTTTTAATGTCTATAAACAACTGACACATTGCTGTATTGGGTATCAATACGTATTGTCACAAGCGCATGAGAAGTACATAACGCCTTATAAATTTAATGTGTTCCATGTCCGTGCACTATATTATACAAAAACACTAATCACCAACCAAATGCACAAAGAGAGTTTTATCATCAATTGTAACACACTCCTACATGTTTCGACCCTGCTGGGTCATCTTCAGGGAGAACTTTTTTGTTATCCTTCAACTGAGGTTGCACTTTATATTTGAGCGAGAATGTGCTGTTGACTGTGTACTGCGTTGTTTTTGGAGGCGTGAACCCTCTGTGGTCCCGGCCTGCACTGTAGGCCCGGACCACAGAGAGTTCAAGACCACAGCGTTAAAGACAACGTTTACGTACCACCATTGCCCATGTCCCTCAAGGAACTTCGTGATCGGATAACGCATGCACTGCAGACCTTTACAGCGGACATGCTACACCGAGTCTGGGATGAATTTGATTACCGTGTGGATGTGTGTCGTGTGACCCAGGGTGCACACATTGAAGGATTGTGATTAACGCATGAGAAACTTGGACAGTTGCCGCTGCTGACGGTGTACGTTGTGCCCGTGTAAGGTGAGAAATAAATTTCTTGTTAACTTTTGAAACCGAACCATTCTTTTGTGTATACCCTGTATTTGTGGGCATCGGAACACGTTATTTTGCCCCCTGATTTTTAATTACATTGAAAACGGATAAATACCGGCGATATCTATTTTTCAACTTTTCATTAGCCATCGCAACCTGAAAGGAAAATAGTTTGGATACTAGTAGCTCAAAAGTATGCATTTCAGTCTGCCTAACCTAAGTAACCCCATGCACTTTCAATAAACGACGGCAGAAATTATCTCATCTGGTCTAAATAGTGTGGAAATCTGCAAGCATAGCGCCCTTCTCAGTCATTCTCAACTTACTTGTAGGCAGGTAAACATGTCGAAATTTATTCAAGTCTCTATAAACATAATATAAGGCAAAATATATTATAATGCTTTAGGATGTAAAAATAACCCATTCCGTTGTTCTCATGCGCAAGAGTGAGTAATCCTCTTTGGGAGGTAAAAGCCGTAACTTGCAGTTACTGCAGCATATTTGTGATACCTTAACTTAAGGCAATGCTTTACATGAAGCTAAATCTCACACACACACACACACACACACACACACACACACACACACACACACACACACATATATATATCTATATATGTGTGTGTGTGTCTATATATACATACATAAACTAACAGCGTCGCAGTTTACTATATACAAAAAGTCGCAATATTGGCCTGTTTTTCGCAACAGCCGTGCCAAACTGGTGTTAAAAATGTGCTTGACCAGTGCTAAGGTTGCTCCTTAACACATCGTAGTTAATATTTTGTACTGAATGACATGTGTTGAAGTAACATAAAGTATCCCAAAATGTGCAGGAAACAAGGGTGTAGATGTCAGGATTTAAATGGAAAATCCCATTTTTCATAACAAATCTGTGTTTATTTGTACTTTAAATAAACTTATATGGAAAGAAGGTTAGAGACTTTGCCGCTGCATTTAATATTTATAACAATCTTATGAAATGAGGTTCTTTGTCGTCCTTGTCTTTCAAAGGAGAATTAACTGTGAATTTGAAGACGCCAAAAGCTTACTATATAAAGGGGTGAAGAAGATGAAGAAGAAGAAGAAGAAGAAGAAGGAGACGGAGGAGGAGGGGGAGGAGGAGAAGAAGAAGAAGAATAAGAACAAGAAGAACAAGAAAGTGTGAATATGGCTTTAGGATATGCCTTTAGGATGGTCCAAGAAAATCAGCTAGGATTGGAACCGAATGGAAACCACCAGCTGCAGGTCTATAATAAAAATATTATTTAGCGGGGAAAACTCGAGAATCGTAAATAAAAACATACAGGGTCCGTTAGACTCTGTCAAGAAATTTGTACTTCGTACCTGCATGAGTGAATGAAAGACAGATACCATGAGCAGTACAATTTGAATTACGTTCTGTTGTTGCTGGCTGCCTTTTACTGATCGTTGAATTAGAAGCTTAGTCTATAGATAAGAAACTAAGAGCCACACGTTTTCTTGTCGGAATACCATTTGACAATTGACATGTTAATTGTAAACTCCCTGTACAGAGAACAGCTGTAAGGCAGGCGCAGCTATAGCACTATTATTCGGAAATAAAATTTACTTTACATTCCTTACGTATAACAATAATTTAAAATCACATCACAGAATTTCAGTTGCTAATGACAGATAAATCTTTTCCTAAAGTTTTCCTTGTGACTACGCTGGGGTTTTTGCCGGATATTATACTTCTCATAAAAGACGTTAGATGGCATATATAAGCTTATAAACTTAAAAAGTATGGGAGAATGTTTGTGAGGGTGCGTGTAGATTACTCGTCTTTGGGTACACAATCGTACTGAATCTCCGTAGACGTGGAACCTTACAATTCTCAGCCCAAGCAGCAGGTTCGACATAGAGACGTTATTTCACACCGAGGCTCGCCAAGGTGTACTGCAGCAACAACCTGCACACAGCCAGTAACGGTTATTCCAAACATCACGAGATCTAGCTCAAGCATCGGCAGTATGAAGACGCCTGAAATGATCGCTAGGAAAAAGGTTACAATCAAACTTTTAAATTTCGAAAACTCTGACAGTCGAGAAAATCAAAACACAGGGGGTTGTTTTGCTAATTTTCTATTACTGTATTTTTCTAAGATGTGTAAACACTTGTTGCTGAGAAGCAATAAATACGTTAATCAGTAAAATTGACAAAGCTAGCGATTTTCGGTGGTCTCTTCAGGAACTAAACAAATTAATATCAGAAGACCTAATATATCTAATGGAGTACTTCGTGCCTTGTAAGGTGTTAAAAAATTAGTTTTTTTTTAAATGTAGCTGGATTCTAATCTAAATTGCAAGACTATAAATCTTGCAGCTCAATGGTCGCCTCTTTTATAATGCGGTTTCGATTGTCGTGAACAAAATGGATATTCATCGTAATTCTAAATTCGAACAATAGCAGACTTTAAATCCACCGTTTTATTTCGGAGATTGCTGGAGAATAAAAAGCAACGCCACTCTTACTACTAATGATGCGCGCCTCGAGATTTCTGCGATCGCTTTTCAGTTCTCACCCTCAAGTTCTAAACAGCAACCCTCTCTCTCCCTCCCTCCCTCCCTCTCTCCCTCCCTCCCTCCCTCCCTCCCTCCCTCCCTCACTTTTCCTCTCAACCCAGCAGCCTCCTCAACTTAAGCAACTATTGTCTGCCATTTCGCTATCTTTCACAAGACTCATTATTCTTCCATCACTTCTTTTTCTGTAATTCTTTTACAATTTCCTTCATTTACATTCCACTTTCTTCCCTCTTCTTTCAGTGACGATTTCATTTCCTTCTGATCGTTTCGACGTCTGTCGCCTTAACTTCTTTGTACGTTTTTTTTTTTGGTTTTCGTATTTGCTGTTCCGTTTCTTTTTGTACTTTCTCGCAGGAAATCCGAAATTCCAATATGATTAACCCCTCTCTTACGTGTAAGTTGAACTGTTATGACTTCAACCTGTTTCTGGCGGAAGCGGAGGATAATATGCATTATGTTAGCAAGGAAGACAGCTTGTAAATTAATAAGAACAGAAATGCATTCTAAGTCAACCAAACTTAATTCATTGCACAGAGCATTTCTGCCTCCTCTTGTTCCGTTATTAATAGTGTTTTTATTATTTATTAGGGATGACATCTTCATGGAGGAGAATTTTCTTCCTAATTTATTCTACTAAGTTTATTTTTCTTTATTACTTCTTTTTGCCTTTGTGTTTGCGATATGTGTGTGCACGGTATTTTGAGGTACATTTGTTGGCAAGCGCGGTAATACGTATATTAATAAATTTAAATGACATTGTTATTATGTCGTCATAATTGTCATCAAAACAATTTTTATAAGTCTTTTCAGTTGCATATAAATAGGTACCTTATCAATTTTAGCCTGTTAAGGAAATATTTGCCTGTAACTTAGGATAATATTAAAATGAAACTTACATAAACATTGTGACGTTACATAAGATTACTTAAACCTTTTGACTCAAAGTAGGACTTTACTGACAATATTTATGTCAAACCTGGTAACCTTTATGTGGTCCATTAAAGTTGAAAATCCTTGGAGGAGTTGAACAACATGACAGTGTCCATGAAACGCCTGCTCCATGTAGTTAGTTCTAACTTACAAAAAGATAAGTGTGTAGCACCAAACGATGGGGTCGCTCTTATTGATGCAAGGCAGGGGAGGTAAGCGACTGTGAGAGTTTGGGGTCAGAAGGTTTCGTGTATGGGGGCGGGGAGCGGGGGGACAATATGAACTTCCAGAATAAAACACAGGAAGCTAGTCACCGGCCCCGCACAGTTTGTTATAGCAGTGTCTCTTGATAAAAAAATTAATATACATAGGCTGAATTTTAATGTTTTTGATTAGTCGCTCTCTAATGCTTTTTTCTGCGTGTTACGAAACGTAAGACTTACTATAATTGCGTTACAGAGTTGTGCAGTATCACTTGAAATATTCAAACATTTTCACATGCTGCGTTCTTTTAATTTATTTGTGGTATGAAAACGAAAACCTGAAGTTTATTCTTTTGCATTAATGACGCCATATTCCACAGTGTACCTAAAATTCCCTACCAAAATACTTACTGGTGATTTTGCACTAATTTTCGAGAAAATTATAAACGTCTCCTCCTGGTAAACAATGGCTAGAACAGCAAATGTAATTTTTCCATTTCCAAAATAAATCTACACCTTTATTTATTTATTATTTATTTATTTTCTTAACAAACCTCCTATTTTCTCAGACTATGACGGACGTGATAGCACGAGTATTATTACATCACATCTGATGTTATAACCAGTCAGGTTAGCCAGTCTCCTGGAGTAAATTCGAAAGTCATCTCTCCATGACGAAGCAGGCTGCACTTCCTCTCAAATATTTCTCCCGTACAACATTTTCTCCTTAAAAGAAGTCGCAGAATTTTAATTGTAGGTTTATATTACTTACAATTAATAGATTTAGAACGAAGAAAAATGAAGTAACAAATGGAGACACAAAATCTGAGTACAAAACTTCACTCCTATACTCCACATTTAATTTTGTTTGTATTTTTAAATTGAAGTGAAATAGACATATAACAGCCTTGGAGCAATGAAAATCTCAGTAACCTAAATTTCACGCAACCAACTTGAGTTCAGACGCCAGACAGCTGTTAGTACTAAAATGTATGTAGGAGAACTGACATATGAGAATGCGGACTGGAGTCACGTCGCTCAAAAAGGGATTCCGGCTTATTAAGGACGGTGTAATGGACCTTCTTTATTGGTAAGCAACTGTCTGCTTGTCAAAATTTGCTTTCAGTTTCTTGGAGGAGGGAGAAAATTATATGCCTAAAAACTTTTATTGTGCACGTGTTACTTCTCTAATTTTATAGACACATATTGTGTGAGGTTAAATATGTGAACTAAATATTACCACTTATTCCTGGGACTTTTTCTAAGTGGCTAAATTAACTCTATTTGCACTTCTCCGTGAAAGGCTTCGAAAAAAAATAAGGGGGAATCCTTTTGCAGGTAAAATTTGATAATTCAAAAGGCTCAGTCCTGTAAGGTAAAAAGTCACTAACAATTGTCTTTACTCACACATATTAGACATTTCGTTGCATAGAGTGGTGACTTCATTCTATCGAAAATATGATTCTGTAACTCGCATTAAATGCGAAGTTCTTCCGGAAAAATTGTGTATTTACATTTCTCGTGTATTGAATACTTTAAATCGATAAATGGGAACCAGAAGTTATAGGAAGCTTGTAGCCTAATTAGTACTAAACTTGTTAAAACCAAAACTTTTAATTTGTAAACAGAATATGTTTCCACATGGAAATATAAATAAGCATTTTGAGCTCTCTTGATGCGAAAAAATAGGCTAAAATGAATTACACTGTTATAAATTTCGTGACGCTTGTCTGAATGTTCTAACGGCTGAAACGTAAGCCGTCGCCCTCATATGCGCATACACAAATAACGTATGGGCATGGTGTTCTCAAAACAACTATTTTTAAGCCTAGACTTATCTCTAAATCTTATACAGCGTACTTGTTTTGGGATTAATTTTTTAGGAAACAAACCAATCTTGAAATCTGTGAAAAACGTTATGTCCTTGTTTGTAGTAGTCTATGTATTCTTGTTTTGCAAGCAACCAGTGACACAAGACTTAAGCGCTAGGTAAGGAGAAGTCATTGAACTGAAAGACTAGATTTATCTGGGCATTTCTTTTAATATTCATGACACGAAGTTGATTGTAAACTGAAATTGCACTAAATGTCTTGTCATGATTTACTTTAGGCGAATCCATACAATAAACTGCTGTACGTATGGCAATGTAAGTTTGAATATATGTTTCCGGCTGTAGAGTCTTACCCTATGTGCAAGAAGTACGAAGTGTTATAGGATATACATATGTATACCAATAGTTGACCAAATGTGTACGGCCGAATTTTGAGCTATATTAGTTTCAAGCATGTGTAACGGCAGTTGGTTCACAAAATATATTTTAGAAACGCAGTGCCTTCTATCAGGCTTGTTTTATAATTAAGGCCACATAGTCTTGGAACATTGCTAGCCTCGTATTTTTTCTCTGTTGCAAATAAATGTATAACGAAAGGCGTAACAGGCATGAAAATTAAAATAAACAGGGGTCATGCATAATTCATACGCAAACAATAGCATACATGCACGGATAAATACATCTATTCATGAGAACGGGTAAATTTCAAAAAAGCACGGCAATTCGCAAAGAAGTGAACACTTTCAGGTGTTGCTGAGAGAGTAAAGGTCGATGTGATAGTACTTTAGCCTAAAGCATTAATCACCAAGACCTAGATGAACAATGACTCTCATGTAAATACTGTCGGCAATTTATTCACTATGCGACCTCCAGCTGTGTATATATTGTGGAAGTGGCTTCAGGGCAAGAAAAGGCACTGTACATTATCCAGTTTGCAAAGACAGCTTCAATTATGTTTGCAAACCCCAGTCTCCTGGATATTACATAGAGGGCCTACTACAAGGGAAGCCAATTTACATGTCATGTGAACAATGTGAACAGTTTGAAAACGAAGCGTAAGCCCATATCGCCAAGGAAAGAATCCAGGTTGCCCACGCTTCGCATGTAAGGGAGTTCCTTCAAAGCGTCAGTCCAAGAAAGTTAACAAATGGCTTTAACCGTAAGTTGAATTTGCCTCACACAGGAGTCTGTTGTGCAATCCGGAAGCATATACGGCGCCGTTAGTGCGGGCGATACTAGTTCTATCAGTTTAACGAGTAACTTGACAAAGCTGGCATGACAGCAAGACTTGTTTTCCGTGACAATGTCACATTTCACTTGAGTGTCAGAGTCAACCACCAGAACATTCGACTGTGGGTTTCTCGAAATCCTCACCAAGTCACCGAGTAAGAAATGAACCCAGAGAAGTGATTTTTTTGCGTCATTTCATGTTATAGGATTTAGGTCATTATTTCTCACAGAAAAATTACTTAATACGATCAGTTACCTGGAAGTGTTAATTTCCCTGGCGTAAATCTCATCTTCATGAAGACTGCCCTCATTACATGTTCCAGCAAGAGAGCACTCTCTACACATGCGTCTGAACACACCAACAGCACTTGCGTAACACAGCCACAGAGATGTGCCGGGCCTATTAATGAAGGATAGGACAGCTGATTCTCATGAACCCCAAGGTCACCATACGTAACACCTTGTTGACTGCTTTTGGTGGGGCTACGTGTGGGGAAACCATATTTACACTACCAGCGACAAAACATCCTGCACTGGAATACGCGGTCGCTGAAGCAGTGGAATCTTTTGCAAAAGAGATGCTGCCTGAGATATGTGAAATCGACATCTAGGGTAAAAAGCGCGCGGCTCATTTCGAATGACTGTGAAGCTGAAAGATAACGTGCATAGATCGATCTGTACAGGCCACACAAAAAATAAATACCAATTACATGTTCTACGGGTCATCATCATTCTGTAACCTGTCTTACGACATGTCTGTAGCCTCTTCCAAAGCGAGTTCTCCACAGAGTGCGATCTAGTGCTTCCTCTTTCAGTTTCCAGTACCTTCTGTTTTCCCTGACGTCATCCAGTACCTGCCTGCTCCTTCTTCCTCGTCTTCCAGTCATGTCTATCCGTCCCTCTAACTCTCCACCAATCACATGTTTTAGAAAGCAGTTCCTACGCAAGAGGTGACCAAGCCAGTTAGCCTTCCTTCTTTTTATTATTTGTAGGATATTCTTCTACTCCTTGACTCTATGTAATACTTCTTTATTTCTCACACGATCGGTCCAAAAAATCTTCTCCATTCTTCTCCAGCACCACATTTCAAAACTTCCCAGGTATTTCTGATCGACTTTCCGAAGTGTCCACGTTTCAGCACCGTACAAAGCTGTACTCCAAATGTAGCACTTTACTAGTTTTTTCCTTAAATTTAAGTCCAATTTGCTGGTGAAGGGAGAGTCTTGTTGTCGAATGCTGTTTTTGCCATGGCAATCCTGGACTTACTTTGACCTGTACATCTTGCATCACTTGTTATCATGCTACCCAAATAATTGAAATATTCCACATTCTCCAATTGTTTTGATCTATCCTAAGTTTTATTGGGGATGAGATCTTTCTATGAGATCTTTCTATGATTGAGGTCTTTCTATAGGTAGGCAAAGTTATTACTTCCTTTGAATTTCCTTGTACGTGACTTTGTGTAACTCCTGGCGCTTAAACTTTTTTTACGTTTCTTCCACCGCATATAAAATGCGTGTACATACAGTATGTTCGTTATTTATGTAATTAAATTGTAGTTTTATTTTTGTGTGTGTTTTCATAAGGAATTCCTACTTATCATTTGTGACTGCGAGTAACTTGTAACATCTTTTCGCCAAATTCCTGACACTGAAGGCGACGTTAATAAGCAAAAAGCAGATGGAGTTTGTACCGTCAAAACGGTTAAAAGTTTAGAAGGATTTTAGGTACTTCCTGCGACTCTTACAGCGCCAGCCATTATTTCTCTTGTATATCGTTGAATGGGGGAGTGTTTATAGTGCAGATTAATGTGTTTACTGCGTTATACTGAGGGATGTTACATACAATTCAGGTTAAATTTTCCTCCGTTTTGCACGTGGCATTTAAATTGCATCTGTGCATGACTTTATCACAAAATCATCCTGGCAGCAATTTGAAGTCGTGTAAAATAATAAGAAGGAAATTATCTCAAATGTCGACAAAGCGAAGAACAGCTGAGAGCATATGAGGCTTAAATTTGTGACCTTTTTGAATTTTGGTTGTTTAAAAGACCACAAGAAGATGCAATATTTTACATTGTTCATTCCGCGCGTTGTCGGCAACCAATTCGCAATTTTGTTGATTGAGACTTACGAAGATGCAAAATGTTGGAACCTATGGTCATGTACATTTCCTCCTTAGGTGTGCGAGCTCGTATCGGTCCAAATTTAGATCATGGTGTTCTAGGATAAGACACCGCTTGGCTTCTTAAGTGTTTAGCGGGGTAACGTCAAGGATAGTGTCAGTTTTTCCCCCCAAAATTGGTATCACGTAGACTATGCAATGTCTTCTCAGAAAAAAAGGCCCATTTCTACACAAGGCTATATGCCTTTGCAATTACCCGTTACTGACGTGTGAACTGGTGGGCGCATGTTAACTGTCTTATTTCAATGTGCTTTCAGTAATTCAAAATACACGGTCATATTGTCAAAGGTTGAGATCATTTGTGAGCGATGAATTGGAAGGTATTTGGAAAGAATTATTGAGGCTTAATAGAGGAATCAGCGGAAATTTACTTGCAGGGCCTAAGCAAACCACAAAGGACTTGTTTATTAGAGTCGTAGTCACAATCAAGGTTCGAAAGTAGATCTCCTGTATGCAATTTGCTTGCCTCGCGACTTGAGCATTATCGCTTCATCAGCACTGTAGCCAAGTAATTGTAACTTCAAATCGGAGCTTCCGAAGTCTAGGATACATACGTCATAATAAGCAGCTTGTAGTATCTTAAGTATACACTGTTGTGTGAAATAATTAGGAGCTTTTATGGAGTCCATGAACAAGCAGAAATGTGACAAACAATTTGGACAACCAGACAAACCTGTTGAGATGATATATCCTGGGATAAGATGGTACTGCCAGGAACGTGCTCTCTCTCTCTGTCAGGCCTTCATTCGAACCTTTGTCCCAATAACATCGTCATTCTTATCATGAAGTGATGACGAAACCTCTCGCAGCTGTTGTGATGGATCCTACAATGGACAGATTTGATACAGTCCAAGCGTCCACGTCGTGCTCCCTACTACATATTAAGAATAAAGACGTGCATCACTGTCACGTAAATATTTGTGAGCAGCAGGTGCCTTGGATGGCTATGTATTTTGCAGTTCATTTACATATGTGAATATAAAACTGCCTGACTACGTAACGATCATGCATAACATGCATACAAAATACAAAGCTTAAATTTTACCGCTGACCTTACCACCGCATTTCTCGCTGGATACTGCGGTGGATGCAGGTTTTCTGTAAGAAGAAGACGTGCTCTGATGAGTTATAAAGATACGCTGTCTATCATTATTCTCTAATTTGGTAGGGTGAAATATCATCTTGGATCTATTAAATATATTTTTCAGTGTCTTGCCTTTCCCGTAGAGTAATAAAGGAAGGCACACATAGAAACACCGAAACCTGGGATGTTATTAGTGCGAATAATCGCCATCATGATTGCCTTTCATCTGTTAGTACAACTTCTCCGTAATTAGTAAACGTGGTGATGATTGTTTTGAATTTTATAGAATATTAAAATCTTAGGCTTTTATGAGTTTTAATCCCTTCATCCTTGTTTCAAACATTCCATGGCTGATTCACATTTTATTTATTTTAGACTTCTTAGCACGGCTACTTCTTTTTCTGCGACGTCCCGTTTTTTCATTTTTATTATAACCAAATATTCCTTCAAGTATCGCCCTATCGTTCAAGGATGCGTAACTTAAGCAGTTGAAAGGCGTCATTAAATAAACGAAATTGAAGGAGGTGGTAAGACGAATAGGACTGAAGTTATCAAGAATAAAATGTACTTGATGAAAGCTTTAGGGTACAGGATCGCACCCCAGGTCTACTGACAGACGGACGGCAAGCCCTTAGATATGAAGAGAACTACAGACTACACACATGTGACTGCTTCAGAGTTGTAAAATACGGCTTAGGGTGCAGGCAAAATCCCTGCACTCAGAGAGCGCTCTGAGTGTCGTCGATTTGCGCAGTTCTCTGCAGGTGTATAGATCATGACTGGCACGTAAATTGAAACATTGAAGTTTTAAGTAACTGAAAACCAGCGCTAAACACGACAGACTTTATAGGAACTGATAACACAGATATTATGAACTGTGCGAACAGAAGTGCAGACTCTGCAAAACATTTATGTGTTCCATGTCCGTACGCTATATTATACAAAAAAACTTTAAACACCAACGAATGCACAAAGAGTTTTTTTCGTCAATTATAACACACTCCTACATGTTTCGAGAGAGAATGTGCTGTTGACCGTGCACTGCGCCGTGCACGGCGCAGTGCATTCTCGCTTAACTGTATAGTGCAACCTAGTGTAACGACAACGGAAGGTTTCTCCCTGAAGATGACCCAGCAGGGTCGAAGCATGTAGGAGTGTATTATAATTGACGAAAAAACTCTTTGTGCATTCGTTGGTGTTTAAAGTTTTTTCTGCAAACCATATTTATCCGTAAATATATAAACCCGTTTCATTTGCTGTGGACACAAATAATTTCCATAAAAACACGAATAAATTTAAAACTTGTACATCCTTAGTAATCGTATTTACATGCCAGAGATTTAATTTTAAAAAGCCTATTAAATATAACACGAAGGCCGTGGCACTAAAGGCTATAAGTCAACCAAATTCTTTCTGAGAACTTAACCAAATTCCTTTTTAATTATGTGGTGCTTGAAAGATATATTTGTTAAGAAGGAGCTCTATTTGTGTATTCTGTAAATCCAATGAAGTACACGTACTTTTCCGAGTGCCAGAAATGCTGTTGCATATAATGCACTGGAATTGATACGCATTTATTTTACTCCTATTTTAACTCTGGTGTAAAACAGATACATTCACTGCAGGTACTCAGTTATTCAGAAACCACTTTGTCGGCATTTCGCTGAAGACAGACTCAATATAAACGTGTTATATAAAAGTTATATGTTTTAAACATATATATTTTTGCCTGCACGCAGATTTACTATAATCCATTTTCGAAACTGAAAAATGATACGTTTAAATTTGAGCATTAAACAATACAGAATTTGTTTTTGCGAATGTGAAAAAAAAATTCGCTCTGCTGGTTCCAGTTTTGACCCAAAATACACAGTTCCAAATAAACGTATTGAGGAGATTTGTGGGTTAAATATATTGAGAGATGCAAAGGATTAATATTAATTGAGAATATACGAAGGAGGCAGATGTATTGAAGGTGTTTTGTACAAAACATGACGTATTATAATCTTAGTGGAAGTGTTTTAAAAGTCTGTAAAGTTCTTAAGTTTGGTTATTTCATCCTACTATTTTTTCTGCGGATTAGAGCGACATTTCTTTTCTAAATATCTTTTCCGTTGTTCCAAAGTATATTAATTTGAATAAATTATTGAGAAATTTGTGCATACAGGAGTTAGACCACATATTTATGTTCATTTTCAGTCGTCCAGTTTGTGAAAAAAGAAGGTGCCAATAATTTTGACTTTATTTGACATAATAAATTTAAACGTGTTTTTCCATATGTATTTTATTCTATTGTGATGTATTATTAATTGCACTAAGCTTCCATGTTTCCTCACATTTATTTCTGAAAGATATACTGCAGTAAGACCGCACACTACTACGCTTTCGTTATACAAACTTAGTGGCCTCTACTTGCGAAGTTTGCAATCCGTTGTGTGGTAAGTTCTGTCGTTATATTGCAATCCCACAGAGACTAGTGGCTGTCTGTTTGCAGGCATGTCTGATTTATATTTAGAGAATAGTTGTACACAAGTGGCATGGACCTTTGTGCTCTAGAAGTCTCTCCAATAGCTGAATTACACAAGCGCTACACGTGCGTTGCTTCTGTTAAGCTTCAGTTATTATCAGAAAGAGCTTCTTCATCGCAGCTCAGTTTGTAAAGTTGTTTGCTTAAAAAGCATCTATTGTTAGTGATAAAGCATGTGGTGGTGTTTACAAATTTGTGACGTTTCAGCTAGTGATTGATGTCCACACTGTAAGTGAAGAGGGAATTGCGGAAACACAGCGGTCTCTTTCCAAAGCGAGATGAAATACTCGCATCTTATATCTTGCAGACATTTTGCTTAGATTCTTATCTTGAATTACAAGAGAGTAACAAAACGAACAAACACACCTAACACAATCCCAATGTGTAATTTAAAATTACAGTTGTTCTTAAAATCCTTCATCCTCAGAGTTCAATTTCGTGTAAAGTAGCAAAAATGAAGCTTAATATAAAAATTCACAATACCTCAAAGACTTAGAGTTTCTCATGTTTCGATATTCATCTACTCTATTTGTTTATTATTGTTGCATATAGTGTGTTATTTCTTTACTATTTTGCGTTCTCGGACGTTATTTCAATGAAGTGGGTTGTTCAGTCTGAGCATTTGCCTGGCTCTACAGGGCAACGCGACCCAGAATTTCCCTTTTTCGAGGTTTTTAAATTTTGTTTGTAGTCTATAATTAGGACCCCTCGAAAGCGAAATCGGATAGTCCAAAGGTCTCCCAACACAGGGAACAGGAACACTTACCACAAACTTACACGTACAGCCACCCTTCGCATGAGCTTCCAATTGCAACTGCAAGTGCGAAACGTAATACCCAGGTATTGTCTGTGACTCATGCAAGCAGAGATGTCGGCAACGAAGAGCGAATGAATAAGGGGAATTAAAGTGGAAGAAAAGAAGGCAGAAGAAATTGGATGAAAGGAAAACAGAGAGTAAAAAACAAACGAAGAAAGAAACAAGACAAACAGTTATAAGACATGATGATTACATCTTTCTCTGATGTGACGCCGTCTGGTATCTCAGAATTTCACAGAAATGTTTTTGCCTTATCTTCTGTCCTGAAGACTGAGGTAGCAGGTTCCTCCGAAACGTCGATAAGTTTCTACAGTCCTGCAGGATGTAATCTCAAGTAACAGTAATTTTAGCTGTAATGTCAAGAAAAGTTGTGGAATGTCTAGATCGTTTGCCTGGTGAGTAGATGGTTGGATTGATGAAGAGGCAGAGAGAACGAAATACAGTACAAGAGAAGAAGCATTAAGAAAGGTAAAAGAATAGAAAAGAATAGAAGGTCGGCTGTTTTTATGTATGTCGCAAACATCCTAATGGAGATGATAGTGAGTAAACTCCATCCAGTTCAAACAGCCACAAGCACTTCGCTAAGATCTGTACTAATATTATAATACTCTATAAATCTCAGACTTTCAAGTCAACTTATTCTAAGGGAATCCTTACCTGAATTATGTATAACGGCAAGTCTTCCCCATCATAAACACATAAGCAGCACAATAGATTAATCCGCCCTAACAACACTATGTAACCTGCTCAAATCAGCAAAAACTCACTGCTCAGTATCTTACATTTGTCATCCTCTTAAGCCTTCGTAATTACCTGCATTACATAAAAAATAATTACTCTGCAATGAATAACTCTTTTGTCATAAGCCCCGCAAAATATCACTATGAAAACACAAGGGAGTAATCTCAGCCCAGCATGGACTTTAGAACAGGAGATCCTGCTGTTTATGCATTGTAACAGAGTGTGTCTATATAATCGCGTACGAACAGGATTTTACGTGCAGGCGAGTAGGGATGGAGTAACAAATGTCGGGCTTAAAAGAGATAGGACACTGAGTTTTGTGTCGGGCGTGTCGCGGCAGGGTAATGTGACTGCAGATAATGAGGTGGCGTTATGTGCAACCTGGAGTTAACGAGCTGGCGATGGTGGCAGAAAGTGGATTTCACTTCGAAATTGGCGTTTCACGGCCTGGCTGCAGTTCTGTTCATTACTGTGCAGACAGGCGTATAAAAAGTTAATTTTTGAGCACAAAATGTTGACATATATTAGTGAATACGGTATTTCCGCGCAAAGTAATTTTAAGATCTCTTTGATAATCGAGCAGGTTATTAATGGGATAACTCTTGCATTCGATGCGTCCAGGTTGAGTCTTAATGGCGAATAAAGAAAGTTCCACGAATATCTTTAATATCTTCCGACACTAGTTTTAAAAATTTGGTATAAAAGGTCACTTCTTTGTCGCCACACGTTTTTTTATTATTTGATGAGTTGCGAAGAGAAATGTTACAAAATCTGAACGTTATTTTCATCGTGCCAGACTTTGCCCTATTAAGCAGGTATATTAACATGGAAGAAAATGTCTTGAAAAATTTTTATGAATGTTATCGACTTAATAGAATCTCGAAAACTGAAACGGCCCTCTCATTTTCTGCGTATCTGCCTGCCTGTCTGTCTGTACTTCTGTCCGTCTGTCTGTCCGTCTTTCCGTCCTCCGTTTGTCCGAATGCCCGCCCTCCTGCCCGCCCGCCCGCCCGCCCGCCCGCCTGTCTGTCTGTCTGTCTAATTAATGGCATGGACCACACGCTTTCTTGAGCAGCTAAAGCGCCTTCAAATATAAAAGAAACGTCCCACGTTGTGTGTAACCCCAAGGTTTACGACTGGAACCCGCTACCTGTCTGTCCTGAGCCACAAAAATTCAGTCCTCGCTGGCTCATCCGTCTTCATGTTACCCTTCCATATATTTTTATATAAGATCATATTGGATATATTTTTCAAGTTAATTAATTTATTTTTGTTGGTAATTTTAATTACAGCTGCATACAGCGACACAAGACTATAAATAAATAGGCCTCTTCTTCCCTGCACCATGTCGTTAATGTCTCAGTAAAATGGCAAACGGTAACATGATTATGGGAATAAATCCAACTTACAAAACGCCGTCTAAATTAACCACACGTTATAAAATTGTCGAGGTCAAAGGCAATATTCATATAATTTAGAAACAACCGCCGCTTCGACAGGTGTTGCAGTGATATGTCATAATTTCCCGCTACATAAAATGACCACTTAGAATCTAAAAAAAGGCCATTAAATAGTGGGAAATTAACATATTCTGTTACGAAATATTTATTCAGTAATCTCATTATGAGTGCTTTTCATAAAGTTTTTTAAAATTTATTTTATAGGCAACTTCCGCTTTTTTACGATATTTAAGCCTGAATTCACTTTTATTTTTAATAAATATAATTTGATATCTCGTAATACAAATGCGATAGCTCGTTTATTTTTGATTGTTTTTGATTAGAATTGAACCAATATTCATGAGTGACATATAATAACTGCCCTCAAACAGCCACATTACTGTGGGAAGTGCATATGACAGGTGAGTGGACATACCACGGGAGATATTATTCACATGGCGGTGTTGTTAAAATATTGGTGGTAAGTCTGAATGGGTCACATGACTTTCTGTTTCCTGTTTGCCTGCTGATTATTCAGGTTCACGAGAATTCAATCGTGACATAAATGATTATGTAGTGGGTGGTCGACATGAGCCCAGTGACAGCGGACAACCACTAAATAATTAGAGCTACGCTGACACTACGCGACACACTTCAGACTTCAAAGTTCAAATCAACCAACCAGTATACCTACGAAATTGTGTGACAAAAATAAGAAGGTACATGGGCTAAATCAGAAAATATTACCACTTGTTTTGCATGAATATTAGTGTTTATACACATTGGTAGGTGTTAAGCCTCTGTGTATTACATATGCAAACATACTGAGGCCTACATATCACAACAAACTTGGTTGAGGGTTTATGAGTAAAATATTCAGTGCAGCGTAAATTATAAGGTCATCACGGTGGTGATGCCACCGCAGAGAAGCTAACAGAATTTAATTTGCCTAGAAGAATACATCCCACAGCAAAGACATGTGAACAGACAGGGCCAAGTGTGGTCTCTGTGAAGCATAAAAAGAGGGAGTGTGTGCTGTTGTCAGGACTGTGATGTTTCTGTCTGCTTCTATGGGTGTTTCGAGGCCTACCATGCAAGCAAAGCTGTTGAACTAATTTTACGCGAGTATTTGTTACCTACATTCCGCTGGAAGCTATCGTTACAAATTTAATTCTTGTAAAAAAAGAAGAAGAGGAAGTTATTGGATACCAAAATGTAAATAGTTTTTAACTTTTTGAGCAATATTTAGATACCTTTAAATATGGCTCCGGTATCTTACTGTGGATTTGCTGTTTAAAAGCTCAGCGTTGGGGGGACAACTACGAGTATAAGCACCTTGACAAACACAGTTTAAATGTACGTTTGGCAGAGACAAATTTAATGATTCATTGACTTCTGGTAAAAGGAATTCTTCACAGAATAATTATAATTTTTAAATTCAGCGTTATATTGCAATGGAGTTAAATGGGACCAATTCTGTCCGAAAGTAAAAGTGGTCTACATTTTGTGTGTCCCACTTATATCAAATTTCACATGCATTCGTCCAACAGGTTCGGAGGTTCAGTATAAGCAGGAATATCGCTGTTTTGCTTTCATGATTTCCTTTGTGCAAATAAAGATACTTTCATAAAGTGGAAACAAACGGGACTGGAATAGCAAGGTACAGGGAAACATAAAATACGAGAGGAAAGGAAACATCAGAGTCATTCTACATGCTGTATTGCTTCGACACTCCCTAGGCCTGCAAAGGGAGGTGTTTGATTTGTGAAGGAAGTAAAAGTATGTTTATATATGTGATCGCATCGAGTGAGTAGTGAACTGAACCACAGAAAGGACCCTTAGACCCTTGAATATAAAGTAGAAATATCATGGATGTACGCTATGTCGGGAGATCACGAACATACTTAAAATGTTCAGATGCTGTGGAAGGTCGAGCAGGAAAAAATCGTGTTCTGCAAGTAATGGCGACTTGACGTGGTTTGAGAGAAAGGCATCAGTGAGCTTTTAGTGCACTGTACTACGAAAGTGCAGAACAGAGCGCGTTGACTTGCTGGAACATAGAACTTAGTGGGAGAAACCCAGCTGGATTTCGGGTAACAACGACTGATCTTTTTTATGTTATTTACAGAGTGCATATTCTTATAATTAATATGTTACCCAACAAACTCATTTAAAAATATTTTGGAATCAAGAGCGACTGCTCGCCTTTAAGTCCCCACATGTCTGCCATTATTCTTATGTTATTAATTTTATTCAATACAACTTAAGCAGCTGAATAAGCACCGTTCAAAATAATTCTGTTATATTATCGTATATTTAAGTACGTTGAGGCTAGTACAATAACGCGGCATTTTAGGCCTCTCTAGTTACTCTCCCATCATAACACACCCGTAAAAATGTCTGTAGGCCCCCTTGTCTGTAGTATAATCAACTCAACAATTCCGTTTTCACTACAAAACATGCGGATTGTACTGTTGATTATACATTTTACACTTCCTCTGAATTGTGACTTAGAAGACAAATTTTCACCTGCTGTTCACAAAGAATCGTAACATTACAAGTTCTGGAAGAAACTTGTACAATCAAGAAGTCGTTTGGCAGTTTTATCTTTGCCTTAACTGTTTCCTTTACAGAACACAGCAGGAAGATAGAGGCGCCCCCTTACAGGCGCCGTGTGAGACATTCTTTTCATACTCCGTTGAGTAGCTCGAGAACAAAGATTACCGGTTTCATTTCAGACCCCTATTGGCATTCCAGTTTTTCGATGTAAGAAACGTCTGAACATGTATAAAATTCTAAGTGTCGCGGTTGGTGTGTTGAGTCGGATACGAACTGGTCGATCCGGAATTCAACCCCGACAGTTTGAAATTTTTTGTCTTTTGTCGAAAACGTCCAGACCGCGTAAGGAACGCACCCATTCTCGTGATTAATAAGTAAACTACAGCAATGTTCAGAATAAGGAGAAAATAAGCTCTGGAAAACTCCATTGCGCATAGAAATTCCAAACTAGAGTCTTTGCTGCAATATGATAAATTAACTGCTAGGAGAAATTTCAAAATAGAGACTCTCTCTGATAAGATGCAATGCTCAATGATAGTGCAGTTGTTAGGACAATTTAAAACACAAAGTAATACACCTAAAATCACAGTGCCAATTTCAATGCAAAGGCATGGCCCGAGCCATAAACAAAGAATTTACAAGCCTTGTTATTTACAAAAAAAAAAAAAAAGGTAGGTGAATAAGTCGTAGATAAATAAACAAACTCCACTTTTTGTAGAATAATGAGCGGGATTGGCAAACCATTAACTTCTGTTCCAAGAACCCGTGCAAGTAACAAAGTAAACAGCTGAAGAGTTCAGAATGAAGTGTAGCCTGTATGAACTGCATGAAAAATTTGTTGGTAAACACGGACTTAACACTGCTTGATGCAGCAACCTAGTTCATCGCTCTGTCGTTACGGGACAATTCTGCACTCTGCTAAGGATTAGGTCGACCCACTACAAGGAGCGTTAATTGTGTAAACAACTGATGTAGCCATTTAGTTATAACAAGCCAACGTTAGGCCTTTGTGTCACGAGCAAAATTGAACCCACAGAGGCATCATATGCCTACAGAAGATAGCAAACTAATAGTACACACTTAAGTGATCTCAAGACAGGGCCCATAAATCGATGCAGAAATTAAAAGTTGTGTCATAAACATTACAGATTTGGTTTAAATGTAATAACATTGTGCCATGTGAAAAGGAAAAGCGCAAGAGAGGACACAGGTATTTTCTAAAGCCAAAAAATTTTACTTATTCCAGTCAGTCCTTACCCTCACATGTCCGCTCTTCTGTGCTCCAGTTTAATAATATCCGCCCGTCTATATTTGAGTCTCTCAATTTTTCTCTTACCTCCAGTTTTCTCACTTAAATTCTTTATGCTTCTCAAGCAAATCCTTCGGAATGCCACAACTTTCTCGTGATTCTTGTTGCAATTATTCTAACAGTACGAACGCAGAGCAGAAATCGCGAAGATCTCGTTGCGTAGGCACGAATCTCCATTCTCCTGTAACCAGCTTCCTTTGGTTACACATTATTGCAAATATCTTCCTCAAAACTGTTCACCCAAACGCTAACAATTTGTGTGTTCCCGTGAGTGAGGGACCAATAGTCACACGCACCTAACAACAGCAAATTTACCACTGTGTATATTATAATCTTTGGGCCTCTGCACAGGGGCTGTACGATAAAAGATTCTGAAGCGAACTGTAGCAAGTCTTTTCGTAATTTAATCCCCTCCCTATTTCGTCATGAATATTTTTCTCAATACTTACGTCTTAGAAATTTTAGTAGAGGTGTAGGCCAATTGTAGAGATGGCTTCCGTTTTCAAAGCTTTAAATTACAAGATTATTTTTTTCTGGGAATATACGATTTAATTTATCGCCCTAAGTCTAATAAAAATTTTGTTTGAATTTAGAGTTATATTTATCATTGTTATTTACTTTATTTCATTGTCGTTTATTGACGTATACAGAATTACATATGAAAGCAAACAGAATACAACCTGATTCCCTTCTTACAAACAAGTGGCCAAATTTATTGCAGTGCTTCCCAGTCTCTTTCTCGCAAGTGGAAAGTAATATGAATAACATTTAATGAGAGCTGTATCAGTGGGTATTATTCCACTCAGTTATACCTCCATTGACTTCTTAAACTTCATACACCTTAAGAATTGCAGACGATACATCATAAGTGTACATTTGTAGTTTTCTCTCCATTTTTTTGCACGGTGTGAGACTTATAATTAAATATTTTTCCAAGAACTCCACTTAGCATAACACACTAAATATTTAGACGCAATTGAATTCTCACACAAATGAATCCAAATATTTCAATAGTGCCTGAAATTATTATATACTGCAGTAGTTTTCTTACATATCGCACCTATTAAGCAAGATATATTTTACTTTTCTTGTGGCAACAGATGTGCCTACCTTCCAAATAAACTTTTTTCACCCAACCCGAATGGGCGTATATGTCACAGCTGTTCAAAGATTTAAACTCTTTACGTTTCGGAAAGTAAGTCAGAAGGCGTGTTCACATTGAAGTCGTATTTACGTTTGAATAAAAACTAATAATTTTACCTTCTTTAAAACCTTTGAGTTTCGATGGTATTTGTGGAGCAGTGTTTTGCCAAAGGCGACAGAGCTCTGACGGTAGAAATTGCAACAGACGTGACACGTTGAAAACTGTGCCGCAACCTCTCTCCTAGGAAACGAGTTGCAGGAAACTGTTTCCTTCTCCTTGCTTGCGGTACACAACACACACTCTTCACAGTAACCAGCGAGGACACAACAACTTTTATATGTATGCAAGTCATTTTATCAACGTGTAGCGCTTTGCAAAAAATCAAAGAAAAGCAATAAAAGTGCCAAAGTAAAAGCAATTGTGTGTTATTATAGACAGTAATGTCTAAGCTCCGGCTGTTTGTGAAACACATAACAGGAAGGAAGAAATAATACAGGCCTATAAGTATTCTTTAGGGAGCTGTTTTCCCGCATTTTGACAACTTCTAACTCTTTTTAGGTATCAGTATAGAAAGAAAATTAATTGTGCAGCCCTCACATAGGTAGAGGACTTGATAAATTTTAGTCTTATTTTAAAAGTTTCATTATAATTTTTATAAGATGTCATCTCTGGGCTCGGTCGAGTCTCTGACAATTCCACTCGACAGCCACATCTTCTTTTTTAATGATTAATAATTTTAACATTTTCAAAATTATATATGCAGGGATAAAGAGGCATAACCTCCTGTTGGCCGGCATTACTGATTAATTTCTACAATTCTACTGGAAAGCAATAATTTTATAACTTAAATAATTATAATAATGTTGGTAATTTATAATTCATAATATTTTTATGTTTGTAGCTACAAATATTCTGAATATTTAACTGGTTACTATTATATACATTTTGTCTCGTACCCAGTAATCTTCGGCTTATCATGTATCATGTGCATACAGATATATTTTATTACATACAAGCTGAGATCTCAAAGCAAATAATACAAAAACTGGATAACTTTTTACCACACTGTAATTTTTCCCTTTGTATCTTACTGCCTGTCGGTTGAAGCAGTGCGCTACAAGCCAGAAGGTCGCGGGTTCGATTCCCGATAGTGTCAGTGGAACTTTTCTTTGACATAATAATACTTTTGGCCGCACTGTGGCCCCGGGTTCGATTCAGCCTCTAATAGAAATGAGTACCAGGAATATTTCCTGGGGGTAAAGCCGGCCTGTGTGCACGGCTGAGAAACTTACAAATTCATGTGCCGATTGTCTTGAAATATAAGAGCCTCAGGCTCCTGGAACCCTAAGGGCCTGTCCAGGCTTGTAATGGGATGGTTTACTTTTACCTTACTGCCTTATATTGGCTGCCTTCTAGGTGATCTGAAACGTACAGCTTAATAAGTTTCAAATTAATTAAAGTAAGAATATCTTTGTAATTGAAGACACTCTCATTACCTTTGTATTTTAACGCTAATCACGTTTGGTTCCTTTCACTGTGCAGAAAACACACAATCAAGCCTACCTTGTGTTAGTTGCACTAGTACTCCCTTTTGCCAGGTGTCAGTATGGGTCAGTGTAATACTGAAGCAATCAAGGTACACAGTGTTCTTGTCTACTAATATTTCAGCAAAAACTTCACATGTTATATGTGAAAATATATCAGAGGTGTTGCTAAAAATTTAATTCTTTTGGGGTGTGACGCCGTGTCTTTGGGTGCGTGGTTCTCAACGTTACTCTTCAGGATCGAGGAGTCTTCTTCGGCCTCTTTGAATCTGACCAGACAGGAAATACGGTACAATACTTGGAAACGACAGAAACTGCGCGCTTGACAACACAGTGTCACACCCCTGAAGCTGGATGTTTGAGAGCCCACGTATTTTGGTTCCAGTGCAGCACCATCATCAGGTGGTGACCCGTGACGACGAATCACTATCGAAATAAAAACAAGTAGGCTTTCTTATAATAGTAATAAACACGAACACTGCTTGCCTTTTGGGGTTGTTCAAAGGACATTCTGGTTCTGCCTTCAGTTACTTCATTCCAATCCGCAATATGCCACCCATTTCTGTGACATCCGTCTTATTATTGATCTTCGCATTTACCCGCATGTTTTGCATGTCGTCTCTTCCGCAGAAGTTTTTTGCCCGAAGCTTTTACGGTTATTCAGTTCTGAAATTCCTACACGTTAATAACAACACTTGTTGCAGTTAATGTCACGAAAATATACACATACCTGCTATTTTATATCTTCACCAGCTGTGGGGTTGAGATCTGCAGCCGCGTCACTTTGCATTTATTCAATAAACCTACAAACAAAAAATTGCATTGTGTTGTACTGAGTTAGGCGACATGTAATTAATCGGTTGAACTTATACTAAATAACAATGAATTTACGACAAGTTTAAGTCATGTAAAAAGTTGTGTACTCGTTACTGTTTGAGGATTTTTTGTGAAAGAAACTAGAATATTCAGAAGTCACTGGCAGCAGACCCACAGACATGTGTGCGACCTCATCTCCAAGATACGTTTGTCCAAGGCAGATTTCAATTACATCTGTAATCAGGGTTTCACTTATAACTCAGACTCATGAGGCTAATTGAATTGTTCATCGGAGCAGTGTTAAGGAGAAGGAGGAGAGAGGGAGAAATATTACCAGGGTCTGTTCACAGCAACCGCCCATTCTCTGACAAACTTTGTCTCCTCCGTCAAATTCCTCTCATAATGAAATCGCTAACTGTAGGAAGGCTGCAAGTTTTTGTTCTGATTTCGTATGAACTTGCTCTTTATAGTCAATTCGTGCCAAAGGCAGGTGTAGAATAAATATCCAGGCTCAGAGAGTTTTATGAATCTTCAGCATTACTGAAAATATTTTCAGTGCAACATAAAGGGAGACTATTGGTTTCACTAACGGAATAGTCATATTTGAAAGTTTATGTGTGATATGAAATACCAATTTCTGTAATTTCATTTGAGACTCACGTACTAAGTAAAGCAAATGCTGAAAAAAGATGCGCCCACTAGCGAATTAGTAGGAAATATGGGGCATAGTTCAGAACTACACGCTCAATAAGGGACTTGGGGATGAGTGGCATCTTGCGATTCGTGCTATGTGGCGTTGCTACAGGAAATCCCATGCGGATTTTAACATTTTTCTCACGTACTGTGCACTTTTGTTGCAGGTTGTTTTAACTCATACCTATTCTTCTTATATTCTGTTCTTCAGCTGCCACTTCTTAGACCGTCTGTCCGAACTTATCTATAATTAACCTTCGAAAACACACGAGTTCTCCTATACGTGTTATACGGTGTCTTGGATGGGTTTTCGACACATCGAGAAGCCTCTATCTTCACAGTAAACGCAACATCTGTAATATCATACATAATACGTGACCTGATTAGGACTTGTAAACTGTTATCTGATTTGAATTATTACCACAAATAAGTGTACGTTTGTTGAAGATGAGTTCACTGATTAAGTTTCAGGCCTTTAGACTTGCAACGAAATTACAAAACAGTGAACCCTTGCGTATGTTAGGTAGAAACGGTGGAACGGAAGAATCAGAAAGCGGCAACCTTAGCAAAACAAATTGACACAAAAGCATGCTGACATTTCTATATGGATGAACTTATCAGCATTCCAATTTGTCCTCAGGGAAACAAATTTGCTCGTTAATTTCCATCTGCTATAGCAATAATTTAGGTCATAATGCCACGCAGTGGAACATAATTTGAAACAAGAACTTGACTTTTACTATATCGTTTATTATCGGAAGCCCAATTTCAGCTGTTCCTTTAACCAATCTGATACTATCGTCGTTCGGTATCTTAGGCAATATTCTTTTGTTTCAGGCACGCGTGTGAGCGAACTTCCACGCCTCACAATTAGGTTTGTACAACCGTTTCGACAAATTTTGTACCAATAAAGCAAAGTGAAGATGCCGTGCTTGCTGTGGTTTTATGTACAGTTTTCGCCTCCTAAATTACCAAAGAGACGTTCATTAAATTTCGTAACGGCAGTTCCAACCAAACTTGTTTGTCGCGTTTAATGTTAGTTCATAAGTGTCCTATACGATCTTAATTATGTCCGAGTACAAGCACGTTATCCCAGACAAGATGAATCTAAAAATATGAAATTTAAGCGATTTTCTATAAAATAAAATATTTGATTTCTGAAAAGCAAATATATTTACTTCTCTAAATTACAAGTTCAATGATGGCTATGTCTTACGTTTTACGATGTGAATATTTTTGGAATTATTTTGTTGCCAAGCACATTCAAACTTTTTTATCTCCCCCGTATTGAACACAGTTACGAAAAACGAGAAATTCTTTCGTCGAAGCTGTCTAGCTAATTGCTACCAAATGCAGGCCTATCATTATTTGTTACCTGTTATACGGAAATGTTTTTATGCGTATACCCAGAGCTTTGTATCGCCATTGCAGTGTACTCGCTTGTCACCTGTTTGTGCATGACAGTAATGACGGGTGCTTAGAAGGCAACGCCGCACTTTGTTGCGTGTCACGAAGTCTGAGGACGGGAATTCATTTGACGCTTTGCGTGCAGGCAGTAATGCATGGGATTACTGCCTGCACGAGTAGGGCAGAGGTGACAGATCAAACTGTGCCAATAGGCGCTACTTTCAATCGAAATTTTATGTTTTGCCTAAAGTTGGTATTGATAGAAAAATTCATTGGAATGCACTTGGAAATTGCTGTACTTGTGAGAATTCACCTTTTATTTTTATGAGTCTTGGTGCATAAAATCGCATCGTTCTTAGTGCCTACCTACCTTAGAGTAATTGACATCCTTGTGACGGTTTGCTAATATCATATCCTTACGGCCGTTCCATGGCTCAGGCGGTTAGCCGCCGGCCATCCATTGCGGAGGTCCGGGTTCGGTCCCGGGTAAGTCAGTGTGGGATTTGTGGTGGACAAAGTGGCACTGGGACAGTTTTTCCTTATTGGTGTCATTCCACCGGTGCTCTATTACTTGAAAAAGAACAAAAATAATCTTCATCTTAATCGCAGGGTTGCCCAAGAATCCTTGAGGCAACGGTGTGCCCGTAACGTCTGCTGCGGGGCCTTCGCCACTACAATAAATACCATATCCTTAAAGTATTTAGTGATAACCTTTCTGCCGAACACTGCTTGCTAACCTAATTTTAGCATTATACGTAATAAATCCGTTTATATATTAAGGAAATGGTAGAAAAGTTTGCCCGCTTTGCATGTACGACTTTACTCTTTGCATAAGGCTGGCTTCGATAAAACAAGTTTACTCTAATGTCCAACGACCTTTATGTGCCTTGTAATAATTCAACAGTCACGGCTGACATGATGGAGGTGGTAAGGTTCAGCTGAAGCAAAGCCAGTCACCTACATTTAAGTCAAATAAACATCATTACGCTGTAACCGATCCCACTTTCAGTAACCTCCTCGCTTATTTACGGATACTGAGGCCCTCCGGGCTATTTGGTTATGCACCGATTTGTTACAGAATTTCAAATTTCATTGAAGTAATGAAGCATATTTGTTTCAAACTTTTAAAATTTTAGGCCACGCAAAATATTGATCGTGTTGTAAAAATTTCGATTTTCCATCACGTCATCTTATGTACACCCAGCACGTCAGAGAAAAATACCCATTGACTAAGAGTCCCGAGTGGGATGGGGGGGGGGGGTGTGGGTGGGAGAGGATATTTTTAACCACAAATTTACACACTTGAAAATATAACACGCAGGGTTCTACATCCCATAACCCGTGTCTCATACCCGGATTTCTCTGTCGAGTGTTTATTACTTTTGGTTGGTAATATTCTGAGGTCTCCAGTTCAAATCTTGGCCGTAAGATCAGCTGTATTGATTCAGAGTTCTATGTGATTTATGTCTGATTCTCTATCCGACATGTTGAAATACATCACTGCCACTTCCTATCACATCCTGATAAACAGAAACTCACCTGTCACACCAGCATTATTCTTACTCTTCTCTGGCGTAACACCCCCATATCTAGCTTTGCTCTTCAGTAAATAGCCTTTCCACCCTTGTCTCTCCGTTGCTTTTTCTTTCTAATTTCTTATGCTCAGTATCTTCTTGGAACCCTCTTCTACTGCCTCAATCCATCTTATGCTAAGCTTACTTACAGGTTTTGCCACCAACTGTATTTTACAATATCTTCATTATTATGCGTTTACTGTTCATCCACTCTAGCCTTTTCAACTTAACAACAATTGATAAAAATGTCTGATAATATAACTTGTGAATTCGTTATTATGCCTTATTCTCCTCCTGTCATTTTATTTAAGTCGTCCTCATATTTTCTCAATATTTTTGTTTCAAATCAACCGATGATTACTTCATTAGGCGCTGTATAATTATGCAGTTGCAAAAGTTCTTCAAAACAAGGAATCATCAATCACACACACTGCATCTACAAAATACCTATTGGCCTAATCTCTCCTAAGAAAAGAGCCTATACAGAGCAAAACAAACCCGAGAAAATAAAACACAGAGCGCATAAACCTTGCTGTGACGAGCTGCAGAATAAAAAAAGGAAGGCAATTCGGGAAACAGAATTTCACAATACGTGGTGGAAACCTAAATCGTCTAAAGCAAAGGGAACAAAGAGTATGTAAAATAGGATATTAACTTGTCTCAATAAGATCGATTCCCGGTAGATGCAAGCGACAGACTGTTATGTTAAACTTTCAGGCCAGATCTGAGGCCCACTAAGCGTTCTATTCAATGAACAGCGTCGCTCGTCCCCCTGGGGGAAAAGCGGCCGGAGCATAAAGTAAGAGATCTGGATACTGCCCACATTTTCTTTAACTAACGTAAAGAACAAAGACAAAACAGATTGTGGCTCAGAATGTAAATGACTGTACCGTAACAAATATTGTGTCGACTGGAAAACTTGGTGGGGTTGCTGAAGAAGACTTGTCACAAGGCGCAGAGGGATGTTAGCATTGAAGATTTATTCTGCCTATAAACTACCAAGTGGCGTGTATATAAATGACTTTTATTCTAAGGCTTTGACGGACCGTGCGAGCCCGGAATTACTGACGATCTCATGGGACTTAGCAGAAGAAGAAGCTGTCTCTTCGTTACAGTAAAAAGGCTATTGGTTTTCTGGCGCTGAATCTACGAGTATACGCGGTAGAAGCGATTTGCCCTGGGCACTCAAACAACTTGATTAGCCCCTTATTTATTGGACGTTGTGGCGAGTCCTACTGCCGCTTTATATTGACCTCCTTGCTGCTCCTCCTAAATAAATCTCCAGTCTTCTCCCAGTGTCTGACCTCAACACGCACTATGGCAATGAAAAATAGGAATAAGAATCCGAAATACAAGTCTGAATGTAAGGGGCATATATCATGCAAAAGACAGTGTAACGTTTTATTGTGCTATAGGGATTTCGGAGGCTTTGTCTTATATATCCGAAGAAGAGCTACATAAGAGTATCGCCAATGCATGAAGCAGGTTGTTATAATTCAGAAGCCCGTACTGTAATCTGTAGGCACGTTATTTTAACTCGAAAGCATTGTTTCCTAATTTGAATGCGCATTGGTTTCAGTATTCTTATGTTTATATTAAAACAACCCGCCACTGCTCTTTTTCCCAAGCTACATGTATCCGTTTTGTACCCTCAGACAATACTTCCTTGACCTACATTTTAATATACCTTCTGACCTGTGTATTTATAAACAGTGATCTTCAACCAGGAGATTTTTTGACTACAAATTTGTAGGCATTTTCGGTCCATCCCTTTAGTTGTACATGCTTCATACATTCATCATCAAAAAAATATTTGCAATAAAATTAAAGGTTTAGTCACAAGAGTGTTTTATGTAACATATTTGGTTTCTGAACACCGAGTCTCTTGTAATAGGACAAAAATTCATTTTGGGTTTCATGTGCAAAGAGATCATGAATGATGTAAAGTATTAAAATGAAATACTTCCGGCAGGCTTTATTGCAAATTGCCAATACCAAATTTAAACGAAGACTGTGGTGTAACATCAGGATTGCTACCTAGACACGATTTCCTTAAGGTGACTCAATTTTATTCGCCTTGGAAAACAGTACAAACTAAGGGAATTTATCAGAGCTCTAAATTCTTAGCAAAACAAGTCTTCTTTTTAGAAGCAAAATAAGGAATATGCAAACATGTGCTTCAGAATAAAAACGTCTGTCAACTGTCAAACAGTTTTGCACTGTTTGTTAAATAAAAGAATTCCTTATTGTTTTCTGAGTCACGTGAATACATTCCACTTCGTCTCACTGTAATCTGTTTCCTATCCATTCCGAAAGTACCCTGTCACAAAGCACCGCCGTCTGCTTTCGGCGAAGTGCATCTAATATTTTCAACACATAGCCAAAAAAATCACACAGGCTTCATTATATTTCTGTTTATTTTTCCGGAACTTGCAGCTGAAGTGTTGAGTGTAAAGAATTAGAGCCATTGTGACCACGTGACACAGCCTAGCGGTGTTTCCTTGACCAACATGTGACGCTTATTTTTCAGGTGACTTTTGTTCGTAATAATGCAGTGTGTGCTAGTGGCTATGTTATTGATAAGGGAAAATGCAATGCGTTTCAGTAATCTGTTTGTAGCAGGTCCTTCTATCACGGTAACATGCCGCCAGCTGCAGGCTTATATTTGCTATGCCTGCTAATAAAGTGCGTCACTTCTATGTGTGAGTTAGAGAGGCCGTGGCGTGTGGCTGGTAAATTTCCTCAGTTAGTTTCATCATCATCATCATCATCATCATCTCAACTCTTGTCTTGCTCTGCCTACACTACACTACACTACACTACACTGCACTGCACTACACTACACTGCACTGCATTACACTACACTGCACTGCACTACACTACACTGCACTGCACTACACTACACTACACTACACTGCACTACACTACACTGCACTGCACTACACTACACTACACTACACTACACTGCACTACACTACACTACACTGCACTACACTACGCTGCACTAAACTACACTGCATTACACTACACTGCACTACACTACACTACGCTGCACTGCACTACGCTGCACTGCACTAAACTACACTGCACTGCACTGCACTACACTATGCTACGCTACACTACACTACACTACACTACACTGCACTACACTACACTACACTACACTACGCTACGCTACGCTACGCTACGCTGCACTAAACTACACTGCACTACACTACACTACGCTGCACTGCACTAAACTACACTGCACTGCACTGCACGACACTACGCTACACTACACTACACTACACTACACTACACTGCACTGCACTACACTACACTTCACTGCACTACACTACACTGCACTACACTTCACTGCACTACACTACACTACACTGCACTACACTACACTGCACTACACTACACTACACTACACTACACTACACTACACTACACTAGGCTACACTACACTTCCTTCCACATTCATGTCTTTTTAAGTCTGTTACTTTTGAAGACTTCCCGTTTATACAGGCAGAAGAGTTACAAGGTTGTTTTCAGGCGGACCTTCGAATTGCAGTCATATATATATATATATATATATATATATATATATATATATATATAGAGGCTGTTCCATCTTAGTATACAGATAGCTATTCTTTATTTTCTTCTCCTGTTCTTCTTCTTCCTCTTATTTCGTGTATTAATGATCCAGTCTTCCTTGCTTAACAATATATTCTGTCTTAATTTGATATATATTTCTTTAAAATTTATGAGTCATAATGGTTTTAATACTACAAAATTTTTCTTCATAATGAAACTAATCTTTAGTTTTATAAAACTGACATTTTAATCCCCACTCTTTTAACTTCCATTACGTCACAAATTTTTGACTCATTGCGAGCCTTTTGTTGTTCTTCCACGACATTATAATCATTCATAAATATTTTCCTTCCCTGTACTTTTATGTCATAACTCTAATTTGAAATTGTTTAGGAATACTTAGCTCCTAAAAAAATTACCTCGCTCACTCAGTCACTCAATCACACCATGTGACAGAACTCCTTTTGACAATTTCTTGATTGCTAAGGTATTCAAGAATTTCCCAACCTTCCAGGCCAAAATAAAATATTGTTCAAAAACTTGTACGGAGTACTCTACCTGATGCATATCTGCCCCGTTTTTTATTTATTTTTACAAAGATTCATCTGACCCTTAAGTACACAGTCATGTCAGAATCGCAATTACGTGCTTCTTATGGTATAAGTGAAGAACATTTTTCTTCACACCTGCTATCCGAAACACTGTGTGTATAATGTTGCCTGTCATTTATGAAAGTGTGAAGTGTGGCAAATTTGTTTAAGGGATAACACGAATTACACGTTATATTTCCATAACACACACACACATTAAGTGTGTATACCTGGTTAACAAGAATTGTGCGGACGTTTCATAATACGACGAAGACTG
Organism: Coptotermes formosanus; assembly: GCA_013340265.1. NCBI lineage: Eukaryota > Metazoa > Arthropoda > Insecta > Blattodea > Rhinotermitidae > Coptotermes > Coptotermes formosanus. Next base: position 1,526,818 of record BLKM01000350.1, on the reverse strand, counting down.
TTTGTGCAGTTCATATAGTGAAAGCTGGGTGGTTGCGTGGGGGACGAATAGTTTGAAGATCGCCAAGGGGACAGAGGAGTTATACAGCGAATTGTTCTCGAAAATTTTATTTTAAACATGACAGCATATATCTAAATACCTTCCAGTGGGGAGATTTGGTACTCTTCGTATTGAGACTTTGGGTTACTTTACCAGAGAATTATTTGATTGTGTAATTCATTCAGAAATAAGATTTAATGACAGTATTCTGCTCTAATAAGTTGGTTTAACATTGGATTTTATCCGTGTGATAAAATTATGCAAAACAAAGTAACTGAGATCTGGGACAATCTTAGGGGGAGACTTAACTCCGTTTAAATGGAAAATGAAAGCAACCGGACTCTGAAGATTCATTGTGCAAAAGAGGAACCGTATCAGAAATCCAGCTCTCTCCTTTTCCAAAAATATCCATCACTCTCTCTCTCCTTTCCCCATCTTATTGACCACTGCAGAAACAGCTGTTCTCGTTGGAACTCGCAGCTGTTAAAGACGTATGTCACGCAAAGCCACCCAATGCCATGGCCCTGATTGGACTTGTGGTGGCTTCTGTATCAAGCCTCCCACGAACAAACATGAAAGGAAGAACCCCCCCTTTTTTTTTGTTTCATATTGGAAAAGTACTATGATACACAGTATGGTCCACAGCTGGATTGTCTAAGTACTACGAGTCTAAAAGAACAACAAAAGTGATAATCTCAACTGTTCTCGCAACAACATGACAAAGCCAGATAGCGCACCGGTTAAAAGCCAAATTGTGTCCTATAAAGAATAATATTTATACATTGAAATTGGTGTATGTGGTTTGCACATCGTGCATAAAATTAAATCACATTTTAGATAACACATTTCTGGCCTTTCATAAATTTCCTCTCCAAATTTCGACAAAATTGTGTATTATGTTTCGCATGGCGAGTTGTTAGGCACGAGTTTACTGGGCTATTAGAACCGTATTCTGGAGTGCATGAAAATTCTTATATTTCTGAAGTATGCATATGAATATTAGTATCAGTTCCGAAATAGGACTCACTTCTCTAAAAGTTTTTCTTCAACTAATTTTCTCCTCCATAAATTCTCGTATTTACTGTGTCACGCTTATGCACAAAGGAATGACGTACTTTTTCATATGAAGCTGAACATGAAGCTTAGCAGTGCATCTTTCAGTGACAGCTGTCCCTTGAGACAAGAAACATGGTACAAAAACACGGCACTAATTGAAAGTTGAAATATGAGACGATACTGGGCAAGAGATCATTGATTTAATTGAACACTGGAGAGTGTAGGATGGACAAAGTCGCTGTAAAATAAAAGCAACAAAGCATTCCCTTTCCTTACCTTGACAAAAAATATCACTTGTGACACTGTGAGATGAAAGAAATTGTTCAGTATCCTTTTGTATTTCTTACCCATATTTTATACGAGTCGTGTTCTATAAACATATAATGCTTCTTACTGAGTAACGTATGTTTTCATTTGTATAAGAAATCAAATGCGGTTATTGCAATTAATATTTAGATGAGGCCCTTGTGTCTTGTAACAACATATGCTTTAGTACATGGGTAAAAATTTTGGAGGAACACACTTCCGTTATTTGCCCTTTATTTTCGACTTCTTAATAATACGCAATTCGCCTAAGACTATTTAGGGCCTTTGAAAATAAAATTGCCCAATATGCTCCTTTTCCTAAACGACAAATTTTAATTATGTACTTTAAGTTACTGCATCAATGGGCATAATAATCAGCTCCCTGCCTAGCATCAAGTTAATGCTAGATTAATTACTTTATTGTTCCCTTGATGGCGTTAGGCATCACTTGAGATACCTTATACTCCACTGTAGTTATTATACACGATATCAGACCGTCCACTTTACTTATTACACCCGTTTCTTTATTCATGTTATCCTCCAGTTTATTAGAATCATGAATCTCGTAACGATGTTTCCCAACTTTCTTAGGCCAAACAAATCTGAATTTATAGGGCCTGTCTTTTAATTAACTGCCAATTCCATTGGCCGCGCGGTCTAAGGCGTCGGACTGCGGTCACTCCCTTGCTGAAATTGCGGGTTCAAATCCCGCAGGGGACATGTATGTATGTCTGTTGTGAGTGTCGTTTGTTGTCAGGTACAGTGCGTCTAGCTGATCACCCATCCAGAGGAGTCCTACTTACTGTGTTTGTCGGAGTGTGATCATGAAGCCTCGACAGTGAGGAGGCTCTGGCCCAATTGGGGCTGTTACGCCATGACAAAAGAAGTCTCTTAATTTAGTTTGTTTTTATTTACGTCACTCTCGACTTTAATTACATTCTTATCTACTATTAATAATATTCACTTTGTGTTAAGCAGGTCCTTCTTTGGGTTACTTTCCACTTCAGTACGTTCTGTTGAACATGAGATTACTTAATCTTCAATTTTTTAGATTACCCATCCCTCAATTACTTTACCCTCCTCTTCAGTTACGTTACCTACTCATTTATTTACCTTAAGCGCATATTTAATTTTATCACTCTTCACTGTGTTTTCTTACAAACTTATTTATGCACGTCACGTGATTATTTAGTTACGTTATCCTAAAATTCTTTCAGTCACACATTTATCCATTTACTTACTAATAAGCTGTAGTGACTTTGTCTAATACTTAATATGCTTACTTTACCGTTACTATAAGCAAATCGTTATTTAAATATAGCCCTTAATTTATATAGGTTGTATTATAACTAATTTATACTGCGCCTCTCACGCGAATTACATTACATTTCACTTTTACTTTTATTCATTAGAGAAAATACTAATTATGCCTATACATATAATTATATATACGTAGAGTAGATAAAGCAAGGGTGGTTAATAGCTGCGCTTGGAAGCGTATTTGTAGAAAGATACATTCAAGCTATCATGTCCGTTCCGGAAGTAGACTTACAAGCCGTCTCAGTGTTTAACATGATCTGTCCAAGCGCTTACGAGCTAGTTTCCGCAATACGTACAGTAGGGTTCATTCTTCTGTGTGAGTGTCCAGTCCAAGTTAATGAAGTAATATCCTGGACAGCAGGGCAGCGTCGCCTCTCTTGCCCTAACCAAGCGTTCCACTTAGATTCTGTTGACTGTAGAACTCTTGCCACGATCTGCACCTGCAGGGCGACGCCCAGCCCTCTTGTATCTTAACGCTGTGCCATAATGCCCTAAAGAAAGAGATATGAATATTTTCGTCCCCCTCTTCTTGCTTCTTCCCTTTCTACATCCTTATCTCCCAATCTCTCTACCTCTTCCTATTCTTCTCGCCCTCCTCGTCCTTGTTTTCCTCCTTCGTGTTATTGCTTTCTTTTTTTTTTGTTCCTTTCATTTTTTCAAATTTTGTATTTTTCTATTTGTGGCAGTTCTAACGTCCTCGTTCCCTTATTTCTCTTTTCTGTCCTTAACCAGCGTTTCTATTCATTCCTTTCTTGTTTATGCTATACATCTTCCAGTCTCTGGTGCATGCTTGTGGTCTCACTGAGCACACACACTTAACGTAGAGCGACACACAGTCCATGGTTCCACGGAATTCACATTCTTGTGTCACATGAGCGTGAATACAAAAAATGCGTGACTTTCACAGTGTGTTGCAAGGGCCTCGGAAGACGTAAGGGAAGAATTGCCTACTTCTCTGAAATTATATAATCAGATTTTCCCACAATATTATCCACATTTAATTTCAAGTTCTTTATGGAAAGAAAATACATGGTACTACGTATTTTTTCAATTGATGTAGGAGATCGATTCTTTCCAGGTAAATAAAACTTTCAGACTGTAACTTTCACATTGTCTTGACTCTCATAAGAATAGCCTTATATGTCTTACTCGTATACGGTGCTAAATAATAACAATAATAATAATAATAATAATAAACTACAAACGACAGCTCTGATTGAAACAGGAAGTATTGTAATCTGAAACTTGAAGCCTGAGAGGTGGGGATCGTCACTGGCTCAAGAGAAATACCAAAGGAAAAAGGCCTGTGACAAGAGACCAGACCAACAACAACAACAACATAATAATAATAATAATAATAATAATAATAATAGAAACTAAACGACAAGTGTGTGCTTGTGTTGAAGACAATAGAACGTAAAGGAATAAACAGAGTAATGTGTCTTCTAAAAACACATTTAATTTAAGCAAAATAAACCATATTTCAACTAGACAAAAAAAGAACAGTGCAAGTATTTGTAGAATGAGGATTCCCGTCAAGACAGACCTGAAAAGAGAAATTACTACTACGACAGGCAGCGTGTAAGTATTTCCATTCCTTACATAGTTACATGCAGTCCTTCAGCGGATATTAATGGAAAAACAGAATAAAAATGCAAGAAAATAAACACAGCTTAGAACACAGAATTTGGAAGCCAATACGGACAGGAAAATGTCGCGATGTAATTGGAGGCAGAAGAATCTCAGGAATGTGTAATACATGAATTGCTAAATTAATAAAACTACTTCCTGGGAACAACAGCAGTAAGTAATGCATTATGTGAAATTACAAGTAATTCACAGACCGATAAATAAGAAGTGACTGTGAAACTTTATAAGGGTGACTACTGACACTGTTGATGGTCATTTTGAGCCTTTATTTAATCCACCCAAAGGCGTTACTTAAGGCCCTTTTCGCATCATCTCGTTCGTTTTCCACATCCGGGCGGATAGAACCGTGCAACTTTAAGAAAGCGATCACTCTTTTTATGATTTCCGTGACTGGAAAGTACCTTATAAAGAACCCCTGACGTTAAGATATTAAGTCGTGAATCACGCTGTATATACACATACTGGAAGCCCTAATTATAACAGCAAATAGCATTACAAAACATCATTTTTAAATGCTAGGTTAAAAGAACTTGCGACCCACATAATCTTGCTGTACGTTATTTTTTGTAATATTAATAACAATAAAAATGGCATAATGCATTATTTTCTGCAAGACAGGTTTAATTTAATTATGGTCTTTATTTATTTATCTGTTGCTACAAGAAGAACTTCTTCGCGCATAAGTAAAATACATGGCCGTTACGTTTTGTCTTTCTCAGTTCACTTCACATATTGATTTAATGATAGTCTTCCACATTCAGTATTGAAGAGCTGGTGAAATATTTTCTCAGTGATAAGAAGTATTGAGAAAGTTAGGGCAAACAAAGCACTAAACCAGCTACACTCCTGCATGAATAAGAAAACACTGCAGTGTTGTAACGGAAATGATCGCCCATGTTATACAAGAAGAAAACTGTTCACAAGAGAAGATCAAAAGCTGTGCTCTTTGAGAAAAAAGTAGAATACAAAACCGGAAAATGGTAGAAGTTTGAAAGAAATGTGTATAGTACATAATATAATAGAAGTGGCGGATACAAAGCAGTTCACATAACATATGCTGCAGAGCATGGCGAAAGAATCTTTATGAAGCATAATATTCCTTAATAATTCAGTAGTTTTTGAATGAGTCGTGAAAGCCGGTGCTTCTTACGGAAACCAAAATTCATTACGAGAGCAGAAACGGGGCAGTATCCTCAGCCAGAAGAATTCAGAAAATTTCCTCACTCTGTGTTCCTTCAAGATTCGTTTCAGTTCTCGCGTTTATGCCCAGGTACCCCCAGTGGCCACTATCTTCCAAGATTTCTAACTAAACGTATGTATGTACGTATGAATTCTTGGTACGGTGTGTAGTTATCGTCCTGGCTTCACACTTTCCTTGATATTACACCATACGAGCTCCAAAAAAATTCGCGTCCTGACGATGTTCTACACTTTGTAGCAAGGAATGTAAATACGTTGAAGACAAAATAAAAGTCGGTGGCTTATTTTAACTATTCCGCTATACTTGCCGCCATTAACCCAGTTATACTACGACAGTTCACTTCGAAATACTTTAGAATTCTTGTTTAAGAACCATTGTACCCTTCTATGCAGAGTTTCTGACACAGACTTAAAAGACCAACAAAAATAATCATACGAACCTGCAAATGCAAATAACATCATTTCAGGTAAATCATGGGTGTTTAATAAACACGAGGGAAACGTAATAATAATAATAATAATAATAATAATAATAATAATAATAATAATGTTTAGAGGCTAACAGAGTGTTTCTACAAAATGCTGACGTTGGTATGTCAATATAAAGAAGATGATAGTATATAAAATTTCCTGATAGAATATTTCATCCTTTGTAACTTTGTGGATTACATGAAGGCTAGTTTACAGGCGGTACGTGTCTTGCGCAAGCGGAAATAAGAAATGCATAAAACTTTAATAGGCAGGCGTCAAGGAGCTGGAACGTACGTGAGAATCTGACAAGCGTGGAAATAACAAGGGAAGGGACGACAAAGGATCTCTGTGGAGTAAAGTATCAAAATTTAGCTAGTAAAAATAAAGGTGAAGAAAATGAACTTGGATTGAAACGGCTAATAGAAGAATTTATGTCTAATGCGGTAAAGAATATTTTGATTATTTAAAATAGTTTATTTCTTAAATATCAGTGAAATATTTATGAAGTTCCTAATATAAACCAACAAAAGCACAGACTTACATATTACTGTATTAAAACACCCTACATATGTTTCGGTAAGCAAGTTACCATCATCAGGGGATTACATCAAAAGTTTTTAGCTCTGATTACACGTAAATATTATATGGTTCTATGTTACAAGATAGGCCTACTGTCATGTCGAAGTCTAAACAATGCCGTGATTTGTAAGTCTGTGCATTTGTTGGTTTATATTAGAAATAAACTAATATGCACGGTGTACAAAATATAAAAAATTCGTGAAGTTCTTTATGCAGTAATAGGCTTAGGCTATGAAATTACAGCGGAATTGTTTTGTTCTTATATCCATACATTGTAGACTCGAAAGTAATGAAAAAACTTTGTCCTTACCGCAGCATATGTAACTACTAATTATCATGTATAGTGTCTTATCTTTACCACGTTATTTGCTTCTTGAAAACAATTACCTCCTCTGTTCAGAAGCGTCTAAAAAGAAATACATTTCTGGTTAATCTTTGTCTCAGGATTTGCCATGTTAAAATGACGTTACTCACTCTGAGAGCAATTATACGCCTGTATGTTATGGAAATGTTATTCTGTCTAAAGTTCCGTCCCCCGAATTACAAGGAAAGGAGTTTAATTGACGGTGTTTGAAATGAGGATGCTGAACATAAAGTTCCGAACTGAGAGAGGAGAAGCAAGACGCGCTAATGAAAATTGCATAGTGCTGTGCATTGCAAATTTGTCCTTCACACTTATTAGTAGCATCAGAGTGAATTAAATGAGCAGGAAATACAGCATGCATGGGAGAGATAAGAAATACGTACAAAATTTAAATAGAGAACACTGAAGAAAAGGGACCACCAGAAAGTACATTTAAAAAAACAACATCAGAGGAAATAGCATTTATTTGACTTTATTTAGGAGCTAGGGTAAAAGCGGTCTCTGGTAGAAATGATAAAGAAAGTAACAAACTTTCAAGACAGATTATGTCTCACGCTGTGTTGAAGTTACGACTGAAAGACGCTGGAGCATATGACTCTTAGGGTTGATTCGTATTATACGGCACGACACGACAAGACACGACAAAATATTCTTTCATGGTTTTCACATGCTCGAATTCCTACCAGTCCATCGCCGACAGCTAACGTCACAGATCGTGTCGGTGGCATTGAGAGAAGAGAATATTTTGTCTGTCTGTGCCTGTCACTGCATGTCCTGTACCTTAACTGATAGTTGATGTGAATTCACGCTGGTTTTTGTAGAGCCGTGTCGTGCCGTATAACGTGAATCGACTCTAAATGGAACGCTTTGGGATGCTAAGCCTCTATGTCTTAGTGACTGCTAAAAAGCCCGACATTGATTACACTTGCATGGGCTCAGCGTATGTAGGTGACGTCGCAGGATAATTCCAAGACACTTCACGTTCTGTTCGCTCTAGAAGTTTGCGAGATGGACCACTTGCCAGCGACTGGCTAATGTAGTTTGGACTGGACTAAACTGCAACAAAGAGAGAGAATTTTATAGCCCTTTGTGTAAATCTATTAATACTTGCAGACTCGGGGATTTTTTGTAAGATTCACAAGAGGTATGAATTAGAAGTGCCATTCATTTATTCTTGTATTAAGGATGGCGTTGCCTTCTTTTACTCTCTCGTCTTGTGTTGCACTGGCGTAGCTCATATTTATTCGTGATATATTTACGATAGCGTTGTGAATAAATCATTCAATACAATAAGAAAACTAACAAGTTTGCCATATATTCGCAGTTACATAAATATATGAAAAAGCGCTTTCATTCTTCACGGTGCTTTTAGGCCTTCACATTCTCAAACTCTTGACACCTTGTTGTGTGCTCTTGGCTTACTTAGCCAAGACGTCAGTGTATCAAGATTTTAGCATTCTAACGTTTGAATGATTAATGAAGGCGTCATATTCTAATTTTATGCAATAACCCGGCATTTTATGGGAGCCTGAATTGAAACCACGAATCGCAGCAGGCTAAATGCTCGGTCTTTCTGGCTATTTGCACCCGGGATATTCCAGAAGAAAGGTAGACCAGCTTTCCAATCGGTCACAGGGTTTCTTCACAGTCCCACAGTTTGATAGATTTCGAAGGCTATGTGTAAATTAATTTCACACATCAAATAGCTACTTGACTGTGCAAGGTGCTTTGTGGGTGTTTTGTCCCGCCTGGCTTTGAGGTCCATGTAATATTAGGCCTAATGGAAAATTCCCCCCTCCCCTTACAAAAGCGGTTGAATTCCAAAGCTAATTTCTCATACCCATTTACTGTCTGCAGTTCTTACTTCTACCTACTCACAGTAGGTGTCGAGGCTTTTTTTTCACTTGATCACACTCAGACACACGCCACAGTCGGTAGGACTCCTCTGGACGAGGGATCGGCCGTCGCAGAGACATCTACCTGACAACACAAACACTCACAAGAGAAAAACACCCACATCCCCAGTGGGATTCGAACCCACGATCCTAGCAATTGCTCGGACGCAGACCTACGCCTTAGAACGCGCAGTTACTGGGATCGGTACCCATTTACTGCCCAGTTCTAAAAGGCATACAGCACTGTCTCAACATCTATCGGTCGGAGCGGCATGGACCTAAGTCTATGGGCAAACACTACATAGGCTACAATTTTTTTTCCTTTGGTTTACAACATTCAACAAGACGAAAGAAGACAAATGTTTTGCCATTTTTAATAACCTTTTATGCGTTAATTACGATTGCATTCCTTTTATAGCAAAAGATCCGTGTGCTTTTACAAGACACGTGAGCGGGAAGTTAACCCGTATTTATTAAGAGGTGTAGCGTTCAGGAGTAGATTATCACCGGTCCAGCACAAAGCGCAGGGCTAGCGGAGACTTGTTTCAAACTTCACACTTTTCTTCGGCCAATGAACCGAGGAAGGAAAAAAAATTCGAAAGTTTCTGGCCCTGGTCGATAGGACATTCACTGCTTCTAGGTAACAATCTTGTCTTGATGGAAAGTCTGACAGAGTGGAAGAACGGGATAATAAGAAGGGAGGAATAGAGGAAGTAGGGCAGAAGAGGATTACCTGCCGAAAGGCGTTTTGCGACTGTAAAGAACGTAAGACACAGAATGGCAAGACGCTGTAATAGCCATGTTTACTTTTGTAAATGCAGCGACATATTGCTATAAAACGCAGACCTGCGAGGAAGAGAACTTTGAAATAGAATGTTTTCCAGAAACTAGGAAGAAACAGTCGTTTCCTGAACACTCGTGCTTACTTACGGCTTTTGCCCGAATATAATGTGGTACTCGTACTTGACAAGTCAGCCTACGCAGGAAGCTTCTGACATTAATTCAGGAAGTTTCGAGTTCGGATATCGATCAGCACGTTGGTTATCCTGTCGTCCTTGATTTCTTCTAGCCCAAAGTCCAGAAAGCGTCTTACCCTAGGCTTCCAGGTTAGGTAAGGTAGAGCAGTCCCATTACAGGCCTGGACAGGCCCAGAGGATTCCAGTATGTCGAGGCTTCCAGATTTCTAGACAATCAGCGCATGGAGGTGGTCAGGTTGTCAGCCCTAGCACCAGCTGCCTTTACCCCCCAGGAAATGTTCCTGGTACTCATTTCTGTTAGAGGCTGAGTCGACCCCAGGGCCATATTGCGACCGACAGCATTATGCCAATGAAAAAATCCACTGACACCATCGGGAAATGAACTCGCGACCTGCCGGTTTGTAGCGCAGTGCAACCAACTGCTCCACCTTCCTAAATATTCCTACATATGAATTGCGCACACCCATTGACCTTTCTAAATAACAGTTGCAGTTGATACAGCATCTTTAAGTAACCTAAGTTACATCCATAGAGAGCGTAATAATCTTCCAATACAATGTCTTATTTGTAATGTTTAACCCTTTATTCCAGAGTGGCTACACATGTAACGCCAGCTTTAATATTCAAAATTCTATATTCTGTCCACATAACATGTTTCTGTGTCTCATGTAGTTCTTAGAAAAGCATCAATTATTTCAATATAGAGCATTAACTCACTGGTATTTATAACAAATGCAAAGTGTTTTTACTGCACGAAAAGAACGGAATAAGTTATTTAAGTAGAATTTAGGTTACTCTGTTATTTATGCTTTGCTGTTATTAAATGCTTTGCTTAGAGCTTCTTTCTCAAAAGCCATTGGACTCCTTTCGTAGCTTACGGTGACAGCCAGATAATATTCTTCTATAAAGAAACTGAAGGCAATAGCCTAATAGTCCATCTTCTTCTGGCTCAATAATGGGCATAAGTTAGCTTATCTGCCTTAGTAAAACTTTATTCAAATTCTTTTACGCACACACAAACACACACACCATTTTAACTTCTTTCAGCTTTTGCTCCTGACTTTATGTTACGGTAATGTGTTTTATATTAGCTGTCATACCTGCGTGCCGGTCTCCCTATCGTGACCTTGACCCAAGGTGATACCGAAAAAGATGGCTCAAAGGATATTCGTGATACGAATAGCTCGAATGTGGGTTGGAACTACGAGTACCCTCATGAAGATTTTAAATGGAATTCCTGACCGTCTGTGGAAGAATATCGAGGTGCTTCCTAAAATTAGGTCAAGGTGCCCTCTTTTAAAAACTCACTAAACGTCATTTCTTATCCTTCTTCCTATTCGTCGCTAGACCTCTGTGCTGAGATCTACTAACACACTCAAAAAATGATCCATTAACAGACAGAACCAACTGACAAAGTGGCGTAACATTTTCCTCAACGATTTACGTTATTACACCCAATCCAAAAGCGCTGGCATGACTTCGTCTTGTTTATAATAAAAATATGGCGGTTTTTCGAATGTTTGAGGTGAAAGACACTAGCAGCACCCAACAATTCATAACGCAACTTAAGATTATTATTATCTGAAGTTACGAAGACCAGATTAGGGTCAGAATAATCCAGTAACTCCCACAAATCAGTACCCACGAAGAGCAAAACAGAGTGAGGCCCACGTTCACAACCCAGCATGCATGATTTCAGATTATTTTTCGTCTGATGTAACACAACACGTCGTTCAATTTAAGTTCATGATTCTACAAAATTCTTTGATGCAAACAGGAGATTTTTTTAAAAAATGTACCTTTAGACGAAAAAGCTGCTCCTGACATATTTTTGTGATTTAATTTTATTGTGACTTACCTATTTTATTTAAATTGATGTGGAGTATTTTTTATATTTCTATTTATGATTGGTTGTAGAAGAAATTCTTGTGCATGAAGTTGCTTCAGTCGTCAGATCTGTGTTCGTTTATGTGACAAGCTCTCAATTTTACATATTTTATTTTTATTACCTTTTCATTTTCTGTATCTTTATTGTATCCATTTTCTCTCCACTTAAGAAATTCCGTCAATATGACACTGCATTTTTATAAATGTTTAATAAAACTTAATTTTTTGTGTGACACACTAGCGAAAGTCTGTAATTTCTTTTACACTTCGAAACGGAAGTATCTTACACGTGCTGCATGTCATGAAAAATTCACCGTCGCCTTAGTAAAATATTTTCTTTGAAATCTTATTTTATTATGTTGTACGGAACACTTTATTTATTTGGCATTAGAGAAACTTGTGATTTTAAGGAAATGGCGAAAGGGAAGTTTACTCAAAGACAATAAATCTCCATGTAGCGCGACCTTAAATCAATGCCATTCGGCAATATATGGCTATTATATAAATATTTATTTTATTACTTGAAGAGTTAAAATAAATTATCGGTTTGCTGTTTATATTGCAAGTAATTTGATGTAAGTCTTACAGTTTTAAAGGCCGCCCGGTGGCTCATACAATTCTGTAGAAACATTGCTCCAAACCTTTGTTTGTATCCCTTGCAAATCGCAACTTACGGAAGTACTAAAACAAGTCTGTGCTTCCCTTTGCTATTCTTAATACCGGTTTCTCTCTGAATCCTCTTGGCTCTGCAGTTTTAATGCTGTTATGCTTTGCGAACCCCATGCAACGTGCGAAAGCTTCGTGTTTCTTAATTAGCTGTAGCAGTGTGGGTGAGAATGGATCCCTTATTGCTGCACCCTTACGTCTGCCTTTTCACCGCTCCTGATGAGGTTTTTCCCTTTATCATCACTCGAAGCCCGGCACTGGGACTCATCCAGCCTCCTATGCAGTGGGCACCGAGGGCTTTTTCCCAGGAAGTAAAGCAACTTGGGCTTGTATTTAAGGACTGTCATTTAGATCCGAAAGTTAAGAAACACTGGAGCTGTTACTACGTTTCCACATATATCCACATGGCGAGGTGCGTGACAAACCCTTCTTTGGACTAGGAGCCAGTCAGTAGAGTTGGCCTATTTAAGTGATAAGTGCGGATAGGCTTAAACCTTTCAACCTGGGAAAAAACCAAACATCTTTCTCGCTACCTAGTGATATTGCCTACTAAATGGTTGCTACATACTCGCCCTAGCAAATACTCTGTCAAGGACCTGCGAACCAGAATTTTGGTTTTCAGACTTTTGCTGCCAGACATGAATAGTTCTGCGTTGCAAACTATGTTACAATTTTATTTTCTGCTGATATAGCGTCACATGGTAAGATAAACTTAAAAAAAGAATTGGAATTAATGCGAAAGGAAAAGGCTACAGGCTGTATTGAAATGCTGTTTTAGTTTCTCTGGCTATATGTTCAAGACTCCTTCGCTGCTTTATATTTTATGCTTGTTAAATTATGCGCTGTTACATTTCTTCTCACAAATTTAGTACAAGCTTGCATATGGAAGTACTTCGTACAAATATGAGTTATTTCCATTCGCTCACAGATTACAATTTCAGCATTATGACTGTAATATTCCTGAGAACAAAGATCAAATTTGGTTCATATCAGACGTAATATTCAGAGGCTACTGCAAAGGGCGTTAAGCAGAGACACAGATAAAAATACAAATAAATACTGTGTCGGCGCTTCGTGGGTTTCGTAAAGCATTCTTCCCAGGAAACTTGACCTTTTACTCTGATCTTTTGGTTCTTTTATGAAACCATTTTGCCTTGGAATTCGTCCTATGCCATTTTCTTTTTAAGTCTGCCTTATGAAAGGACGGGACTACGAGTCTGTTGTAGTCACAAAGTGGACTCTCTGTCCGGATATTCTGTGGGAGGAGGGGTCGCTATATTGCAGCCGTGCTGACCCCAATTATAGGGTTCAAAGACGGTTTCTGATACTTGTTTTCGTCAGGGATGTAAGACAAAATTGGACTTCATTTCTGCTGGGTGGACTTATAATTTTTTCGAAAGTACTGTATTTACTACGAAATCTTTTAAGAGCGGATAAGAGCCTCCACCTATGCTTTTATTAGAAAGTGCTCCTGAAAGCGTAGGAAGATTCAAGATATTATATGTTATTTTGTACGATTTTTGCACTGGCAGAATTGTCGTAAGGAGGTTTCATATGTGTAAGCCATTACACTTTCGAGGAATAAATATTTGCCTGCCAGATTTTTTGTGCTTCTTTATCCAAATCCTTGAAGGACAGAAAATATCAGAGTGGCAGTCATACGACTCTGACGTATAACTTACTAATTCTGTGCCGGCAGCTAATGTAGGGCTGCTGGTTTGGTTGCATGTGGACTGTTGGTTTTGAAGTAAATCGAATTTCGTACTAAGTGCGTACGAAACGCTTTTAGAAGTGGAATGCTGAAATGTGGACTACGTGGAATTCTTAGGTTGGTCTTTACACTTTGTAGAACAGCTGTAAGATGTCAAAGATAAGCAATTCTTAAATAATTACATTGACATTTTCTCTCTTTCTCTCTCTCTCTGTATCTTTGTTCTGTTTGTGTGGGAGCTTTGTAAGGCACATAAGACTTTCCTCTTGCAATAACACAGGAAAAATTTTTAGTGCGTGAAGTTTAGTATGACTCGGTTTCCGTAAGTTGTGCCTAATAAAGTATTGTACATAATTTTCTGCCTTTGATTATTTTGTGTCCCTAAGAGGGTGGTTTAATTTCTTAATATAAGAACAATTAACGAAACTGTCTACACGCAATTTCAGGGCTCCACGCGACGTTGATGAGATCTGGGCCCTTCTGAGGTATTACGCAGCGTCGAATATTAATCCTTTACCGACGTTTCTGGACAACGTGTCGGTCCCATCTTGAGAAAGATCAGCAAGTCCAAGAAGAAAAGGACTTCTTTTCTCTTTAAGATGGGACAGATATGTTGTTACTAAACGTCGGCAAAATATTATCACTCAATGCTGCGTAATAACCCAAAAGATCGCAGATCTCGAAAACTTTGAACACTTGCACTAATCAGATACCAAAGAGTGGCAATAATGAATTGGAAAGAGGTTCATGACTGAACTAAGGGAGTTTTTAAATTCCAACAATCACACATCTTACAGAATCCAAATATTTCCCACAGAAACATCGCTTTCAACTCAGACGTTCGCAGTGCCACCCTCTTGATATTAATAAAGACCATCAGTTAGTAATATGATGTTTATGCCGCGTTTTATGAATATTCTTAAATTTTTCGTTAAACATAATATTTATGGAAGACAGACCGCTCGATATAGAGATATGATATTGCCTTAAAATTTTTTCTGGTAAGATAAAAATAAGCTGAGACGAAAACGTGCAGTAAACGCAATTACACTGTCGGTGTTGCATTATTATTAATGTTTCTCACTTCTCTGTGGTATGAAGAGAATGTCTTAGACTCATTTGCTTCGTTATACATCTAGGATCCTTCCTTTCTCTTTCGCATAACTGTATCCCCTTGTGCATAGCTGAATATGATGTTACTTCCTACGTCATTAAGAACATTATAAGGCAAGAGGATAACGCAATCACTTAACCCAAACCCCTCTTGGTTACTATGGCGACAGCGTCTTCCGAAGGCGCTTTGTTATTCTTCTCTTTCTATGCGTTGGTAACCATGGTAACATAGAGCAATGCCTGAAGGCAAGAAGTCTTCACGTATGTTTTATTAGTATTAAACATAAGGTACTTTTACTTAAAATGATAATAGGAACTTCAGTCACTGAATTAGTTACCATACGGTCTTTAACCCTTTGAAGACGAATCATATCTGTTTTATATAAGGACTCAGCGCGTATCGCGCTGTAAACACTCTCCACTTCGGTTATAAAAACCAATCTCTTAATGTTTTATAAGGCAAAAGTTTCTGTTTGTTCTGAGATCCGTACAAAACACATAAACGCAATGTGGGCACCACATAGAATTTTTGAATGTTAAACGTGGTCGTATGTAAAGTTACCGCTAGGCTTCAAAGAGCTAATACAGAACGTAAATTACAGACTCATCCGTTTAACCGAGACAGTGAAAGATAACAGAGTCATCGACGCCCAAACCTTAAAATATAAATAAAGGAACCTGTCAGTATGAAGAAAACCGATCTCTTTTTAGAAAAGAGTACAGCTATTCGTGATTTCAGGCTTCCGCCGCGTTGTAATGAGATATTCGCTCTTTTGGGATGTTACGCAGCATAGATTGGTATTTAGTTATCGACGTTTCGGGACAACCTATACTTCCCATCTTCAACATTCAAGCAGCCCAAGAAGAATTTTTCTTGAACTGCTTGCGTAACATCCCAGAAGAGCGTAGATATCAACGTACTGCTATCTTTTGAGAGGTTAAATTGGCCTGCATGAAATCTAACGTACCGCACACAATGCCAGACACATTACTGGTGTAAGGAACCTTTCGATCGATGTCAACTTTTCCAGAAAGACCATGAAACATCAGTCTTATTAGGGTTTGTCTTTGTCGATGGAATCGAGCAAGGTATTTTGTGACTCTCGGGCCATAAGCATCGTCTTGTACCTTAGCTGTAACTTAATATATAATGTTACACGCACTCCCGGAAACTGGTCTAAGGAAGGTTCCTCATCTGCGTCTCAAGGGAGGCTCTAATCGCCCCAAGAACCCTGTACATAATTAGTGAGTCAGACGTAATCTCATAGAGTTTCATACTGTACTCGCGACATTTCTCAGGGACCAGGAGCAGAAATTAGATTCTGCATACAGAATTCACTCAGACTTAATGTTACACATTCTGCACTTTAACAAAATTTCGGTGTACCATCACAATTCTTCTTTTGCGGCAGGTCTCACCAGCTTACAATTTACAGCACTGGGGTTTTTAAAATCGAAATTATGTAGCGAAATGCAACTGTATTGAGTGAAGTTTTAATATCATAGAAGGCAGAATCAATATGGCGGTCTCCTTAAATTAATATTTAGCTTTCGGTATGATGGTAATACAAGTATTTCATTAAAAATTGGAGAAATGACATATCTTGAATGTAAAATAACGTTTTGGAGAGGAATGAAATATTATGTACGTGAATATAGTTAATGGTTACGCGTAATTACTAGATAATAAATTATGTTGGAAAATTTAAAGCCGTCGGGGGGTAAACTGGGGGGAACTATGCACAGAAATTTATTAGTAAGTCCACTACGTAAATTGTGTATTTATGAGTGAAACCTGCAATTTAAGTTAGCGAGTGAAATCAGCTCGAATGGAACTATAAGAGGGCCAATCAAATTTTGTACAGGCATTTGAACAGAGTAGCTCTCGAATGTGAGGTACGTTAGGGTGAAAAATTTTATCGAAATTTTATTACACAAGATCCTATATTTTTCTGACAGTTCTTTCCATATATTTTCTGATGAACAATACTGACTCGACGATTATTTTTCAGATACCAGTACAACGCAGTGGATATAAATATACAGGAAATTGTTTAAGTATTTGACTAAAATTTAAGTTAAAATTTTAACTCTATTCTTCTTTTGAATTTAGGCATGATACTTGACATACCATTAAGTTCCCATAAGGCCTTCTTACGGCGTATTTATTACCCTGCCCCTAAGATGTCATTATTGGTATGAAAGGGTATGAAGTCGAAATACGGTCTGTGTAGAGGATAGTTTGTTCTTTACTTACAAAACGTACTTTTATTCATTTGTTTACTGTTAACTCAGCTTTCAATTGCTAAACTTTAATATATTTGAATATATGGTTAGTACGTACAAAATGATACTTTAACATGCAGACTAAAGCTGACTTGGCCTAATTTAACAAATCAATGCCAATCTCGTTGCTGTGTACGGACCTTTAAATCATCACCCTCTGTTGGCCTCGGTGCACTGTACCGTCGTGAATACATTTCAGGGTACCATAAATTAAAAACCCCTGCGTCCTGGCGAGTAGTTGAAATTTAACGTCCAGAGTCATCGAAGGATTAAAAGTCTCGGTCTGTTAGATGCAGATTTCTCGCGATGGCCACTCTGTTTGTATTTCTGCTAAGTGTGTGACCGATCCTTGGCAGACACAGGGAATGGAGCAGCTTTATCTCTCGCAGCTATTTGAGTTTACCCCTGACAACACAATTCCCTCTTGCTTTCTACTCATCTTCTTATCATCTGTGATATAACGTAAGCCACGATCGTGCAGCAAATATCAGACAGCCGGTCCTTACCTTTGACCCTGCAGTTGTCTAGTAAGAGAATAAAGATCTGAATTAATTCAAGGAAATTTCCTACAGACATATAGCAAATAATGATATTTTCAGACATGATGCCCTGCACATTGACTAAAACAGGAATTATCACAAACTCAAGGCGTCTGTGCTGCTGGGAAGACGGTGATGTTTTTCGGTACGTAAGGATAATAGTGCAGTCTGAACAGAAGGCGACGTTTTGGAAATGAATCCGGATGAGTTATACAGCCCATTCAAGATATTATTTTACTACGGTACTGCCGCACATACACTGATACTTTATTGCAAAAACAACCGTATTGCAAATGTCATTCTAGAAAGTTTTGAAATACCACTTTCTTTGCCCTTGAATATCAAGCAAACCCATAGGAGCCTATTGAAGTCAGTTTACATTTAAATCATGTATCTACCATATCTTTACGTTATATTCCGTTTATATGTACTACGAGATATTTATGAATAACTTTTAACAGTTTCAGTGTGGGCTCCATGGAAAGTATGGAGTGCAAGTGGCCGCTGTACACAGAAAATAATTCACTCGGCATCTTTCTTATAAGCCAAAAATACCAATCTCACCGAAATAATTAGAGAATATCCGGAGATGCCGTATACGAATTTCTAAAAGATGGCATATTTCCATTAAACGTTTATTAATACAGACGAATAAGCAGGAGACGGTAAAGTATAAGAGAGCAAAGAATGGAGGAAAATTCACGGTGCATGGGATAGAGTAAATAAGAGGGTCCAAACTCCAATATTTTCCAACCTCATTTAGCCCTCATGAACGTCTATGAAGAGCAGTTCCCTATTGTACAGCATTTAGGATTACCGCCATTCCCGATTAAAGCTACAAATTTCGGTAAATGAACAGTGGCGTTTTGTCGGCGTTTTACTCTATCTAATTAAAGAATAAAGTCTAAAGAATTAAATACAAAGTAACTAAGTAAGTAAGGAAATAGAAGTCAGAAGAAATGAAATTTGAGACAGTATAACTTACCTGCAACAGGAGGGAAATTTACGTATTACTGCGTGTTTTCGATAATGTGAAGAGTAGTTTGACGTAGAAGAATTATTCCCTGCATGTGTTTACTTTAGCACACGAATAATGTTGCTTGTAATTGAGATGTTTAGAATTGTAATCGCTGTATATGTCCATAATTTTGGCAGGTCCAACACGTCATCGGAATTTGAATCTTCAAACCTTTATGCCAGTTCAATCCTTACTACACTGTGACGGACCTCTACTTTGTATTCTACAGCAACTTGAATTATTTCGTTTTAAAAAAACTTCTCCTTATATTGCTGTCAGTCTGTGGAGATGAGGTGAAATTATGTTGGACCTTGAATATTTTCATTAAGCGCTCTTAATTCTTGCTGGGTTCTCGTGATATTAGCAGTTGAAAAGTACTTTGAATATTTTTAAATTTTCCCCGAGTCATGTTCTGCTTAGAGGGTTTCGCAGTAGATTAGAAAGACAACCTGTAGATCGACCAACATATCCGAATTTCTTTTGATTAAGACCGAAAATAGAACGCAAAGTTGTTAGTTTAGAAGGGGGAGGTTTGTATAAGATATTTTTACGAAGCCGGATAATTTAACTTAGATTAAGGTCGCAGAAACAGGAAATTAAAACCCCAGACTTTAAAGGGACAGACTTTATCCAAATTCAATTAGGGGGCAAACATGAATGACACAACTGCTAACTGGTGCCTTAGATGGCGGTGTAGTGACGAAACTCTAGAGGAATGGGATGAATGAAGTTGAAGGAGCGATAATTAAAAATGTTGTTTTACATTGTGGTCTTACGTGTTAAGAAGAGAACAAGTCCTGGCTGTAAATTACTTTTCGTTTATGCAAACGGTATGTGGTGACACTGAAGTTTGTTTCATATATACTAAAGAATGAGGGAAATACAGAAATAATTTATGCACATGTACAATTATACTCTTGACATTACATGACCGTGGGCAACGTATTTTAATACAAAGTAACAAATGAGGATAAATCCATTTTAAACACTTTATGAATATATATATATTAATTGCCCAAGAAGAACTCTGCCTCATGGGGTTAAACAAGCGTCCGTGATTTCAGGGTTCCGCCGAGACGTTGATGGGATATGCGCTCTTCTGGACTATTACACAGCGTCGAATGGTAATCCTTCACCGACGTTTCGAGACAACGTATTGGTCCCATCTTCAAGGTCGAGAAACGTCGGTGAAGGATTACCATTCGACGCTGCTTAAATAAATGTGTTTTGTGTGTGTGTGTGTCTGTGAGTGTGTGCGTGAGGGTGTGTGAATGTGAGTGTGTGTTGAGCGTGTGTGAGTGTGGAAGTGGGAATGTGTATATAAGTGTGCCTGTGAGTGTGTGAGTGAGCGCGTGAGTGCGTGAGTGTATGTTGAGTGTGTGTGTGAGTGTGAGTGCGTGTGTGAGTGTGGAAGCGTGAGTGTGTATATGAGTGTGTGTCATTAAAGGTGTAATGATTTTAAAGAATAAGTGGAAAGAGCAAGGAAGCTGACAGGATCGGCCCAAATTATTAAATTCTTATTGGAAGTACTGAAGAAAACAATACGCTTCAGAATAATTCCCTTCTTGGAACTGAATAGGAAAACACGGATCAGTCCTTTTTTTTTTTCTACTTGAGAGGCCCGTCGGCAGACTTTATCGGCTACACATAACGTTAACACTGCATTAAGCAACGCGCTTGAAAGTGCCTGCCTGTGGTCACAATACTTCCTTATTCTTCGTAAAACGTGCTTGTAAATGTTTGAAGGTTACTGTACCAAGATTTGTAGAGTAAATTGTAAGAGAATGGAAAGTATACAAAGAGAAAGCAATCTGTTTGAGTTGGTAAGAAGAGTGTCGTGTGTGTGAAATACTGGCACATTTTGTCAGGAGCTTCTCTTATCGTCTTCAGAACACGTCCAATAGAATCGGTCGAATGAACCCTGGACCTTTTCCAATACCCAATCAGAGAAAACGGTCTCAGCTCTCATACCATTGCCATGAGCTTTTTGAGACAATTTTCCAATTGCTCTTTATATCTCTCAGTCTTCAAACGCGATTGGATGTGTTGTAACACCAATACCTCGGAGCAACATGCTTTCTCTAGATTCAGGTAACATTTATTTTCTGAAGAATGCGGCAATATACTCTGCTGACACTTGCCAACAATCTGCCAGACTGCACGGTGTCATAACACAGAAGGCCACAATCGAAATATTCGCCACTGCGGAAACATTGTTTCTTGTCTACTCCACAACCTGTTTTTCAAATATTCGTCATATTTCCATCCTCGTCCCTGCCGTCAAAGTATTCTTTTTTAACAAATCTTCCTGATCAGAGTGTTGCCTGCAATTCGTATGTCCATAATGTGTGCTACATGAATTATCCATCTCATTGTTCTCGATTTAATCAAAATAAGGA
This sequence comes from Coptotermes formosanus, assembly GCA_013340265.1. NCBI lineage: Eukaryota > Metazoa > Arthropoda > Insecta > Blattodea > Rhinotermitidae > Coptotermes > Coptotermes formosanus. Next base: position 1,505,342 of record BLKM01000350.1, on the reverse strand, counting down.
CGTTTCATGCGAAGTAAAAATTGTAAAAACCCCTTTTTCTAATTTCTTTTACTTGTGGCACACTTATTTCCTTTCTATGAGATTCAAATGGTTCAAAGACACCCTCATTCTATACTACCCTGTCACAAGCTATTTCTGAATGTTTTCCGTCCTCTAAAGGAGCAGATGGATTCATGGTTTTCTATATTTTATTCTTTCAGCTTTTAGACAGGAGATGGAAAGAAAGTGATATCTTACCTGAAAAACAGGTTCAAGATGACTTTCAAGTTAAATATGAAAATATCTTTTAAGATCACGACAGTCATGCTACATCAAAGAGCCCTTCTGTGATGTCAGCGCTACTTCCTTTCGAGACTGGCTAGAGGCCTATCTGAAGATATTTGTTTTCCTTCCGTTTATATTCTAACTATAGCCATAATGTGTAAGTAAAGGCCATTAGACATTTTCCGTACGGGATATATTGACCTGGTTCTTGAAGAAAGGCCTCCAATTCATTTCTGCTTTGCCTCTGGGGAAAAGTAGATACGGTGCGGCACAAACAAAAGGAGAACAATTATTTTTCCTAAAATTATTAGCAAACTTACTGTACCTTCCTGTTGCATGTGCGAACGTTCACTAAGATGGGTGCAGAGGAAGACTTGTACAGCATGTGTCAAACAGTTTTGCGAGTTTTAAGAAGGGTTGCATTTCAGTGTTTAGAAAATTAGGGAAACAGAGGAGGGACATTACCCTTCCTTGTTAGATAATCAGGTAAGATCTTTATACTACTGAACACTTTCCTATCTAAACAAATAATAGTTATAGTTCGTCAATGTAGGAAACAAACAACCGTGCGAATTTTTACCTTACGAGAAATTTGAAATTTAACGCGTGTCTCCTCTTTTAAAGCCTGGCAAGTAACAGCTTCACCCTTCACAATAAAAAAAACTGGTGTCACTATAGTGCCTAACTTTCACAGCAGGTTTATTTTAATGAGATATAATTGGACATAACGTGGAGAAGATAGAGTGGAAACTAGGAAAGTATACATATATTGTTTAGAAATTCCCATGGCGAAATATAGTTCTGCATAGCCCAGCGTAGGTTGGAATGTGATATTAAAATATTTCTTAAAAAATGGGACATGAAGCTCAGAACTTGATTAATTGTTTCAGGGTCTTTATAAGCAGCTAGTGGCTGTGAAGGCAATAGTGTGCCTACATGCAGCATAAAGTCGGTTTATATTTGTATCGGTTGCATAACTAACTTGTGATTCCGTAAAACCTTGTGCAATAGAATTACAAATTTAATTATGTAGATAAAGCTTCCTGCGTAACACTGCTGACTTCGCTTCGCCTACAGAAATGTTTTGCCATAAATAAGGAAATATAACATTGAATTCAGACATTAGATTTCCCAACCGTAGAAAAAGGATATGGTAGACTAGGAGGAGGAGAAAATGTATTTCATTTCTCTTCTACTTCTTCCGCTCCCTCCTTTTTTTTATTCTTTAGAGAAGCCGTTATTCAAACAAACATTTAAAGTTGCTGGAGGGTCATAGCTTGTAACAGGGATTTGACTAGTCACCAGAGTGCGCGCATGTGCACGAATGCTCCCCCCCCACCCCCCGTCGGACACATCGTGCATTGTTTACTTGATCGTCTGCAGAAACCGGAATTCTATTGAAGTTCAAATGCAGAGAGGAATGTGAATCTATGTGGAGTTGTATTTCCCAACTTATCTACTACGCTTCATTCTCTGTGTTCTGAAAAAGCCTGACTCATTGTTCGCAGCTCTGTTACCGAGTACAATGTGACTCACGTTAGTATATTGGTTCTAGGACCCCAGAATGGCTGATGTCTCTTTGATTTTTCGTATTTGAAACCTTTTGAAAGCATTTTCACTACAGTCAAGCAATAGGCCTGTAACAGTATTAGCTGGAACTCAGTCATCTACAGAGACGCAACAGCAAAGGATATTTCTTTCGCTTTTCTGCTCGTATGTTCCAAGCAAGTTCAGGAATCGGATGGAGCACACTCTCAAGGGAAAAGCACAGATTCAGGACTCTTTACGTCGTTGAATAAGGTACTGATAAGTAGAGACAAAAAGCTGGAATATCTACAGGATTTTCCATAGTTTCGTTTCGTAGTCCCTACCTCTTATACCTACTTTTTTCACAGTAGGTGTAGAGGGTTTCGGACACACGCCACAATGGGTAGGACTCCTGTAGACGGGGGATCGGCCCGTCGCAGAGACCTCTACCTGACAACACAAACAATCACAAGAGACAAACATCCTTGCCCCCGGTGGGATTCAAACCCACGATCCCAGCAAGCGCTCGGATGCAGATCCATGCCTTAGACCGCGCATCCACTGGGATCGGCGTATTTTCCATAGTTAGGAACTTAAAAATCTTTTGAGCCAATCATTCATTTAACACTCGTATTTGATGAAATGAACGAGACAAGTAGCAGGCGTCTGGGAGGTAATGGAAGAAAGTCTGCGTACAATAATTTGGTTCAAGAGCTTCGAGGAAGGCGATATTTTCAGAACCAACTTCAGATACACGGATAGCAATAAATGTACATTACAAAATTGGACGTTCCGGAATATTGCAGAAAATAAAATGAACTGGGTTATGGCTGGGTGACTGGGAACGATCCTTTATCGCTGTCATATTCAGGCATTCTCTGAGAAACACGGACTCTCATATCCAATGGAGAGCTGTGGAATTTTTCTCGGTGGAAAGCGATCGGAGAGTGAATCCGACCAACAGCGTCCATATAAATGTAAGGCTGAAAGTGCGTACAGCCTTGCCTCCACTCCTGCAGGCATATTCGTGGCAAGTTGATTTAAAACACAAGAACAAATCTGCGCACACAAAAACTTTAAAAGTGTAAATCTAAATATGTAACGTGGATAAAAATAACTCTATTAGTGAAATCTGTTAAAAACGGAAACAGGCATTTAATACATATACAAAGTTATGCACTTAATAAAATAAAATTCCAAACAAGTATTAAACTCCTACATGTTTCGGCACCGGGGTGCCATCATAAGGGAGTTATTTAGAACAAAGGATTACAAATGCTGAACAACGAAAAGCTGTCTCCGACTATATAAACACAGAGGAAGAACTTTATAAGACCAACGCAGCTATATGGTTTAGCAAAATATGTAAAACTGTAGCAATACGATACCTAGATTAGCGTCTGGGACTTGTATTGCTTGTCCTAAATAACTCCCTGATGATGGCAATCCGGTGATGAAACATGTAGGAGTTTAATATTTGTCTTCAATTGTATTGTGTTATGTTGGCTGGTGTAAGAATTGTGGGAATAAGCGCGGAGCGAATAAATAAAAAACGGCAACGGGTGTTTTGGCTTAACAAAAGGCAATGCATTAATGAAATTACTACAATTACATACTAAAGAAAGACAAACCATGATTGAGTCTATAGAATATTTTAGCGAATATGATGCAAGTATGTCTTTAAGTAGTTAGACCATATGAGGTTTAGAGGTAGGAAAAATGGGGAAAAGTCGGATATAATTGACCACAATTTCAGATCCGTGAGTAATCTATCTTGTGATATGGACGAGCATGGGAACACCAAGAAGTTCTGCAACAACACAGTGAAAGAGAAACCGGTGTAGACGGAGAGCAAAGACACGGAATTTCTGTCATTCCGGTTGGCGTACTCTGACTCAAGGCAAGGCTGAACGAGAAACAGAACGGAATGAGTTTACATACCGATTTGCATATACATACACCGAATTCTCCTTCCAGTCTAAGTGGTTAGCTAATCAACTAATCGAATTCGGAATGAATAAAACCGTGCCCCCTTTATTTAAATTACTCTTGATTTGCAAAAGCAGGCTATTCACATCGGATGCAACTTGTGTTTCAGACTTCTGAACTGCGAACATACACGTACTCCGGGTTTTAAACCGGGAAAATATATCGTGACAGGCACAAGCTTGTATTAGTTTCAGTAGCCTTTGTATTGTCTATTACCATTGATATTCCTGCAGTTTTCTATTTTGGCCGGTCGAGGGATGGACTATTATGTAATGAAATTACTAGCCGCGCATTCCGTAACTCACTAATTAACTATCGAACGAAGTGCACTGATCAGCTTTCTTCTTGACAGAAAACATTATTTAAGGAAAATGGAAATTCAAATGGCTGTGATATGTGGATCTGGCAATAATATTGCAGTTGGAACAGTTCAGACTGTTCGAAATTTCAGGTTATCATTTCGCCCCATATCTGTTTCATCTTATCCCTTGCTAACAGTAGCTGGGATGTATCACTGTAATTCTTACAGGCATGGTAATATAAAATATTTTTTGTGTTTTTGTTCACTTTTTTATTTAAATGGGACTTGAGGTCAAAACTCGTCTTTAATACGGGCTATCCGTTTATTCACAATGAAAATTTCGTAGCCGAATGCTTGGTGATATTCAAGGCAATTAATATTCCTGCTTAATATCCACTATTTAAGCGCTGTGGTCCCACTCGACACAGTACAGGAACTTTGCATTTTGTATGGCGTCTTTAAGTTGCACAGTAATCAGCAGTCAACTTGTTATAGATACGGGGGCATCAGTTTAAATGGTAGATTCTAAGAGCGCGGTGTCCCATACGGATATGTGAATGTGAGCCTTAGGCCGTACAGCACAATAATGCCTGTTTTCTTGAGGTATTCTAAACACCTTGTATTATAATACGTTGTATAAGTATAGTTTAATTAAATGAACATATGTATTAAATGCATGAAATTATTTTTCAGACCATTTGTGACAATTTAAGTACAGTATCCGCCTCGACGTTTTCGGTTAGATTAATATAAATATGAATTCCTTCTTGTCTAGTTGGAAGGAATTATTTTCATTAATATGGGTGTCCCCAGATACCTGTTCCCAAAACATTACTTTGCTGTTGTATTAAAGAAAGGACACTGTGACTGTTAGGGAAAGGGCTCCTTCCATGTAAGGCGGATGGTTTTAGGAAAAAATGGGACAGTTTTAGAACCCTTGTATCCTGAAACACGATTTTTGTAATTCTGCGTATCTTTCTGGCTCTGGAATTTCGTTAGAGATAAGGGCAGAAAATGCAAAAAGGAAAAAAATATTATTTATTTCAGAATATTGCTCAACTATTGATTATCGGTGGAGGGAAATGTAGGCCTGTGAATGGCTGTGACAAAGTTTAATGCAAATAAAGCAAATGTGTAGTGTTTAATGATCACACAAATTATATGCAAATGGAACTTAAATACCTCTAAAGAGTTACAATATTTCAGTATCGATAAAAACATCCTCTATAACAAAGGAAATCCCAAATCCGACAGCCCTCTTTTAGGGTGAATACGCACTGTAGTTTTAATCGAGATATATTAAGTATTCTCGGACATGAAGTAAGAGAAGGATGGGAGAAACAGGGCAGTATTGGGAGCCGAGCGGTCACGTCACGAGATTGGAGAAGGCTTAGTGCAAAGCAAAGAAAAGAACTAAACTGATATATGAGGAAAGTGAAAGCGTACCGATATCGTGAGTATTTTCAGGAGTAATTCTGGAAAAAGTGGGAAGAAGAACTATTTGCGCGGTACAGCAGAATACGAAAAAGGTGAACATCGATTTCTATAGCCCACGAAGTAATTAGGGTTTATCCTTCAAACACATTTCCCATAAAGCTTAATTAAAGCAAAATGAATACTAATTATAAATGAAATAGGACACCAAATATTTAATAATGTTCTCAAGGAATATAATTAAAAATTGATAAGTAGAAGTTTGCGCGCTGACTGAAAACCGAAAAACACAAAAATAACAAAGACAAATTCAAAACATTTATTTACGTAACCAAAAATGAATGAGGGCCGTTATATAACCGAACATGAACTGAAAAAAAAGTATCTTTGACTTCAACCGTAGTTGAAATAATTACAATAAGATGGCTGGTAAGAAATTATTATTGCAATTTTTGGAATTGTGTTATTTTTGGCGCTAAATACAAAAGCACAAATACACAAAATTTCAAATTACTGTGCATCTTTTTACAGGAACCCGGTATTAGTCAAAGTACCGTGTACGTGTAATGCTTGATAGGTTGATTAGCCTTTACTGCAGTTGCTTGTATCAGAACGAAATCCTATGACGCCCTCTGCGTGAAGGCAGGAATAAGTTCCATTTTTCAGTAAGACTCGGCAGTTTTCTTCCCTATTTGACCTTTCATCAACTTTTTAAAATCTTCGATAATAAGAAAGACTTTGTTACTATCTAATTCACTTTCGGAAGGTACTGTCTTTTAATTGAAGTATTGGTTTGACAAATAAGATACCTGAAGAAATTTTACAACTAGCAAATGCGGTAGTGTCGGGTCACGTGACTACATAATTAAGCATCCGGTTTGAACTTACGTAACACCGATACAGTGTGATATATTGCTACACATTTTTTTCCACTAAATCACAAGAATCAGTGTGCGTATGTGGCCTAATGTTTAAAATAGAGCAGACGCGCGAACTTACCGCTATTTCCTCAGCGTAAAATTCAAGTATTCTGAGTTGTTACGCCATGCTGATTGGTAAATATTTATGGACGTTTCAAAGGATCGTAATGCCTTAAAATATTCTGAAATATACCCCTAGATATCAACTTTATTTTGTTGTTCTTTGTCTTTTAGACCACAGTATCTCACGTATTAAAGTAGAAGGAAAAGGTCTGTTTTTAGCCATCATACTAAGTTATATACATATATTTGCACACGCACACACACACACACACACACACACACACACGCACACACATCAGTAACATGTCTTGCAAACAGTGCTGGAAATGTTTAGTAACTATTTTTAACATGGCTCTATATACTAATAAGTGTCCTGAGTTCCAAAAAGTCAGTATCCTGCACACTGTTCAAGTTTCTCTCTTTTTTCTTGTGCAGTTTTACTTTGCTATAATTAGTTATGTCTTCACCAGTAATCAATTTTCGTAAGCTCATGATTCAGTCCGATAACCGATATCAGCAGAATCACGCACGCCTGAAGCTGTGCAGTAACGTTTTTCTCTGTAGTTTACATCAGCTGGGGACCGCTTCATGCCACAATGTTCCTGGAGGCGGTACAATATGACTGAACATTATCAGAACTAACATCGTCCCTGGTTATGTAGCTCACCACTTTCAGCTTTATCGTAATCCCTGTCGCCTGCTTCATAAAAGAAATCTTGATCATTAGGAACTTTAAAATACCGGCATTCTTCATATTCGTTCATATCACATATTTCCTCTTCCCTAAAGAATTCTCCAGTAAACAGTTCCGAATTCAGATCAGTATGTAGCATGTTGCATGAGTTTCCTGAACACCATTTGCAGCCTTAGACCAGTTAACAGTGTGCACGTGTAATACTTTGAAGGTGAACACGTCTATTGGCATTTAGTGGTAGCCTAATATACTGTCCTTAGGAAAACACTCAGGATGTTGACCGTAAGCATCGTGTCTTAAAGTGCGATTGGTGGCATGGTATTAGCTCCGTTGGCTAACTGCAGTCATTATTGATTAAACAGCCTTTCTCCACGCCAGTGCTTTTCGGTAATTATCTGCATGACCACCGCACAGCGTCCTGACTGTACTTACACTGCGTCAGAAACCGCAGAACGACACTACTTGGTTCGCACATCAGACTCATTTTCTTTGAATATACCTCAGTGTTAACACACAAAATGGCGAGACTAAGATATGATGTTTCTTTCACAAGAAAATATACACACAAATTACAAGAAGACCAATATACCACATATAAATTTACAGAGATAAACTTAGGGATTAAGGCGTAGTTAAATAATCAAGTCTAATTTAGTAATTCCACACATCTGCAGTATACAGTATCTTCGTCACAGGGGCCGGCGTCATATAGAGAACTAAAGGTCTGTACCCTGCACCGAGGCCGGCGCAATATAAAGAATTAAAAGTCTGTACCTTGCACCGAGGCAGGCAAAGAAGGGTTTCTCTTGTGTTTTAATAAGAAAACTTTCTGACGCGGAATTTTTAATTTCCAACAAATTTCACTTACACGCCACCCTTAAACACTTTGAAGACTACCCTTCGTCTAAATTATATACTGAATTTTAGTTTGCACTTCGCAGAGAACACGGTCACAGTCTATTACAAAGATGAGTCGACTACATTTATGGGGAAATAATCGTTATTTATTCTTAAAATGCTATGAAACTAGACATACATTATGTGGCAAGATGACGTTTCTAATATTACAGCAGATGCTACCAATAATTGTCATTGCGCTTTAAACTTTTAATGACGTAATCAATACGTCATTCAGTATGACTTTAAAAGATATCCCAAAAACGAAATTAATTTTTGAATTCTACCCTTGATATAAGAGGAGTATTAGAGTCTTCTGAAATATGTTGTTGTGTTGATTGTTAATTAGTTGTCGATGTTTCGGTTGAGTTTGCTGCTTCTGCTTTCATGGCACTCCAAACAGAATAATTTGTTTTTTCACTACTGTGACTATAGACGCAAGAACCCAGTCCCTCCTCATCAACAACGGTGTTAAATGCAGTGGAAACACAAAAAATGTGTTAGTTTGTACCATAATTAGCCTTGTTTTCAACTATGTAGTGTTACCATATTTCGGCCATAATGTATTGCAATGCGCAGATATTTCATATAGAACTGCGAAGTATACTAGCATACATGACCTCACAATTTAAGTAATACTTCGTTTGTAATATTACACAATCTGACTTGGGGTGTCTTCACATAAAGGTTTAACCCTTTAAAGACGAAGTGCATCTGTTTTATATGAGGACTCAGTGCGTACCGCGCTGTAAACACAATCCACGTCGGTTATGAAAATCAAATTCTTAATGTTTTATAAGGCAAAAGTTGCTGTTTGTTCTGAGATCCGTACAAAACACATAAACGCAATGTGGGCACCACGTAGAATTTTTTAATGTTAAATCTGGTGGTATGTAAAGTTACCGCTAGGCTTTAAAAGGTTAAGAGCTCAGCAGGCATGCGTGGATTAAAACCAACAGCAACACTGTGCAGACTAAGTAAGTTACTTGTTGTGTTCACACCACCGTGTTTCTAAAAGCACAATGGAATGCATTATGTGAAACTCCGTTAAAACCGCACGTCACGCATTGCAAGATCTTTGGCACCTCTCTTCCTCCACACAATCACTCTCTTCACCAAACTATTTTATCTCTGCACCAGCTTTGTAAACTCGAATTGTCTCGTAGGTTTCTTGTTCTCCACAAGAAACACAGGATCTGTTCATTCGATTCAAACTTTTGGCCTGTTTCTGATTGGTTTACGGGCACAAAAAGATGGATATCACATGGAATTAAATGTGGATTACAAGAAGCGGTCTCAAGAATTTCCCAGACAATTTTCTCAGGGGTTGCAAGGGGTAAAACTTCTCGATCTGACATCTGCCTGCATCTGTGCCAGCAACGTAAGTTTTGGCAATATCATGTATGGATTTCCAACTTTCCAATGAATGAATAACCCTCCAACGGCCCTAGATGACAAAGCTGAAGACAGATTATAGTGCAAACTCCCCCATGAACGAGAAGCTTCCGTTACAGCTTGTCCTGCTGAACATAGGCCCCTTCTCTTAGAGTGCCTTTCTTACGTAAAACATCCGTGACATAGATTTAAGCATATGTGGTAAAGACGTTATTAACCCCTAGAAGGCTACAAGTTAGAGTACGTAGAGCCAGACTTAACACCAAAAGCTCTGCAATTTGCCATATTATGTTTCTGTGTGTGCTACATAATTCCCACAATAAGCTACAAGTATACCATTTTACAGAATTCACTGACTGGTATTTATAATCGAATTACGCCTTTTTCTGTCGGATGTAGCAAATCAATATTTGTTCAATTGTATACTAGTTTTCGTCTTCGGAATTCTATACCTGGTCTCAGACGGGTAGGTGCCGGTCCCTTATGGCGAAAGATCGTTTTGGACAACGGGTAAATCCATATTAGATTTGTGGTGGAGAAAGTGACATTCGAAGAGGTTTTTCTTCGAGTACTGTACCTTCCCATGCCAGCGTTATTCCACTAAAGCTCGGTAGTTGTTTTAACCCTAACTTTGCTCTTATTACAAGGACAAACATGTGAATACCGATAACCTCCCAAAATAATATTTTTTTTTTGAAATCAGGGAGTGAAGAACAAAAATGTATCTTCTTAGTGTCTTAGTCATTGAAAGATTAACTAAGGGCAAATTATTTTACCTACAGGCCACGTTATATTTTATGGCACATTATACTCCTTACAGCTGCGAAACTGAGCTTAATCTTATTTCTGTTGTACACTTCGTAATGTCTAATACTCTAAGAATATAATGGAAACAGCTTGTAATAAAGGTTCGTCGCTGCAGTAACGAACTCCGTGCACTTTGCCTAATAAATATTAAACCCTTTACTAGAATAACAGCGCAGGCGATAAAGTGTGCTTTCTGCTTTCTCATGCTGAAGAGTTGGTATTGTTCGCAAATCTGATATAAAACACGGCGAACCTCCCACGTGAGGACGGTCTATTGTTCTTTCAAAAACACTGAAGCGGCAGGTGTTAACACAAGCTTTACCACCCCCGTGCAACCTCATTACCCTGATTTCTCTCTCTTTTTTGTGTGATAGAATGTGGGCGGTAGCAGACATGAGAAACGTGTGTTTGTACATGACTAACTACTGCAAATTTCATTAGCTGATATTTCAATTTATTGCTTAAAGTAGGTAACAGCACTAAAATACAAAGCAGACAAGTACCTTAAGGGAAGGAAAATTTCTGTTCAACACATCGGATTACTGAGATCAACTGACACCGATTTACTGTGCAATTAAGAAAGATGTACCATATATCTTTAGACCGTGCCATGGCTCAGGCGGTTAGCCGCCGGCTTCCCATCGCGGAGCCATGGGTTCGATCCTGGGTCAGTCCATGTGGGATTTGTGGTGGACAAAGTGACACTGGGACTGGTTTTTCCCCGAGTACTTCGGTTTTCCCCTGTCAATTTCATTCCACCGGTGCTCCATTACTAGGAAAAGGACAAAAAAAGGACCCTATATCTTTTATATTACGCGATTTCTGTAGCATTACCCACGATAAGATCTAACACCTGAACTGTATACTATGTACAAGGCCAGGTCCACACAGACATCAATTTAAGGAATTTGGTGGGATATGCAGCACGAATGGGATAATGGAGAGTGCGTACAGAAATATGATTCGGAATAACACAAGAGAATAAACCACAGAGCAGACAGACACAGATGAGGAATGATTGTCAGGTTATTTAACAAAGCTTTTCGACCTGCATAATGTGTACGGCAAAAATGACACTCTGTCTAAGCTTGGTGAACAGAGGAGGGGCGCAGAATAAAGTGACAGTGTATTTTTAAGCTCTAATACAAATCACAAAGGAAGTTAAATTCAAAACCAAGGTCGGAAACCCAGACTGTTAACCACTATATAGGAACTTCAGAATCTTAATAGTGTACGGAGGCAATATTAAATTTATCTTAGAGAGAGGCTGTGACTGGCTTGGATTGCGTCAAGATAAGATTATGATGTAAGTGTGTGGTAAACAGTTGGACTTTATAACAGCTCTGAAGGCCTTGAGAAGCCGAATAACAAAAAACATTTCACAGGAAAGCACTTAGCTTACGCGCAGAGGGGCCTTATATTTACGAGTAATCAACTGTCACATGCCGCTGTGATTGCTGTGTCCTTTGTTCGTTTGTGTAGAGCAGAAGAATTTCGTCTTGAACTGAAATGCAGCATCTTCTGAGTCTAAGAGAAGGAAATTTGAAGAATGACTCTCATCAGACATGACGCTCCGTTGATTGATAGTTTATAAAAGACGTTTCGGAGAAACTCTGCCTCCATCTTGATTGCAGTCCAAGTACGAAGCTTGTAGAAGCATTTTTACAGCAACTAATCTAAGATATATTCGCGCCCTCTGATGAATAATAATTGTGAGCCAAAAAATGTGAATCCAGCAGGAATAATCTTTGTATATAACAAGGCTGGTAATTCTATAAAAGCATTTGAGTAATCTGAAGCAGAATATAGCTCTACGCAATCCTAACCTCGGAAATAGCTAAGGGGCAGTTCATTTTTACTCCTCGACCCTTCTTACTCCCAGGAAAAGAGCTTCAGCTACGCGCTGAGTAAGGGTATAGGTGGGCTGCAGACAGGAGTGGGTGTCGTGGAGACAGGAAAACATTCTTCCTTCTGCCAGTAATTGAACGTCATTTCCTTTTTTTGCCAAGCCGGCAACCCAGTCACTATACGGAGTGGACTTAACATTTATAAGGTTAAAGAAAAGAAGGAGGAGGAGGAGGAGGAGGAGGAGGAGAAGAAGAAGAAGAAGAAGAAGAAGAAGAAGAAAAAGAAGAAGAGGACCGTTTATTGAGAGGCATTAAATTTATTACAGGGCGAGAAGAAAGTTTACTGCCCTGAAGTTTCCAACGCCGTGTCCGCTCGTCCTTCTGATAAAGTGTTTAGAGAAAAGTGGAAATTTGGGAAGTGAAAGCATTGAAGGGACAGAAATAGAACTGCTGATGTATGCGGCAGAGGAAAGGAGATGAGCATGTGAGGTGAATTCCGAATTTTTGTATTTGGATAGCTTCATGGGAAGCACGCAGCGCGCCGTGGGTTTGCGCACCCGTTCAGCACTTGCTCTAAATTGAGGAAACCGCGGAAAGCCTTGATCGACGTGGTTAAATTAATCTACGTTATGTATAGGGATTAATTTCGTACATCAAAGAAAACGCAAATTGATTCCATCAGAAAGAGCAGCCAGTTAATGCTGTGTAGGGAAACTGTCGCTGTTTATTGTGAGAAAATGTGTAGTACACGAATACAACGTGTGGGGAAGACGCAAAGTTAGTACTGTTACGCCTTGTATATTTACAGTAAATTTTACATGGAATAAAAAGCATTCTAAAAACGACGCTACTAGGTAAATAAATATCCTAAAGCACAATTACGTAGCCAAAATTTAGGGTACTTATGACCCAAAACACAAAACAGGATTCGCTCTTTTTTTGTTCAGTGTATATTTATCAGTAAAATTTTTTTTTCGTTCTCTCTATTTTATTCGGCATCCAGTTTAAGTATTCTGCATAACATATTACACTGACATCCGGAAGTAAGTCTTTGTAATTCACTACAGTATACGATAATGTCGAACATGAATGCATTAACACAAAATATTGCTAACAGAAAACAGTCACACTTAAGGATTTCTTATTGCATAAGTTCCTTGTTACTATTGCCATTTCTTCTTTAAAATTTTCCATTTTTTAAATGTAGTTTTACAATATTTTTTCCGAATGTACAGCTTATATTTCACTGTGGAAAGAGGCTTCCTTTTATTACAGGGTCTGTACTCGGTCATGAGAACCGTCCTATACCGCTCACAGCCAAAGTTCGTATGTCTTGTGCGGAAAGCATAGGGCTCAGTTAATTAAATGTCTTTATATTCTGAATGTTATTCATTATTTATACAGTAGTTCTGTTTACGTAATTTATATCTTCACACTTTTGGCTTACAAGAAACTTTCAGAAACTTACAACGTACGCTTGCCTATGGCAGCCAGTTTGTTTATTTATGAGTTTTACAACAGAAATTTGGTACACAGTCCTTATTTCCCACTTTATATTATTGCCTACACACCGCTGAATCCAACGTCATTTTTTTAGTCGCATTGGCACTTGGAGTTCACAAGACCTGTTCGCTTCAATTTTCATCATTGCCATATTCAAGCAGCGACATTCCTTTTTCATGCGGTGCATAACGTGAAACGACTGCAGTATTTGTTCACAGAAAACTGGCGTTGAAATTTGCAGTGCCTCCGTTTTGAAATTGTGGTTCATAAAAGATAAGGTTGCTCCTCTTCACGCTTTGAAGGCATACAAGGGGACTAAGGGTATAGCTCTACTCATATAAGGGGACTAGGGGTACAGCTCTACTCATATGAAGGGACTAGGGGTAGAGCTCTACTCATATAAGGGGACTAGGGGTATAGCTCTACTCATATAAAGGGACTAGGGGTACAGCTCTACTCATATAAGGGGACTAGGGGTATAGCTCTACTCATATAAAGGGACTAGGGGTACAGCTCTACTCATATAAGGGGACTAGGGGTACAGCTCTACTCATATAATGGGACTAGGGGTACAGCTCTACTCATATAAGGGGACTAGGGGTACAGCTCTACTCATATAAGGGGACTAGGGGTACAGCTCTACTCATATAAGGGGAGTAGGAGTGCAGCTCTACTCATATAAGGGGACTAGGGGTACAGCTCTACTCATATAAAGGGACTAGAGGTACAGCTCTACTCATATAAGGGGACTAGGGGTACAGCTCTACACATATAAGGGGACTAGGGGTACAGCTCTACTCATATAAGGGGACTAAGGGTACAGCTCTACTCATTATTAAAGTCGACACTGGACGGTGGTCGGTGATTTACTCCCCGCTCCAGCCGGTTTACTCCCGAGAGAAACTCCGGTGTCCAATAAATAACGAGACTGTTTGGACCTGTATGAACGTTTTGTAGAATAACAAATCTCCTACATTTACCGGGCTAGGAACCCCGGACCTTCCGGCCTGTAGTCCAGTCACAAGACCGAGTACGTCACTGCGGCTCAAGTAGTACATGCCTGCCTTGTGAAGTGAAAATTTTCCCGAAAGGAAAACTCCTGAAAATAAAATGCAAAGTTTAGGTCTACAATTACATTTGTCAGCCTCTTTCTAAACGTAATAAAGAAATACCTACGTATTCAGTATCTTCTGGAACCCTTTTATCGATACCACTTTTAATTCAAACTTACGCGAAAATAAGAGATGATTTGGAAATGTATCTTTCCTAACGAGAAAAAAATCATAGAGAATTCTATGCGTGTATGAACTCTGTGTGTGCGTTTGTGTGTGTAGTGTGTGGCTGAAACTAACACTGAAAGAATTTTCTTTGTGTCCTGGGAAAATAAATGAACTTTAACCATAGACAGCACAAAGTATCATCCTTGCGTAATGCAAAATTTCTTTCTGACGTAATGTATTCTGTTGCCACCAGTCCCGCTCTGAAAACTAACATTGTTTCCACACGCGTGCAAGAACTTTACTCTGTTATATGTTTCCCCGCGTAACGAAAGAAAAAGTATCCACCTCTGATTCTAAAGTACAGCAGCAGCAATATATTCCCTTCTCCCTGACATATTATACTCTTGTTTCCTCCAGTTTTCTCGTCACATTCTCCCGGAAACGACGACAGGCTCGTCCATAATATTCGCCCGGTTTATAACTTTCCTTGCCTTGTCTCTCGTCCCATACAGTTATGAGACCTATAAGCCTAAATAAATCTCGACTAGAAACGGAAAATGCTTCAGAAGAAAGCAATATTTATTTTTCTTGTGTGTCAGAGGTAAATCAGAGAAAAACTTAAGAAGGGTTAAAATGTTGAAAATATTTTGCATTAGTATAATTTGCAAAATATTTAATGTGTTCCATGTCCGTGCACTATATTATACAAAAACACTAATCACCAACAAGTGCACAAAGAGAGTTTTATCATCAATTGTAACACACTCCTACTGGTTTCGACCCTGCTGGGTCATCTTCACGGAGAACTTTTTTGTTATCGTTACACTATGTTTGCACTTTATAGTTGAGTGAGAATGTGCTGTTGACTGTGTACTGTGTACTGGAGGCGTGAATTCTCTGTGGTCCCGGCTGCAAGCCCAGCAGTGTCGAAACATGTAGGACTGTGTTACAATGGATGATAAAACTTTCTTTGTGTTTTTGTTGGTGATCAGTGTTTTTGTAAGATATTATCTGAAAAAGAGAGGGATATGTGTGATACACATATCAGGTGATAAACGCATACACGTGTGTACCTTCAGCCACAAAAGCTTAAAAAAGTGACTACTTGAGAGAGAGAGAGAGAGAGAGAGAGAGAGAGAGAGAGAGAGAGTAGACAAAAATACTAAAATGATTTTTACATCATAAAATATGATCTGAATTCCAGCTGCTGAATAAGACTTAAAAGATATGGCTTCTAGGAAAACAATAATAAATACCAGGGTCTATGAAGTCATATAATTTCTCGGCGGTATGAGAAAGGTCATGCTTTTTAAGAAAAGCTATATGAAAAACTTGCACAAAGGAGGAGCAGTGAAATTTATGGTTATTGAAATATAGTTCTTGCTCATTCAACATAATTCTGGAAATGGTTCAAGAGATGAGGATATCAGCAGCTTTGACCAAACATTTTTGCCAGTATCTGCGAATATGTATTAACGCGTAGGTTAAAAAATGCCGGGAGCCAGGCCGCCATGGCGGGTCAATTGTTTACGTCGGCAGAAGGGAGAGTTTATATAAAATATTTTTTCACATTTTTCATTCCATGCATTATAACTAGATTATGTATGCAATTTTGGTTAATAATAAAAAACTTTTTTAAGTATTACCTTGCTATCTGTAATGTCTCTTCCCTTGTCAGTTTCAGATGATCTGAAATCTGCTACCCAGTGACATATTTCGTCGCAGCTGTCAGTCTGTCTAGACAAATACCGTGATAGAAGACCTACCTTAAGGCAGGCTTACTCCACTTCCCCACATGTTTCGATTCATCGTTTACAGTCTGATTTTCACACTTATTAATGTGACCTAAGCAGCTGAAACAGAGCTTTATCATACCAAGAATGAATCAATACATTATTTCCAATACGGAACAGGGAAAAGTCGCTTCTTTCAACCAATTTTCCCTTCAGCCTCATTAAGTGCTTCCTGTGGTTTCTGAATTTATTTAAGTATGCTATTTGTTTATTTTTAAGAAACCTTTGGCCTTATCACGAGTATATGGAATTTGAGACCCTTACATTTTGAGTATTAATATGACTGTTTCCTGGCTTGTACCACTTTGTAGATTATCATAATCTTAACAACGTGTTGCACTTGTCTTCAAGATACCTGGTGTCTTGTCCCAGAATACTGTATTCTTAATATATGTCGCCTGGTACATTTTAAATCTCCTATAATTATTCGCACTTTTTCAGCAGAACCATACAAGTAATGTAAGTGGCTATTTATTTATATATATATATGAAATTGTCAGAAAAATTCAGACCTACTCTGCCTCCCTCCCTTTATCCCCCTATTCAATTATACAAGGAATAATTCCTAGGAATTCTAAAGGCTGGATTGCAAAGCGGACAACCCCCCTTCCTTCTGATGCTCAGTTCAACAATAGTGGATCAGTAATTCAATTCATATGCCTACATGCCTTGCACATGAACAGCTGTACTTTATTTTACTTTACTGCTCTGTTATAAAATAAAAGCATAAATAGGCATGACAGTTGTTAAATAGTCATTATGTTTAAGTAGAATATCACCTCGATAATTTCCGACAGGGTTTTGAAATATAATCGTGTAACTAACCTTAATAGCTTAGCTATCGTGTTCAATGTAGAATGTGTGATAAATTTTGTGTTTTCTTTCCGAAAAATTATCATTCGATGTAATGATGTATAAAATTCTATAGCAGATCTGCTAAATGTTTGGGCGAAAAGCAAATGAAAACTTCGTTCTTTTACGATTTGTCTTGAATGTTTGCCTACAGATCATTATATCCACCGTGTAACAGTTTAGGTCTGAGATTGTATGCGTACTTTAATGACTTCTCGAACTTCCTAGAGATTTTCTCTTACATTAATTGTTTCAGTTTCTAACTTTCAGGTTAATTTTAACGTATCGTCACATCCGGAATAAGAGTAGTCCAAATTACGACTAAAGTTGTGTCGTTAATCTGACTTAGACTTCAACAGAGTAAAATATTTTACATACAGTAAAAGCTTGTCTTTAACTATGCGAATGGTACAAATGTGTTTAGTATGGCCGTAAAGCCCGAAGTCTGTAACTTACAGTAAGGAGATATTTAAGACGCCGATTCAGCTGTGAAACTGTAAGCCAACACACTAAACCTGTAAGATGGAAGTCTATTCTTATAAAAATAAACACTGTTTAATTCGCCAAATTTTTTACGTCATAAAATTATACAAATTTTTGACGCATGTCTCATATTTTGTGTCGCATTTTCCTCATACTTATTTCGATCCTTGCCATCTTCCTTAGCTGGAAATTTCAGTACCACAAAGGACGGAAAAAATAAGGTAGTTCTTCTTTATATTTCACATACCTGTCAATTTAACACAAGAAAAATAAATAAGCTGATAGCCAAAATACATTTTGAATTTAAGTGAGGAGATTTAACTACGGTAACGGCATAAATATATTTTTAAGGATTTCTTGCCTTTTATGGGTAATTTATAATGTGTTTGTTCATCAGTTGTTATTTGAATACATTTTTATTTTTGTTTCTTTTCTTATTACATAATGAAAGCTATAATCTCTCCAGCTGTAGTGTCATTTCTGTAGGCGGGTAACCTTTTACAGTTGTATGTTATACGTTGTAACTATGATATACAGTATACAGTATATTTGGATTTATTATGAACTGATACATTATTACTTTATTTATAGTATTCTTGCTATTCTGTTTACTTTGGCTATTACTTTCTGCCCACGTTGTAGCCTCTGACATGAGGATGCTGCCTAATAACGATTAAAGCTGCTGTATTGGCACCTAAACGGTCTTCTTTCTTTATTGCCAAGCCGACCGAGGTGAATTTATTGCATAGAAATCCTGAATCAGCCGTGACTGCCCATGATATATGGGGATTATATGCTTAGATCTGTACACTCAGAATTATGATGCTTACACTGAAGGAAATTTGGAAAGACAAGGAATGATACTTTTTATAGAATATATACGATATTACAGTTAGAAGTTGTAACATTTGTGATTTTCATTTAACTTTTGCTTCATCAGTTACGCAAAGCAACGCCTACCTCAACCCCTCAACAGTTACAGCTAATTGTGTGCGCTTTCCATAGTCTCAGTTTTTCGTTTCTAAGGAGCAGTATTAGGGAAATAATGTTTTCGATAAAAACAGGATGGAATCAATAGTGAAGAAAATTGCATTTGGTTTGCTAGACATTTCCTTCAGGCGTTTTGCATTATGTCATTTAAAGTGATAAGTGTGTAGCTTATTTATTGGAAAGCTTTCAACCTTGGTGTTTGTGTTATCCCAGGTGGCTGCATTGCATAATTACTGACTAATGTAAACTTGATAGTCATGATGTGATTCCCTACATCAATCACTGTCATTCGCTACCTAGCAACAAGACAACTCAACGTTAATTAAGTGTACTCAAAGGAAACATCCAAATCTACTCTCAAGTTTGACGTGGAATTTTTTCTTATGAAAAGCACAGGAACTAATTTTTGAGAACAGCGCCAAAGTTCGCGCTTACTTGTGCCAGTATCAATATTGTCGTCTCCGCAGTCGCCACAACCGATTAAATTTCATGCGAGACCTAATTTTGAGCCTAACGTCTGAAAAGAGGATTATTTCAGATCAAGAAGTTTCCACATTATGGCTACGCACTGAACAGACATAACTTTTCATTACAATAAGTTCTGATACGTTATTTTTAATTGCCTCTGTATTCGTTTCCAGGAAGATACTTGTCCCTACGTGCGTTCCATTGCATACTTGTAAAATGCATCGCTATCCAGTTTCTCTTCACAATATACACGGTTGTATCATCGAATTGCCTTCCCGTCCACGTTTCCTGTGTTCGCTACGTTAACAAACGCCATTCTCTGTAGAAAATGGTATGCCTTCATTGCCCTATCAGTCCCTCACTTTCTTCTTTAAACAGGTTGCGGCTTAATTATTTTAGAAATGTTACACAAGGGAATTATATATCTCAACATTTAAAAATAATTACGAATATTTACAAATATTTACAGAAGTGTCAAAATTAAATTCAGTTTGCTTTCAGATGATTGCAGTTTAATGCAGTTAATTCTGACCCTCTCAACGTCTCATATAAATGCAAAGTGAAACGTAAGGCAGAAGAAACTCTGGGTCCGAAAAAATTTACACCACATCCGACTTCATAACTGGTAGTCCAGAAACAGGAGTGTATTTCATTGGTACACGAAATTTTTGTAGTTTCTTGACTGTATGCGCATGTCAATGAAACCAAATCTTTAGTCGCTAATATTCCCTTCATAAATATGCGTGCTGAGTCGTATTTTATATCAATAAAGAAAAAGAAAGCCTAAATTTCTGTCAGTAAAAAAATAATTCCTGGACTAAAGTATGTTTCTTACTACGACGCATACACATGGTGCATAAAAATGTTCTACAAGTGAATTTCCAGACCGTAAGTTCGTACCGTAATAACAGTAAAGTCTGAGCCTAAAGAAGGTGTCAAAAACGAAACTCAGATCTAAAGTACATGGATTTTGTAGATCAAAGCATACATAAAACCGAAAAATGGAATACCTAGTTTCTAAGAACCACGCATTTAGTAGCCAGAAATAAGGTATATAAAGCATTACATAGATTACAGAGCTAGGTAAAGTGCAAAACGTAACGTAAACAGTTTTAAACATGGTATATAAATAAGTTTGAAAAAGAGAATCATTATTGTTATTGGTCTTAGAGAAAGAAACTCGAATGACTATTGAATTAACAAAAAGGTCAGAGGTAAACAAGACAAACAAGAGAGATCGTAGTCTAAAATTTTATATGCTTTATTAAAACACGTCCTCAACTGTCGTGTGTAAGCTATTTAACACTTCGGACATATTTAAATAATACAGGTTAGACCTTTGCTAGTCACGATGTTTTAACTGAATGCGAAATTGTAACTAAAACACAATTTTGGGCAGTGTGCTTTATAAAGAAGGATAAAAATATATGTATTTTATGCATGGGAAGGATAGAATGAATAGAAAATGTGCCAGCATTCTGCATGACGGGGAAAGAGGAAAGGCACTCCTTAATAAAGATATAGGTATTAACAATAGTCGTATTTTTCCGTGCTCGTGGGGTATCATAAAGAAATAGACTGCAGCATATTGTTTCTAAAATCCTTTGCAATTATGAAAACTTTCCGTGAAGCACGGTTATCCATGTGTGGTTCATTATTACAGAGCATTCCTTGCAAGCATGGGCAAGTGCTGTGTGGAGGAATATCCAATTAAATTACATAACTTCCTCCAAAGTTTTAAACGTTTTTCTTCCACACGACCCGAGAATCAGAAAGCAACAAATGGAAATAATTCATTATATTATTACAGGAAAGTATAAATCACTGTTAGCAGATTTTAAGAAAATGGAAGTTTTATTATTTTCTTTTAAAGAAAAGTTCGTGGCAAATTCCAGAGCATAGCCATTTCGCATTTGCCGCAAATTCTGTTGCCACCCGCGCCAAGACAACTGTATTGCTGACGTAACTAATTAAAAACACACACATGCGCAAAAGGCTTTGCCCTCCTTCAACGATTACATTCACTCTTGTTTATGTTGTCAAGAAACCTAGATTTCTTGTTGGTAGAAGGTGAATAATTTCACTCTGATAACTGTCACACAAATATATAGCCTGAGTATGTCTTTATATATACATGTGTATTCAAAGTTCCTTTATGCCACGTACGAAACGCAGGAAGGAAACCGCTACACCTTTAAATCAGAATGTTGCTCTGCTCTCAAATTCTAATATGGCCACTTCCTTAATCCAAAAAGTATAAGTGTTGTTATTAAGATAACCCGATCTGTAGTCGATTTGTAAGACCGTAAGAAAGTTACATCAACATAAATTTTCAAAAACTTCATATATTTTTGGACGCTACACGGCTTCAACTGGATACCGGCCTGACCAGTAACCCTTACGACTTTATCTTCAAGGTAAATGGATCCAAGGAAGTTTTCGTATTACAACGGAGGTACGGGAAATTGTGAGTTGTAATATCGTGAAGACTTGTAAGTAGATTTCATCGTTGCTTACGAATATGCTGCATGTATATTTGGGGTCGGGACGAGCAGGATAAGATTGCAGTCAGGCGCTGGATGCGGCTCATAAAAGAGCGAAACAAGTCAAGCTGCACCAACAACAAGAACAGGAGCGCTGTTTGTCTTTAAGCAGGTCGTATCAGCTTCTTATCCTCCCCGGGAAAGAAAGGAACAAGAAAGTTCTCAAACCACGTAGGTGAAGGCATTGTATTCCTTCGAAACGTCGCATCGCTTTACCCAGCGCCACAGCATCACATCCCAGAATAAATGGACCATTCTAAAGTAGATATTTCGTTGTGACGTGATATTGATCTTCCATTCGCTCAAAAATAATGACAGCATTTTTTATATCCCATTATTTATGAATGTGAAAGAGATCTCAAATTCCTTCCTCGCACCCCGTTTGTGACTACGTACAATGAAACGTGAGGGAGTCGTTCTGGTTCCTGCTTCCACTGCGGACTTGAAAGATCCATCACTTCTTTTCTTAATTTTCAGTGTCCTGCCTGCAACTAAAGAAGTAAAATTCTGAGGTAAGGTTTCCTCCTTTGTTCCACTATTCCTTTAATGTATACGGAACGCATAGATGGAATTTGCAAACAATGCTTCATAAAAAATAATGGAGAGGATTGGGGGGCCAAAAACAAACGTAGCTAGACGCTGACGTGTTCCTTATAAAACGGGTTGTGTATGCACATATTGTATGGATAAGAGATGAGTGTAAAAATGTAGTCGACTTTGTGGACGCGGAATTAAATAGGAATGTGTTCCATGTCCGTGCACTATAACATACAAAACACTAATCACCAACAAA
Organism: Coptotermes formosanus; assembly: GCA_013340265.1. Lineage (NCBI taxonomy): Eukaryota > Metazoa > Arthropoda > Insecta > Blattodea > Rhinotermitidae > Coptotermes > Coptotermes formosanus. The sequence continues at coordinate 1,482,559 of BLKM01000350.1, read as the reverse complement.
TGCACAAAGAGAGTTTTATCATCAATCGTAACACACTCTTACATGTTTCGACCCTGTTGGTTCATCTTCAGGGAGAATTTTTTGTTATCTTTACACTAAGGTTGCACTTTATAGTTGAGTGAGAATGTGCTGTTGACTGTGTATCCTGCCTTGTTTTTGGAGGCACGAACTCTCTGCGGTCCCGGCCTGCACTGCACTGCACTGCAGGAGCGCACATGTAGGAGTGTGTTACGATTGATGATAAAACTCTCTTTGTGCATTTGTTGGTGAGTAGTGTTTTTGTTAAATAGGAAGTGTCACCATGTTGCTTAGACCGTTCATTTGGATTATTAAATAGAAAAAGTACCAACAGTAATGCACTACGAAATAATAAACACCAACTGATGCACTAAAATATATATAATTTTTATTCGTGAAAGTCTCCTACATGTTTCGACCCTCCTGGGTCATCTTCAGGGAGAATAGTCTGGATACACTATGGTTGCGTTTATACAGTTAAGCGTGAATGTGCCCTGGGTTTCATCCTCCGTTTCAGAGGTATCGTGTACTGTCCACCGTCTGTATAAACGCAACCATAGTGTATCCAGGCTGTTCTCCCTGAAGATGACCCAGCAGGGTCGAAACATGTAGGACATTTTTACGAATAAAGATTATATATATGTATGTTTTAGTGCATCAGTTGGTGTTTATTATTTCGTATAATACAGTGCACGGACATGGAACAAATTAAATTAAAAGTAACGCGCTAATTTAATATACGTGACTCGAAGAACTAAGAGGTTCTTTGCCACTCCGTCATGTTTCCGTGGCGTATATACCACCATGTTCAAGGAGAGAGAGTCCACACCGAAAGCTGGGACGCCGCTGGTGAGGTAAAGCCCTCCTTGCTACGTACTCATCGTACTTTGACCATGTCGGAATGGTAGTGAACCCCTAAAGTCTTTGTGTTACATATATTAAATTAGTGCATTGCTCTTGGTACTTTTTATATTTAATAATTAAAGAGGAAGGTAATATTAAACTGTAGCTTAATGCATAGAGTTTGAGATTTGGACTGAATTAAAATTAGTATTCAGTGGCGGATATTTAAATATGGTACTTGAATAGAATTTCATTTACATACAATAGGGAAAGTTTTTCATTAGGTGAGGAACTATAAGCTTCTCAAGGATTATTGCCACAGACAATGATACGAGGCTTGTCCAAAAATTGTCCAGGCAGGGTCTGTAAAAACTAAGGCAGGCCTACGTCATGGTTACTAGTTTGGGAAAATAATGACTTTTAAATTGTCTTTTCTCAGTACACACACGCATACACACACACACACACACGCGCGCGCGCGCGCGCGCGCCCACAACTGGTACGTCATTTCTGCGAGTATATTTCAGATCTAATTTTTGATAACGCGAAACTTACTCACCTGCAGGTACTGACGTGTTTCAAATATTTAAATTTGTAGTATTTCGAGATTCGCTCAACTCCCCAAGGAAACTGCGTAATGTGTAGGAACGCAGCCTGTTTTGCAAATACTGTGCGTAATTAATTTTTAACCCCCAGGCTGAGCTGTCAGCCTACATACACACTTGTATAGACAATTATCATAACGAATTCCAGCATTTCTTGCATGAAATTTCATGCTACCTACGTATGTTCTGCTTCTGTTTCGTATAATTTAAAGTTCCATAAACCCTCCGTGTTACTGGGTGAACCTAGTACAACCACATTCAGTCTTGATTATTCAAGTCTTCTGCAATATGACACAGTGTTGCTGGGTTAGATTCCTGAACATGAAGCACCACGTCTCTACGAAAGGTCGGGAAACCCCAACCCAGCGACACAGCGTCACGTCCCAGAGGACCTGAATCCTTTAAAAACTGCCGTGGAAAACTCAAATCTCGCAACTTCTAGATTCTCAACTGAACTTAGTGAAAGAGAGAATCACAACTCGCAAGCTGTTTAGGTCAATCTGTTCGCATGCCATAGGGTGTACTTGGTCCGACATTTCCTCTTCCATGACCAAGGTTTCTGGATTGCAGCCGCTGGCTCCAGATCGAACAAAAGCCACTTTCTCAGGGAAGCAGCTGATATAAATTAAAGCACAATGTTTTTATACCACACACCATTCAACCAGATTCTTATATTACACCACCACCACCATCACCACCACCACCACCACCACCACCACCACCAATAACAACGACGACGACGACGACGACGACGACGACGACAACAACAACAACAACAACAACAACAACAACAACAACACTCACTCACCAATAACAATTAGACTTGAAATATTAAAACTTTGGGGTATACGTGTGGTATAAATCAAGAGAGAATATCTGGTGGTACAGCCCCTTGACTTGCCTGCACAGAGTGGAAAGTGAAGGGCCGGGCTTTAGCGAGTGTAACCCCCAACCCTTTATGCCTCGTGTTCAACGCAGGATGCGCTATAACTCTTCGGCCGAAGAACATTTATCTCGCTTCGAGAGGTCTCGGTGTATCAAAGGGCCAAAACTTTGAAATGAGTGTCTGGGCGTGACTTTGTACTGACAACTGTTAATATTAACCGTTGCATGTGGGAAGAGAGAACTGTCGTTAGGTTCATACATTATTTAACCCTTCTAGATACTGCAACTTGACTCGGATAGTAAGCGTTTACAGTAATACTTCCTACTTCAAAGGAAACACGCAATGTTCTCTGTTACATCCGTCACGTCCGATGGAATATTTTAATCATAAATTTGTCATGGAATGCTAGGGTTGTACGTGCGTATATTATATCATATTTACTCCCTCGCCTTTTCACATCACGCGGCCGGGTTAGCTTAGTCGATACAGCGACTGGCTACGAGATGGAAGGTCCAAGGTTCGAAACCTTGTAGCAGCGAGATTTTCCGCATCCGGCCTGGCCGCAGCTGGGGCCCACCCAGCCCCCTGTAAAATGGGTACCGAATCTCTTCCCCGGTGGCAAAGATACCATGTTGTGGCGTTAACCATGCACCCACCACCGATCCAGCGCCGAGGTTAAAATATTGTAGAGTTACAGTATACTTCTACCCTTCCTCTGGTCCTCCATATCCCGTTGTGGGGTGAAATTTTAAACCATATTTTGTTGTCTGTTTAATAATGTTCAAAATAAATTTTATTTCCTTTCACATTTTGTCTCTTAACTTTAGTTCCATGATTGTGGTAGTTTGAATTGATCTACCCAAACGCTGCCACTTATACTTTTCTGAGTAAGTGGAGCTGAACGTTCCACAAAAATACAGAATTTGTGGTCTTGTCATAACAATATTTCTTACGACTGTCGGTGACCTTGCTGCTTAGGGTAGAACAGTCTTGCCCCTGATACAAAAAAAAAAAACAAACTTGAATATACTACCTACGTGTCTCAAAGTATAGTTTGCGTGTTAGGTCACTCTGGCACAAAGCGTTCCATTTCATCTCTCAGTGTTCAGAGACGATACGAAAACTGTGAGTAAACTGGATATATATTAGAACGAGCTGTGTGTGCGTAACGACCGACGGACCAAGTTAGGCCTTCTGTGCCATATCCATTCTTCCGTGCGTTTGCAAACTAAATTTGCCGGCTCGTAGCACTTGAGCTCTTCAGCCTTAACCTTTCTCTAAGGCTCTTACCGTCGTTAGACTGAGATGCTTTCTTCTTATCTTATTTACAGTTTCTTCTTGAGCAGAGTGCCCTTTGGCCAGAGGTGGAAACGAGGAAGAAATCACTTACTGATATATTCAAAAGGGACCCCAGGTGCATGGCTGTAGGAAACAAAATAAATTTGCTCTTAAGGAGAAAGTGTATTTTATTTATGTTCGAAAATAGTAGAATTGCATGTTAGTACCTGGCACAGTGCAGCCCTAACGTGTACCTAACACGTAGTTCAGGTACCTATTTCGAATCTCAGATGCTCTAGCACGTGTGCCTGAGACTTATGTTTATTTTCTTACCTTCTCCACCCAAATTAGAGGTCCTACTTCCAAATTGTCCATTGCTCTCTGATTTCGGACCCTTATATATCTGCTATTCAAGATCACATTCATGTCTGATCAGAAACTGCAGGACTTATTTAGTAAATCAGTGTCGGGGAAATGAAATTAAAGATTAACCCGTCTGTTGCCGAGTGGGGTAACTCAGTTACCCCAGTGGTCCAAATTTCCCGAGTTTGGTAACAATGCACGTCCATATCAGCACAAGACTTTTTGTATTTGCTCATTAGCACTGACTATGGTAGAAAAACAAAGCTGTAGTGCAGGAGAATCAATTTTGAGTCGATTAAACACTAAGTTTGGCCGGTGGGGTAACTCAGTTACCCCGCTCGGTAATGCGTGTAACAAAAAAATAACTATGTTCGTATTGTTTATTGTTCGTATTCTGGTCTCTGGCGAGACCAGAGTGCAACGCCTGTTGGGGTGACGACAATTCGTAATTCACAGAAATTCATGGAAAAGGAAGGGGTGTTTACTTACTGAAAAAGACAAAGAAGTGTGTGTGCACGCGCGCCTGTGCTTCCGCGAAAAATTGACTACTGGGAGGCTGGGAATGACAAACACAGGTGGCCAGGCAGTTCTTGGTAACCTTTTTATTCACAATGTCCTTGATTTTGCGAACTCACCTCAGACCAATAAGAGGTGGTGGAAGTTCCATCAGTTCTTATTGGTCTGAGGGCCTCAGTGTCAGTTGTGTGACGCTCCTCGTTCAAAATGTCAAACAAAAGGTATAGTTTGGATGATCTCCAGGAGATTTTCGGTGTGAATGATCCAAATGATTTAGGAGCAGATGATCGAGAAATTTACGAGCTTCTAATATGTGAAGACAGAAGTGATTATGAACAAGATCATGTGGAGGAACAATATGATGTTCCTGAAGTTATTCAGGAGGAGGACACTGTACAACATTCTGAAGATGAAGCAGATGTCCCTCAACAGGGACCCAGCCGAGAGCCCACCGAAGTCCTTCAGTCTGACTCAAGTGATGATGAACTTGGCAACGACTCTTCATGCAGCTGTGATGATTTCTACGAAGGAAAACGCGGATTTCATTGGTGTAAGACTCCTCCAGCTCAATCAAGAAGGAGGTCCTCTAATATTGTAAATTCGACTCCTGGTCTCACCAAATCCAGTAATTCAATTTTTACTATTCCTGATGCATTTCATTTATTCTTTGACGAAAATATGCTCAAACAAATTTTGTTGTACACGAATATGAAGGGCAAAGAAGTTTTTCAAGCGACTAATTTGGAAAGGGAAGTGAAAAAAAAGCCTCCCCTGATGTGGAACGATATTCTATACGAAGAACTTCTGGCCTACATTGGAATTCTCATAGCAGCGGGAGCCAATAAAGCATCAAAAATGTCAGTCCACCAGATGTGGTGTTCCGGCCCAGCGTTTGCTACCCCTTTCTATACTGCTGCTATGTCAAGGAGTAAATTTTGTCTGATTTCTACTTTTCTAAGATACGACGACTTTCAATCTCGAAAAGATAGACTCCAAGAGTCGAAGGATAAGTTGGAAGCGATAAAAGATGTAGTGGAACAGTTCACCGAAAAATGTCATAAAAACTATAGTGTTCATGAGCACATTACTATAGATGACAGGCTCGCTGTTTTTCGAGGGCATTGCCCCTTTCGTGTCTACATGAAGTCAAAGCCGGGGCGATATGGCATCAAGATTTGTGTTGCTAGTGACGTCGAAACGAGCTACATTCGTAACTTACAGATCTACACTGGGATGCAAGATGGAAAAAAAGAAACGAATCAAGGTCATCGAGTAGTACTTGACCTATCCAAGCATCTACAAAACAGTGGACGCGGAATAACAGTTGATAATTTTTTCACCTCCATCCCTCTAGCCCATGATCTGCTGAAAAAAAGGTTGACACTCATCGGGACTGTAAGGGCGAATGAAGTAGAGATTCCCCCTGAATTCTTACCCAAGAAAACTAGGGAAGAACATTCATCACTCTTCGGGTTCACAAAAAACATGACCATGCGCTCATACGTCCCAAAAAAAGGAAAAAGTGTAATACTTTTATCAACTCAACATTTAGACAATTGCGTTAGTCCCGAACATCCAGAAAAAAAGCCTAAAACGATTTTAGATTACAACGCTACAAAAGGTGGCGTTGACACAGGTGATCGGATGACAAGAGAATATTCTTGTGTGAGGCAAACAAATCGGTGGCCTCACAGAATATTTATGGAGCTAATTGACATTGGTGCACTCAATAGCTATGTAATTTGGACGGAGAAATGTCCCCAGTGGAATTTTGAAAATTTGAGCAGGAGAAAACTTTTCCTAATTCAACTCGCAAAACATCTTGCTCTCCCCACCATGAAGATACGTTTGGCTCAAAACCTTCACAGAAACATTCTGAACAGCATCAGGCTTTCTGCAGGGGCTTTATTGGAACCAGATGACTCTGTCAACACAGAAGATGCACCGACACAAAGCGGCCTGTCGTCAACACTGCCTACGGGGATGAGGTGCAGTTTTTGTAGTAGGAAAAGGGACAGAAAAACGAGAGTGATGTGCTGCATTTGCAAAAAACCTGTGTGCAATGACCATCGCAGTAAGGAAACTATGGTGAAGTGTCTTGATTGCGACGAAAAGAAGGACATTAAAATTTATTTTTGTACGATTCAGAAATTTTGTAAATTTTAAAAATTTAACCATTTTGTAATTTCAATTTATTCAATTATATTATGTACAAAGGATTTGACATTCATTCCATAAACTAAAACCCATTCACATTTGAATTTTATCGTTATTTTCCTTGTGTAACTCATAAAATCCCAATAAAAAGCGTGTGGGGTAACTCAGTTACCCCACTCGGTCAAGAGTGTTACAACGGGGGGGTCGGCAACAGACGGGTTAATGAAGATAAAGAATTTGCTTTTGTGTACTTCACGAAGTTTAATTAAATATAAAGGTCATAGTTAAGTCTGGTGGAAGGTGCTTTTCAGTGAAGAATTGTAGAGTTGTTTAAGGAAGGGGTTAGACCTTATCCTACTTCAAGGAACTGTAATAGTGTTTTAGTAGAGACACTGAAGAAAAAGACGAAAAATAGACCCGATATCCAGTAGCTGCATTAAAATTCGAGCTAGGCTTTCCTAAAGCCATATGCTTAGAAGTAATTATATAACGGTGTTCAGTAAATGTACCTTTATTAAGCAAATATTAATAAAATTCGACGCCATTTTACTCTGTTAAGTTCAGGTGCGGTTAAATGGAAACACTTAGATGCCGTCCCCACAACTTGTTTTTTGGGTCAAAAGTTAAAATTGGCTGCATGTTTCAGCCACCCAGGTGGTCATCATCAGGCCTTATTACAAATGTAATTACGTGTCATGACAGAGTCATGACATGTAATGCCAAGTGAGATCTCAATGGCAAAAGTTTCTTCCTATTACATTTGTAATAAGGCCTGATGATGACCACCTGGGTGTTTGAAACATGCAGCCAATTTTAACTTTTGACCCAAAAAACAAGTTGTGAGGACAGCATCTAACTCTTTTTACATTTACAGTATTCTCACAAAGGTAGGCATGTTGTAAAGATTCAGGTGCGGTTGTTAAAACAACTGTAATAAAATGATGGACTCTGTACGTTTGGCGCAATTTGGCTGTTTTATCGCAGTGCCTCGAAGGCTGGTCTAAAAAATTTTGTGTTTCAATGCACAAAACTCCGCTTTCGGCAACGGTGTGTAATTTTCGGAATACCAGTCAATGGACAAAGCGGAGTAGGGAAGTTGCTCATAACTGGAAGGCTTAAAACGAGCGTAAGGTCGAAGGCGTGCTTATGTGTGCACAGTAATGAAATTTTAGTTTCCAGAAAATCAGGAATTTGTGGGACCATTTGTGTAATTATGAATAGTTTTGTGGAAACACTGCATCAAATACAATACTTAGTCAAGAATTGTCACCCTGAACGGCTAATTTGTCTTATAATATGGCACTCCTACCCATCTCCGTGGGACAGTCTGAAATCACAACTAATAATCGGTTAGTACGTCATATTCTCTTAATTTTTCTCGAAAAATAGTGCATTTCGATATTCAAGTAATCGCACCTCTCTTTTCTATCCAGAATCACATTAATCCAATGCATACCCTCAAGATGCGACATCACACTCCACTGAGCATTAAACAATGTGTAGAAAACCTGTATCTATAAGGGCAGCTACTAAGGGCCCAAAATTGCATGTGAAGTCAGTTATACCTCAAGGAATGGAACGGTACCTATGTACGGTTATTAAAATTCAATTTCTTCTAGGCGCATTTGTCGACGTCATATAAAGACGGTTAGGCATGAGTGATCCTCTAGTATTTGCGGCAGTATTACCTTTATTAACCACTGCAGTCAGTAATATCTGCTGGCACAACACCGTAATGAACACTTTAAGCACAACTTCTGCTTCTGAGTTCCACAACTGCATTATTACAAACCGCAGTTACATTCTATGCTGAACACCGTAAAGTTGGTGCATCTGATCTCCGGCCGAGGACTAACTGACCCACAGCATAAATATCTGATGAACTCGCTTCGTTCCAGAATGAAAATATATGTAACTCCGTGCAGCAGAGTCCTTCTTGAGACGCTAACACAGTATCACCCAGTCAAGGAATTGCCTTCATTTTATGGAAACAAAAGGTTCATTATCACATTCACAGCAGCCCGCCACGTCTCCCTATTCTGCACCACATCAGACTTCCCACCCCACTTCTTTAAGGTCAATTTTAATGTTATGGTCCCATCTACACCTAGGTCTTCCAAATGGCCTCTTTTCTCCAGATTTCCGCACCAAAACCCTGCATCCACCTCTTCTCGCCGCATACGTTCTACATTCCCAGGCCATCTCAGTTCTCTTGATGCAACACCCAAATAATATTTCGGGAGCAGTACAGGTTATGACCTTCCTCATAATGCAGTCTTTTCCACTCCCTTCTTCCCTCGTTCCCCTTAGGACCAAATCTTCCTCGACGCCTTCTTCTCCGGCACCCTCACCCTACTTTTGTCCCTCAATATTAATGACCCGCGAAAATACACATTTTAAGTTAAGATTTTAAGCATGGTTCTATCGCCCTTGTGTCACGTGTAGTAATCAGTGTTAGTGCAAACCACACACACACACACACACACACACACACACACACAGACGTGTTTCACTAATGCACGTAGTTATTATTGGAATGCAGCAAGTACCCTTCCCGCCGTACATATTTAAATATCTGAACGAAAATACACAGCTCAACTTCCACCGAAATGTTGCTGTAATGCTGGTAATAAAATCTGTTATTAGGAGTAAAACACTATAGCAGCTCTACTGAAGAACGGGTCAGTAACGGGGCTAGATATTATGGAATCTAGAATTTCTGGGGAAGAGACCACATCCAAGGTTATTTTTTAAATGATGGCTTCCTGTAAATGCGGTAATTAACTTCCGATTTCCATAAAATGCAGAAAATTTCTTGAATGGCTGAGGAAATATTACATTGTCAAGAAAACCTGTTCTCCATTGACTTGGTGATTTAGCTGAAACACTGGGCGTTATATATACATTAATGTCACCTTCTATATTTTAAGAAGCCGTTAATCAGATTCTGTGCCCTTCGATCAGAAGTCGGCCGCGAATATTTCTGAGTGACGTGATGTAGCAGTGTTACAGGCTTCATAATTACATTTTTCGAAGCTGTAAATTCTTTGTTTTTTGCCAGAAATATAAATAATGGTGTTTAGCGAATTAAAATTTTACAGGATACCTGGAATTTATAGCACTAGTCTTTCCATATGTATTATTCCACCAACTCGTACACTAAGACATTATACAACTGATATTTAAACATTTCCCGACATGTTTCGATGATGTGACATACATCGAAACTTGTCGGGAACTGTTTAAATATCTACTGTATAATGTCTTAGTGTACGAGTTGGTGGAATAATACGTATTGGATTCGTACGTACACGGTATGGATAACTATAAACTGGTCTTTCAGTAAATTACGTTTCTTTCTAGTACACTCCTATGGTAACAATAGTTTTTACTTTAGCCATGATATAAATATTTTTTGGTGTTGACAATTTGCAGTTGCTGTCGCATTCACTGATCATTTCAAATGCCAAATCCTTTGAAAGCGTGTAGGGCAGTATTTTTAAGCAATGTATCCGCTGTGTAATACTAAACGGGTTAATATAGTCGTTGCTTCTTTAGACGATGTTTATAATAATTTATAGTTTATACCATTTTTCTTCTCTGAATAATGTGGTTGTAGATATGTGCTTCCTTCGGTCCACAAAATTTAATCAGCAAATTCCATGTGTCTATATCTGTCACATCAACTAGCTGAAGTCTACTTAATCTTCATAAGCCGTAGCTTTCAATTTATTTCTGAAAGGCAGTTGCTTTTATAGCACTAACTAGGTGCTTTTGTGTAGTACGGATCATGTTCTGCCTGGTGACTTTACAGCCTGTGTCAAGTGATGGATCGCGGGGAAAACACAAGCCTGGGGGTTGGATTCAGTGAATATTTTACGTACATTTGCCTCGCCTTCTCCCGGTTTCTGTAAGGGGACCGCTTAGCCACTTAACACTTGTTTCAATCTTCCTCCCTAGTAGCGGCCCATGTCTTTCTCAGGAGAACGAACAGCGGACTCCTTAGCCAGCAGCAACCGTATTATGACCGTAGATGGGCTCCAGAACCAAGTCTTAAGGACGTCAGGAACCGCACGATTTGCATGATGAATCAGAAAGTACAAATCACACAGATGCCTAGTGAAACTTCCGAGTCCCTGTCGTATGACCAGGGTATCTTCAACTCTCTTACCATAGAGATTAAGATGGCGTTAGGAAATTCTGTATTAGCGGTAGTTCTAACATCTGCATAAGGACCAAGTACACATTATAAAAACTAATAAGCTGTGAAGATAGTTCTGTTCATAAACTAATCTGCATGCATTCACTGTAGCCAACCCATTACCTGTAGGTGCAGTATACTGCACAGGGCCGCCCAGCTTCAATTTCTATCCTTCGTTTTTGGAACTGTAATGCATAAATACAAGCAAGCTAACATAAGGTGCTAAATGCTGCACAACTCGAGAGTGACAAGCTAAATATTTGTTCCACGCGGCCTGTTCTCATAAGCAGAGAGCTTTAGTGTAAGTTTTGTGATCGTTAGACCGCAACTGAACGAAAAAGACGTCATGAAATAAAAAAATTTCTTAAAAATGGAGTATCTTATAGAGTTGACGATTTCACAAACGTTGTCGAGAACTCCATGTTTGGTGTACTGTAAAAGAGTGAAAATGCATGCAGGTTCATTAAAGGAAACATGTCGCTAACAAGGCTTCTAGATAAACAACTGTAGTTTCGGGAAATGAAATATTCCTTTGCAATTCATTAGTGCGAGTAATTTTCCTCTTGATTGATCTTTTGTAACGGAAGGAATGGAACGCGCGTATGACTGGAGTTTATGTAGAGGGTGTCCCTGGCAGTAAAACAGCATATATTGTCAGTGGGTTCAAACAAATTTTCGTAAATCGCTTAATAACTGTCAGATGAATATGGATGACAAAGTTTGATGTACAACGCAGCACAGTGCACCTGATGGGCAAACTACGTCCCAGGCCTTAATTAAGCGACACACCCTGAATGACGTATGGGGGGAGGGGGGGAATGCAGACATGGTTCTAAGCATTCTTAACTCGTTCATTAGACGATGCAACGGCAAGACTGACCGCATTAACCCTGTGAAGAAGGACATCTGTAGTCTTTGGTTGGACGTTTCGGTGGGATGTACAGCCGGTCAGGTCGCGGTGGGCTGTAGAGCCGGTCAGGTCGCGGTGGGCTGTAGAGCCGGTCAGGTCGCGGTGGGATGTACAGCCGGTCAGGTCGCGGTGGGATGTACAGCCGGTCAGGTCGCGGTGGGATGTACAGCCGGTCAGGTCGCGGTGGGATGTACAGCCGGTCAGGTCGCCGTGCCTCTACCGAGAACGGACCAATTCCCAACCTGTAACCTGTTCTGAATGAGCTACCCAAATTGCTACTGTTGATTTATACATCGTATCAAAGGGAGTGTTCTAAATTCTGAAATCGTAACTTAAATTTTTGTTCTTACAAAAATGCAGCTACTTGCCTATAAATTTATACTGCCTTCCAAACAGAGTCTCCTGAAGAATATGTATATTAGACGGTTTCTCTGATTACTATCGCGAAAGAGAAACCACTTGTGTAGATCACGTTCCCCTTACGTGATGAAGCAGATTAGCAAAGTATCATGAAAAAAGCCCGTCGTTTATCCGCCATAATTTACATTGAATTTCTGAAGAAAAACCACGAAAACCCTCAGTCGCCCAGACTTTCTGCTTCACAAGCAGCAGACAGAAAAGACGAAAGTCATCTTTGATATCGCGCGGTAAAGTGCAGACTTTACGAATGTCATTGTCATAGCGAAGCCGTACGGAGACCTCAAAATTAAACAACTGGTCTTGGCATTTCTGCCCTTCCGCGGAATCCTTTCTGACACTGAAAATCTTTGACACAGTAGCTAGATGTGTATAAGAGTGTTAACTGCTATGAGGTTGTCAGTGTTCAAAAATTAGCAGTAACTGCGATAGTGCAGCGGAGTAAAATATGTTAGTTGTGTTTGTTACGTTAGAAAGACGGTGCGTATTGAGCCCTTCTTTGTGTTCACTCAGAAGTAGTCAGATGTTTTCATGGAAAATGAAAAAAGATTTTGAAAGTAAATAGGCACAATGAAGTCCCACGCTTGAAGATAAAAATGCAATCGATTTCTCAACGGTCTGTGCCTTTTATTTTCTCTTCTGCGGGGACGCCGCTTTGTCAGGGGGAGTGAAATTACCGCCCTGTGTTCTCTCTGACGTAATGCAACGTAGATCTCAGCAGGCAGAAACCAAATCCCTCAAATACATCTTACTGCCTTATATAAACACTGTAGCTGTCACATTGTTGTGTTCCCCATTATTTATAATTTCTGCTCCTTTAAAACGCTGACGTCCCATGGCGTTCAATTCCACTAAACATAACCTGCACTGAAGTCTGCATTATCCCCTCTCACTTCGTCCGTCGACTTTAGTGGCAGAACTTGAGTGTTGCTTAGATATTTGAAGCACTCGAGCGTCACACGAAATAAAGTTGCGTGTCCGCTTTTCGAAGGGTTTTTACAAAAACGTAGCGCACGTTATATAGTACCTATCTGTTAACAAGCATGCTTCGTCTTCAAAATCACTCGACATATGGACAGAACTTGTTAGAACTGGGGATTTAGACTCAATATAGATTGAACAATTTTCCGTTTCTGCTAATTGGCCCAATTTAACAAATAATTTTATGAAATTCGACTGGGGCTATTAATTTGTTATTTTTATAAAATGAGGCCGGTGGTACAAAAAAGTGTAGAGCAGAGATCAATCCCTGTACGCGCCTGGACAGGACCTGAGGGTTCTTGGAGGTTGAGGCTCCCAGAATTTCTAGACAATCGGCACATGAAGGTGGTAAGGTTGTCAGCCTTATGCACCAGCCGGCTTTAACCCCCAGGAAATATTCCTGGTACTCATTTCTTTTAGAGGCTGAGTCGACCCCAGGGCCATAGTGCGGCCGCAAGGGTTATGTCAATGACAAATTCCGATAACGCCATCGGGAATAGAACCCGCAACCTTCCGGTTTGTAGCGAAGTACCTCAACGAACTGCGCCACTGCGTGCCCACACAAAAAAGGGGTACCTATCGTAAATTACATTCCTTATTATTATTATTATTATTATTATTATTATTATTATTATTGTTATTGCTGACAAAAATGAAGTTGCTAGAAGAAGCCTCAACTTGAAAGCAATGCCTAAGCTCCCATTACTTCAAATACACCTCGGACAAAGGACAGTTGTTTAATTAACTGTAATTAAATGAAACAGCTTAAATCAGGCTAAAATTAAGACGGATATTTTAACTGTAGCAGTAAATTCTAATGTTTGGAATGAGGCTTCAGAAAAAAGACGGAATGAGTACGCGAGCTAAGAAGTGACGTAATTACTCCTGGCTCGTAGCAACTGGAATCACTCCATTTTTATGTTTTAGTTTCAGCGCAACTTGTATGTTTTCGTAATAAACGTGGATTACTTTACAGTCTGTCATTGTGTACATAAATTGTTAATGTTTGTCCCTTGATAACGGCAAATAAAATAATTCACATGCAACAATTTCAGTTATATTGCAAATGAATTTGTTGTATCGATAGAGTTCCGGTCTGTGTCCCAGTCGTGGCAGCTTCTCCTCCCATACAGGAACGACTTCATAAGACAAGTCGTTCCGAAGTGACTTAACTGCTATCGTAATTTCCATTAGTAGTTACAGCTCAAAGCTTCAGATAAGAAAGAACGGAATTCATGACTGCACGTGTAGCTGGGTCAACGCGAGGCATAGTTCGCACTACGTCATTAATTTTATAGGTTCTTGTAATTCCGACTTCTACATAGGAGAGTGCAGACTATATAAGCGAAATCCTAGATAAGTTAAAGCCTCAGTCTGATTGTATCTTAGTTTAATTAGTTTTTGTTGAGGCACATCGAACCCAAGTCACTACTCTGCTAAATGTCAGTATTATGTCGCCAGTTTATAGCTCTGAGGTACTATATTTCACATAAATTGCATCACGATTTTGTGCACCAAATCGAGAAATTTTTAGTAATACCATACGATTAAAATATTTACAGTGTATGAATTTCTGAACTGTGTGTAATTTTGTACCACATATGGCGTGAGGCGGCAGGCGCAGATTTTCTTGGGCAAATATGGATGAATGTTAAGGTATTGTTACGTCATGCGTGGTATTATTTCGTATTCATAAAAAAGATACAATTGTTATAGACGTTTACTGCCTAAATGTGCGGCTCAGCCATACTTTCTGGATGGCTCTTCGATTAACCTAATTGAAAGCAGTAGATTAGTATCACGGTTTGTTATAAATTCTGCCTGCCTTGTATTTCTCTCATCTACGAAATTGCCCGGTGTTTATTCTATTATGGAGTGGTGAAATTCTCGTAATGTGCTTGTGGACGAGGAGTTTCTTGTTTTTCAAAGAATATCCCACTATTCTGTGTTTTTTTTTTATATATGTGTGTTCAGGAAGGACATAAAATCAAGTCCAGGCATGCTGACTTGCCTACGTTATGAGTGACTGGACGAGAACATTGTAGGAGAAAGTTTAGCATTAGCAGACAATTGTTCACCTCTAAACGTAGATGTCCCCGAAGACACGCCCTGAAGTTCTTGTCTAAAATTTTTATGACAGCCTGGAACTTAATCCTTTGTATGTCCTTCTTTCAAGGTTTTCCAAATTAGCGACATAGTCGAACCTCTGCACAAGAAGGGTTATAGTACGCTTGCACGATTTCCGGACCTCATAGAAAGGTCCTGTCATCTGTCATTTGTTCTGGTTAACGCTGATATTCTAATTTTAATATTTTCCATTCCGTGTTGGTTATTCAGTGGATGAGATATGTGACCAACTCCAACACAATGTGTAACTGATTTATTTTAAAATTTCATTTGTAAAGTCCGACATGTTTCGATGAGTAGCCCATCATCATTACGAACACTTGCTTAGTGGAAAAGGAAAACGCTACGGTATGCTATTCTACATAAGTTTAAGAATTACACCAGTATTGCCACTATAAAAGTATTTTAAATATTTTCTTTTCTACTAAGAAAGTGTCCTTGATGATGATGCGTTACTCAACGAAACATATCGGACTTTACAAATGAAATTTTAAAATAAATAATTTATACGTACATTGTGTTGGAGTTGGTCACATACCTCAGTACTTGATGTTCTACTTCGTGCAGTTCTGACTGTACATTAGTGCTCACTGCGGTTCCGGCATCTCTCTATCCATGTCCAAGTTGGAAGAAAACAGGGTGATGTCATCAGCAAGTAATTCATCATCAAACCCTTGGTATATCGGAATGGCACTTATACGTAAGTTGTACAAATTGGACACTCCGGCGTTAATTTCTCGAGGGGTAGAAATTTGTCCTTCTGTCTGAAGTCTAAAAGTACGATTTTGAAATAAGTATATGACTTGTTGTACCAGATAATTAGGAAAGTAAAGTTTTATTAATTGACGGACAAGACACTTTTTGTCTTCTAAATATCAAGAACCTTTGTAAAAATATGTTTCTTTTCTTTGGAGTAGGGTTCACAATATCGGTAAAAATCTTAATAGTCGTGTTTCGGTATTTTTAATTTATGAAACTGGGGTACCGTTATTCCAAAAACAAACAGTGCGTTACAGTTCCAGGGAAGGAAGTCCGTATGTCGTTGCGTTGTATCTTGGCGATATGTATGTCATGACTCGCTGTCACACATTGTTGTTATAAATATACGTCGTCAACAGGAAAATATTTTTAGATTTCTTAATACCGCAACCTCTGAACTTACTCATTAACATGCAATATCTACTTTTTAATTTGTGTGCAACAAAGTGTCAGTAAACCAGACCTGATCTTCAGGAAGTTTTCACGTTTCTGTTACCTTTGCATTGTGTACAAGAATCCTCCAGTTGCAAATTCAGTAACGTTAGTGATTTATTGTTGTCGATTTCATAACATTTATGTGAATAAATCATAAATAATTATTTACACATTAGTACCGGAAAACCGATATTATTGTATCAAAACCGGTATTTGAATACCGGAAAAAATTACCGGGAACCCGGTGTTCGGGATGCAGGGATCACGGTAGTGTAAGCTACTACTTTATAGCCTCTCTGTTTATCCTCTTTATTTATAAAGTAGTGCTGTGCTTAGAATAAAAGCCGAAAAGAAATGGGATGACTAGATTCTGTCGAAGCATTTGAAGATATTATAATGCACGAAACAAAAATAGCTCATAACCCCTTCGGAATAACAAAGGCAGAAGGTAAGTTATAGTTTCGAAATTAACGAATTACTTACCTTTCTCTGCAGTCCTCTGTTTGCCAAATACCCTTCCCGAAAATTGCTCGGGCCCTTTTGATTAGGTTAAATAATTTTTTACATAATTTCGAGAATAATTAAGCATCATAATAAAAAATTAATATCCTTATTCTTTCTTTCCTTCCTCTGAAAATTTCTTTATTTTTGTAACATTAGAGACATGTTTTAATGTCTAAGAATTTCTGGAACTCAGTGCTTCCTTGACATGTGTCTTATTACGACGTGTATGACGGGACTTTTTCTTGGGGATTACATAGTCAGAAAATCTAACAGAAAATGTTTACGCTTTCTGTAAATAGCGACACAAATATGTTCACTTGACTCGTCATTTCTTCACTTCTTTAATTTCAAAGGGGTGTAAATTGACAGAGCAACATGGCTGTAAAATTTTTCTCCATTTTCACAATCAGTGTCGTGAGATGGACCTGAACATTCATGTGTGTGCCTTCTAAATTATATATTCTTTCGAAGTTCTTGTACAGTTTGTGTTGTTTCTAATTGTCCTAAACGAAATTAGACAAGGTGTTTTCAATTTCTCTGCCACTGCGACGGTAGTGAAATGCTTATCAAAATAGATGCATCATCTTTCTCTTTGTAATTTCTTAGACAATTCTGCTGTGATCCTCCCTCTACAGCTTGCTCCACTTTATTCCTTTCTTCCCAGCACAGAACTGACAGCCACAAGTATTGCCAAATATTTATGTTCTAGCCAATATTTCATACCTTCGTACAGATAACTCTTAGGCACGTAGGTTTTAAGGAATCCTGTTCCTCGAAATGTTCTGTGCACTTATGCGCAGCCTGTCAAATTTACTTTTCTTTAAATGCAGTTCTAAATTATAAGTGCCTCGAATAATTTTGTGCAGCATGTCATAATTGTGTTGACCTATTTCTGGATAAACATGTTGTGGTTTAGTTGAATGCAAGAGAATAAGCAACTAAAAATATTACACTGAAAATATCGTAAATTTCATAAATATTTTTGACAAAATTACAGAAATGTTGATAAAAAACGTACAATTTGTATGTAAAATATATATCGTAGTCTGAAGCCATTATAATGTAAATAATGCCGTAAAATGTACCATTATATCAGACCGTTATTGATTTATATTTACTGATGAACTCTGGTTGTAGAGCGAAGTATTCGAAGGAAAATGGACATCGTATGTTATTTACAGAATTAATATCCTAAGCTTGTTTCTGTCAAAGGACGATAACAAATTAAATTTAAACTTACACTTTTTCAACAAATGTCTGTTTGCATTTTCAACAAGTTACAAGCTATCAACATGGGCTCAGATATGTGTGTTATATTATGTAGGAAGCCGCTGGCACATTTAAGCAAAAGAAATTGCGTGAAAACCACTGCGTTTATATTTTTATAGCATTTACCCAGAGGTCTGTAACACTGACAATCTTATTGCAGTTGTGCAAAAATCCACCAAAATTGTTGAAAATTAATCCGAAGCATCGAGTGCTTATTCATCTTCCCCTATATATTCTAACCTCACGTCGTGTGGAAGTACATTATCAGAAGTTGAACTTGAATTACACAGGTGACCTAAAGCAATGTATTGTAACTTACACGACCACTGTCGATATAAGAATTTACATCATCGACGTGTACTTTTTTGAATAAACAATCGTAGTTTTACCCCTTTGAAGAATAGCGTAAATGTTCATTGTGAACAAAGATTCACTTTCTACGTCACAGAAAAAAAGAGAATTTGTTTTGGAAAGACCAATCGGTTAACAGTGTGTAAAAAAAATGTAAATACTTTGTCTGAGCGAATGGCAGATTTTTTTTTCTAATCTTGGCTGTACACAGGGTCTGCCTTAATCCTTGAAGTGTTAAAGACAGTCCATACTCAAATGTCCCCTTTTACCTCCAACAAACGACACGGTATTCCTGTTACAATGAAAAGTCGGCAAGGGGCATGCCATGCAAACATATTATGGACGCAATTTCTTACGGATAAATTTATGCGGTATGGCATAATGTAAAGGTTATTCTATGCTTCTTTGTATGCCCCATACTGATAAGCGGTGGAGTTTCTTGTGGGCACAGAAATATTCTTTCCCTGCCGCACAGTA
Source organism: Coptotermes formosanus (assembly GCA_013340265.1). NCBI lineage: Eukaryota > Metazoa > Arthropoda > Insecta > Blattodea > Rhinotermitidae > Coptotermes > Coptotermes formosanus. The sequence continues at coordinate 1,463,462 of BLKM01000350.1, read as the reverse complement.
AATGCACTCCGTCCCTGTTACAAGAAACAACAGGCTAATAGGAAAAGTAAAAATGGCTGTCTTTTAAATATTTAAACATACTTTCTAGACAAAGGGCAGAAGTTTGGTGTTTAAACCTTATGGTACGTACAATGGCCACTGGGCTTTCAAATTGTTGATGGCGTATATGGTAGTCACTTGAGGCTAAGGCAGATGTGTATGTCGCTTGCACTCATGATTTTGTTTAATCCTTCTTATGACAAAGTTGTGTGAGTAGTTTGGAGAGTTACAATCTAAAATCACGCATCGAAACTGTAGTAGTTTTTATTAAATACATAAGAATTTCCTTTTTTTAAATTCACGAGATTATTCCTGCATTTGCCTTAACATAAAACACAAACAATTCAGTTTATACACAAAGCTTTTTTATTAAAATTTGTTCCTTAAATTTATTTTGCATTTTTAAATTTCGAAATCACAAATTATTAAAAACTTCCTTTCTTTTGTGAGCTATTTAGCCGTACACGTCATTTCGACAAATGCTGAATTAAGAGCGTCAACGTCCAAAAATAAAACTTCAGTGCGTATGAACCTGTAGGTGACTACCAGGTTGATGAAACAGATTGTCCGGTTACTAATCTTCAATGAGAACTGAGTAATGACCAGATAATTAATCAAATAATAGCCCATATTCACGCTACGTAGTGTTATTTTTCGCTGGTGCGTTGTGTTTGAGAGTTGGTTGAGTATAGCTGCCCTATCAATAGTCAGCCCTCGAAAGATTCAAAACACACTTTTTATATTTTGTTGTAACGTTTTGCAGTGTGCAGTAACACATTAGTAATACATGTATATGCAGCTCAGACTTTGATGAGGCACGACGCGTAATGCTTCTGTTATGCTTGTCTGTACTCAGTTTATATGCCATTCAAATTATGTCTTGCGCACTAATGCACTCTAACCCCACTGGTTTACGAGTTCTATAAGCCCACTGTCATATAGCGTTGCTGGAAATTGGTGCCCTAACGAGAACCTAGGCTATGACACATGTTGATTCCTGTTTTGCGAGCTGTAGGAAAACCAAGTCCATATCGGTTGTCACTAAACAGTTGATTGAGAAATGTTGGTTTTAATTCATTTCTGTGTTTCACGAACTGATTAACAAAAGCCCACCACTGGGGCCTTTTCTGAAGGAGTCTAATATACGCTTTTCACTAACTTTTTCGAGAACACTAGCTCCTCGAGACGCCTGGAAGAAGGCGCTATATTTCTATGAAACTTAGGCTTCTCATCCCAGAAGAATGGCATCCTCAAACTGGCTCTCCTTCGTCTTTTTTCATTCGGTAATTTTCGACCAATATTTCGTAAGAATTCTTCATAAGTTTCACGCGTCATTCATGTCTCTTCATTTCATTTGCGTTTATCTCTTCTCAAATATTGTGCGAAAAGTTTATGAAGATTCCCTTTATGTAATATACGAGGCTAATCCTCTCATGATGGCCGATCCCTCTGGCCGCGCGGTGTGTGGCCTGAGACTGCGGCTGCTGGCTTGCTGGAATTACGGTTTCGAATTCCGCCGGGGTCGTGGGTAGCTATCTCTTATGATTGTTGTGTGTTGTCAGGTAGAAGTCTCTGTGTCGGGCTGATCACTCGTCCAGAGGAGTCTTACTGATTGTGGTGTGTCTGAGGGTGATCATGAGTCCTCGATAGTGAGGAGACCCTGGCCCACTAGGGGCTTTTGTGCAATGGAGGGAAAATCCTTTTGTGAAGTCGTTATTCTTAGGGCGAAATATTTAACCTAACATTTACAAAAACACAAATCACCAGCAAATGCACAAAGAGAGTTTTATCATCAATCGTAACACACTCCTACATGTTTCGACCCTGCTGGNCTGAAGATGACCCAGCAGGGTCGAAACATGTAGGAGTGTGTTACGATTGATGATAAAACTCTATTTGTGCATTTGTTGGTGATTAGTGTTTTTGTATAATATAGTGCACGGACATGGAACACATCAGACCTAACATTTGTTTTATTCACACCATCAACCGATTTGCTACCCTCGTTGAGAAGAACCAGACGTACACTCAGAGGAAAAACGGATAATAATATAGCCAAGTCTTTAGCTTAGCCGCTAAACTGTTCTGTTAAAAATTCTTGGGTTCTAAGGAGTGACAGGAACTTTAAAAGAACGTCTAACTGATATTGTGTTTGCAGTATATAGAGCATGAATGCGAATAACTTCATAATTATTTGAATTTAGGTATATATTAATGCATCCTATAGACTAATATAGACGTCTGTTACCCGATTATTATCTAATATAACTTAATTTCGTGTATTCCGTGCGGCGTATGTTGCTATGGCATACAAAATGCGTTTATCAAAACTGTCGTTTTGTTTAGGACAAATGCGTTTCGACGCTCGGAAGGAAAAGCACTAGCGAAGAAAGTGTTCAAATTGATGTCGCTCCTGTTGTTCGCGTAGATTGATTCGATGCTGTACACTGCATCGCACACGTTCTGAAGTATGAGGCGTTATGACGCAATGGCTTCATGTCTCTAGCAGCAGCGCGGATATTTCCTTCGATTTCGTCAATGTTACGTGACGGGTGTGTTGCAAAGTGACTTCAGATGAACCCAGGGGCGTGGAAAAGGACAATTTCTATCTTTTTCTGAATAGACCAGACTTATGGGACTTTCTACATACATACATACATACATACATACATACATACATACATACGTACATACATAGATATGTATGTACGTATGTGTGTCTGTGTGGTGTGTATGTATGTATATATGTATGTAAGTATGCGTACATGTGTGAATTGTAAATGTAGTGTCCTGGCTGCCGAATCATACCAGGTAACAGTATGAAACAAACAAGGTACCTAGAAGAATGAAGAAAAGGGCACATGATGAACAGAAGCTATATTTACAGAAGACACTGACAGTGACACCAATGTAAGTGCCGAAACTCCTTTTTCCTACACAAAACAACAATTGTGACAAAGGCAGTTGATACTTCATAGCAACATAAGCTCCTGTAAAACATAACCTTAAAATTTCCATCACGACCTTTGTAACTGCCAGCAGAAATATTACCAATATTTATTTTCACTTTACAAAGACGTAAAATTCGAATGTTTGTTTGTAATTTACTTTTCCGTTTCGGCATCACACAGGACGTCGCAGCCTTTCAGTGAACGTTTACGCTTTAGAACGTAATGAAAAGAGCCGTTTCCTCTTACTGTATTTGCAGGGAAGCTATAATTTCTGTTGCTGCAAAGCAAAATCTGCTTAAATTAACTGCTTAGACGTGACAGCAGACGCTTCTCTCCTCGTAGTGTCAGATAAAGCAGACAGGGCCTGCGATTGTAGGCAACAGGTCGTGCGGCTAGGAGGGTCAGAACATAACGGCACTAGTGCCTCCATCGAATACTTTTAGGCTGATAATCTGTGAAAGTCGTCCTTCTGACCGTCCGTCTGTCCGACTGTACGCCGTAAAAGTTAAAGGACCTTGCTCGTTTTTAGGCTGTCCAAGCAGTGCTTTGGATTTCTCCATTCTTCTGGGATATTGCTTCGCGTCGGCGTGTGACTGGTGTCCGCAACATCAGGTCAGCACAGTGGTCCGGACACCAATCATCCAGTCAGGCGTCGCAATATCCTTGAAGAATGGACTAGAAAACTTTGTGAGTGCATGTAATCGTTTTGACACTGGAGATTTCTACGAAGCCTTGCCGAGTCAGTCACTTTTTGTTTAGCTGGAACATTGTTAACGTCAATTTTTTTGAAGACTTGTTCAGGTTTCTCCATCAAAATGTGTTCTCATGCTTGTTCTCTGCTTATTCTGTGCACATGCATCTTGTGTAATGCGATGGGACGACACGTACATTAAGCAAATTGAATTATACTTTGTAGAATAGGCCTACTCTTTGAATTTTTTGGCCAAAAATGGAAATGTTATAATGCAGACGGTTTGAATTTTTTTATTATCCTAGGACCAGCCCTACGATAGATTATAATAAAAACTGCACCTCGATTATAGCTATCTTATTAAAATCTGTGTAAGGGAGACGGTTCAATAATGGTTTCGTTATGGTTACATTTATTGACTTATATATGGAAGTGTCTTCAGTAGTCTGGGGTGGAATCTATTACATCACTGTGCTTCGAGAGGTTTATTCAAAGTTCTGCATCTTGTAGATATTCTAATCCGTTTCTATAATATCAAGCTGATATTTTCAGCTCATTAATGATCTATACTTTGATACAATATTCGATTTTGGCTGTAGCTTGATTCCGGTTGTGCCTTCTCCCATTGTTAGTATCCGTTCCTGAAAAAAGCGCCTTCCCCTTTCATGCTGCAATAGTGATGCAAAAGGCATTAAGGGTCTTCACAAACTAAGTAAAACAGGGCACTGTCCCATCTCCCTTATTTCTGTGGTAACATTTATTTCTTCCTTTTTTGTACGAGGGACAGGGCTGAACCTTCAACCCACTCACAAAAGCCTGAAACTTACTGAAGAGAATGCACCGATCATTACGTTTCTGATGTAATTTGATACTTTTCAAATAGTTTTAAGAACTGGTGGATTGTTTGTTTGCGAAGACGGCTTCTTTGAAATTTCAAAAAGAATTACACACTGCGAAAGGCGGGCATTGTTCTTTTCTGACGTTCTGAGACCCAGTGGTAAATAAATATAACACATGTTCTAACATTAAAGAATTCAATATTTTCCCACACACACACACACACACAATATTGGTGTATTTAGTCTAAGTCATTTGCAATAAACATCGATTATTTCTCCATCTAATATTCACCCTTGGTCTTTAGAATAAACATATTGTTGAAAATGTAGTTTTGATTCATATTCAGATAAAGGTCGGCCTTCAAAACCTCGTACAATTATAATTTTGGATACTTGAGACCAAATATTCTGTGAAAGAAGAAAAACAATTCCTACCACGAGTTATTTATTTTTATTGGTATGAGAATTTTCTCTGAAGGTGGAGGGCTACAAGTTCCTAAAAAATCTGTTAACTAAGTGGCACATTAGGGTGAGTCATGACTCAGAATACTAAAGTATTTGTACTTATCCGTCATGACATTTCCAGCAAAGGATATACCCTAGTCTTTATTCTTGGAAACATAAGTATGTTTTTCTTAAGTCACATACTTAAAACACGTAACATTTCTGTTGGAATAAGCTAAACCGTCATGCTTTTCATACAGTTTTTTAAATCACTGCTCTGTTTTGAAGGATTTTAGGAAAACAAATATTTACAGAAGAACGCATTTTTCATTGTTTCATACTGCTGTCGAGTAGCATGGTAATAATACCGGAAATAGAAAGTTGACCCGCACTTCATACGGAAGAGAATTTCTCAATCATTTATAACTGTAATGATCTCCACACAAAGTATGGGTAAATTAGATTTTAAATTGGAAACCTCAGTGATGCCTGCAAATGATGGTATCATTTTTTAAATTTCAAAGCCTGCTTTTTTCATGTTTCATGGAATTTGTTTAACGTGTATAAAAATTTCACGCCTTACGCAGGTATTCTTCCACGCAGCGTGTGACTACATCAAGAGTGGCTCCACAATGAAATGGTAAACACATCATCACACGACTGATAGTATCTCAAACAAAACCAGCAAGTGTCGACGGCAAACATGGCTGGCGTACTTCTCTACAGTTACTAACTCAGTTATATTCCATGTAATATTTTTCAGGTCTTTGTAAAAGCTGAATAGAACAGAGGAGACTAATAAAGAGCATGACATGAAAGTAAATAAAAAAATACACAATTGACTTTGAAACATAAAGCTGCCCCAAATGCATTTCATAAAACAGAACCTCGGAACTGACGATCTGAGGACACTGTGATACTGTCTGTAATTACTGAAAATGGTAATTTGTAGTGAAATTCAAAGAACATGTCATGAGTAAGTTTTTACGTTCAATCATTCCCATATTGGGGTACGCGCAAAAATAATTTTGTTAGTAAGTTAGATTTTAATGGCAAAGTGGATTTTCTGCTCTAGATAAACCACATGTTTAATCATTAAGATTTTTAAGTGCGGTACAAGGAATTGCCTTCACTCGTTTGGCAGGCATCTAATAAATTCATATGAATATGGCCATTGTTTATAAGCAAAATATACGTGGTGCTTAACATGCAGGGATAAATTGTGAAACAATATTCTCTTTACGTAATTTCAGGCTTCCGCCTCGATGCTGATGAGATCTGTGCTCTTCTGGGGTGTTACACAGCGTCGAGTGGCAATGCTTTACCGATGTTTCGGGACAACGTATCGGTTCCGTTTCCAGGGTCAAGAAGTCCAATGAAGCAGCTTCATTGGACTTCTTGCCACTTGAAGACGGTATCAATACGTTGTCCCGAAACGTCGGAAAAGGATCACCACTCGGCGCTGCTTAACACCCCAGAAGAGCGCAGATCTCAGTATTCTGTTTCCTCTTGTCCAGTTCCAGAAGCATATAAGAGTGATTACTTTTGCAACCTAAACGCACTGCAAAATTCTGTTGCCTGCGCAGTGTAAACCTGACTAGAAATATTAAATCAGATCTGAACTTACCTGCCACATTTTATGTCTGTGCATTGGTTCTTCTGTAATATTTCGCTGTACAGGTATGTTTCTTTGAAATGCACCTCCCTGAAGATGGTCACATGAGTGGCCGAAACATGTAGGAAGTACACGATGTGTATAATACTGTCATACAATTACGCGCATTTGTTGTTCTTAATATCCCATCCGACAATTTTAATTTTTGACGCAGAGAAATGTACTCTTTCTTAACAACTACACTGGTATTTGGGTTTATGAGAGTATTTCCTACACAAATTCTCTCTCGTTTCTGACAATCAGTTTACCTTTAAAGTTGTATTATCTCTTCTTTTTATCGTCTCTGCCTCTTATTCTAACCCATGCCTCTTACTGGTGCTTCTTGTCGTTATGTTGGAACTTGTTCAGAAGCGTGAGTTTGATCAGAGATGGTATACTTCAGACGGTAAGATGAGGAGAAACAAGTGAATACCGCACACTTTAACACAAACGGAAAGCCAATTGTTTTGAAAATAGCTGTCTGGTTTTGAACAAAGAGCACTGTAAAAGACACCTCGCGGATAGTGAAGGCACAGAACACGTTCCCGAAGATGTATAAGCCTATGATGTCAAGCTTCAGCGTGGCGTGCTGGCTGATCCAAGTAAGTCTTTAACTCTGGGAGTGTAGATTCCTGAAAAATTTACACCTGTTCATAAGATCAAGAAACTTCCTGTTTTCGCGGGACTTCAAAATTAATTTCCGTGCCAATAAAATCTCCTCTTCCAACACTAGCCTGGGCTAGGGGATTCACTCTCATAGTCTCGCATGCCATGTTTCTATTATTCACTTGAAAATAATTATTCATTTTATGACCCATGTTTATAAGTGTTTACCTTTTCGCAGTGCGTATTTTATACGTCGTCAATTTTTTATTGAATTATGTTAGTAATAGCCTATATCTTAAAAGACCGGAGCTACAAATTATACTGTTCATTCTTGCGTAAGTTTCCTTTGATATTGCTTCCTCATTTCTGCAAATTCACGATACAAATACATGGGCCGGCAACATTTATTTCATGGAACGTGGCACAGATTTTGAGTTAGAGCCTAACACGGGATTTCGTCAATTACATTTCCCCCATTCCATTTCTGGTGTACTGTAGTAATAAAGAGGATAAGTAAAAAATAAATTTGTAATAAGAGGCCGAAAGCAGTCTTCTTACTCAAATAAACACTTGTCCAACCAATACCCTGTTTTTATGTCTTCACATTACGACACTTACAAAATTTTTACATTGCTACAACTTCGTCCGACATGTAAAAGTGTAAAAATTTTATAAGTGTTATAATGTAAAGACATTAAAAACAGGGCACTGGTTTGACAAGTGTTGTATTTTAATATCATCATGCACGGAATGTGCGATATAAAATTCGATATTCATACATTAATACATTTATTCATACATTCTCATCCATTTTACGAAACCCGTAGAAGCTGCGTACTTTATAAAACAAGCTCGAACATCTTAGGGTCGTTTACAAGCAGTAAGTTCTGAGCCACCGTTTCAAACATATGTTAAATGCATTAGTTCTAATTTCTGGAAGCCAGTAAGACATAAGTTCACAGGGAGCGTTAGGATCTATTATAAACCTCTTGCGCGTCGTTCATAAAGTCAAGACTTTCCCTAGGGATAGGAAGTATGTCTGATTAATATTCGGCACTTCGTTAAGAGTACAAACAAAAGCTATGAAACGAGATACTCAGGGAGCAAATCAAAGAAAATATCAAATATATCGATCAAATTCAGATTAGGCAGTACACGTTTGCACAGGATTTAGTACCAGGGTCTAGATTTACTTCCGTAAAAAATATTTTACATACATGTAAAATGAAAGCCGTCCTCACAACTTACTCTTCATTTATTAAGTTGTGAGGACGGCTTTCATTGTATATGCACTTATTGTACTGACAACGGTATGCATACTGCAAAGAAACATTTTACAGTTTTTATGCTTAAAGCGGAATACTCATTCCTGTGTTTAACTTGTTTAGGTTATACGCGGTTTCTCCAGATGTAAGAAGGGACTACATCCACATTTACTTGCTTTCAGGCCAAAATCTAGGCGCATAAGTTGTTAGTAGCTAGCAAGTAACCATTTTTATAGACATGTCTCTGTAATCCTGCTAGTAGTTCCTTATGTGGGAAAAGGTGATGCGTGATTTGCCTTCAGAGTTCTTTGCGTAAGTGTTGTTCCCCTTATATACGGCTGAATTAAAGGACGAATAAATCGGCAATTTTGCCAAGGATCTTCCCTGGCAATTCACAGTCACCTCCGGCATACTATGGCAACACATAATTTAAACTATTTAAAAAAAATCGGCAATGTGTATATTTAGTGCCTAAATTTAGGCATTCGACTACGTAACCTGAATACGTAAAATTAAGCAGATGTAAACTTAAAATTTCTTATAGACAACATGCTCTTAATTTTTAACATTTAAAACAAATAGATTTACATTCTAATTTGAAACAACATTTCACATTTATTGTTACTAACATACCAACAATTGAACATAGGTTTAGCTCCGTCGTCGTATCTTCCATTCCTAGTCCATTCCTAAAATCCATTTCTAGTGACAGCAAATGTCTAATTTATTTTGTTTGCAATATGCGTGGTAATAGAGCAGACCCTCGATATCCAGCGACTTCTAAATTAGTCGTCTTTAATACCATCATCCACTATTTGACATAAATGTTTTTGTATTTAACATTGCCATATCGCCGCTTGTCTCAAGTGTCTAGTATGAGTAAGATCCTCCCTCCTGCTACGTACAGTCAGTCTGTACGGAAACACTTACTAGGAGGTTCTGAAACTGTTCTGTGTCAGCTTTGTGTCTTACCTCCTTCATTCTTGCAACGTATTCAGTTTCCACAGCATTTAGGCTTCTGTGTGTGTGTGAGTGTGTGAGCGTGTGTGTTTGTGTGAGTGTGTGTGTGTGTGTGAGCGTGTGAGTTTGTGTGTGTGTGTGTGTGTGTGTGTGTGTGTGTGTGGAATATACGTATTGGCGTAAATGTTAAATGATAGGCATGAAGTTCCTTTATGTCGGTTTTTTAAATGTGAAATCGTTTGTTGTTAAACAGAGTAGATTAAATATTTCTCTTTTGGAATTTCAGACTGGCATAAATATAACTGAGAGTGTTCATAGAACTGTGATAACAATGCAACCGTTTACTCTCGTATTTTAGATTTCGTTATGGAAACAGTAGACTGCAAAGCCTGTGATTTTTTGTTTTCTTGTTTTTTCATCCATTCATTCCTGTAGTTGATTTCCGTCAAAATATTGCAGCAGTGGTGAAATCTAAAGGCAATGTTGATTGCATCACACATTCCTTTTTATATACGTGCTTAAAAATCAGTGTTAACAATTTCGAATATTTCCGTACTTCAGCACCCGAACAGATGCTACTGCCACATGACTGTGGCCTGTGTCCACGACTGGTGAGGCAGCTTAATGTCAGATTTGATGTAACTGTCCCGTTTGTTCATTCCAAGTATTTGCATACGCTATGCCACTTTATTTAATATTGAGAATATTATTGTTGAAAGTGAAATTGTTTATTTTAGCGATTTGGCATTTTGTTCTGCTTTCAGGAAAAGAATCACCATGTTTCACAGACACAGTCTTTTTACTGTGTTGGGCTCCCTGCACCAGCAAAGTTTATTTTCTCTAGTTTGCGACATGCTATTACTTCCTTATGGACTTTTTTCTTTCCGTATATCATAAAATCACAAAAGATGTAAGTGATCAGGATGGAAGGGTGATATACTGCAGCACGTTTTATCCAACATGAACCTACTTTCAAGATAATTTGGTTTCTGCCAGTAGCTGGCACCCGAAGTCTGGAGGAGACTTGCGGCTTTTTATGCTTTTTTCCAGTTGTCCAGTTAGGTTTCTCTTTCATACTTCACTCACTTCAACACATCAACTTCTGAAGTAGAGTCACCCTATACGTAAACACTCTCCGTAGTTTTTGCGTTTTCATGCCAGACGGCAAGAAGAGTCTATCGAGGGATATTAGGTGCTGGGCCCTGTTTCATGATTAAACTGCAGAGTAGAAAACAAAACTTTTAAACATAACTTCACGTAACTGATGGATAATGTGCACAAATATTCCTATCATATGTAATTCTTGTGTTCCGGATACTGAAGGCGTTTTATGTCTTGTCCCAGAAATTGGCCATATTGCTTTCGGATTTGTTTTGCTGTATATATAAATGCTAACCTCTCACTTCCACCCCTTCTGTGTTCTCCTCAACACATCGCGAATTCATTACATTGAAAACGTTGATGTACTTCTTCGCCACAAAATTGTATCTACTTCAGGCCTGAATTTCTGGAGGCAATATATGTGGAGTGACATAAGATAAGCAACGTTTTCCAAATTACAATTTCACTTTGTACATAGCCAAACACGAAGTTTACGCATCGTAGGCGCTGATAGCCACTGCGCTTTCCTTTCGATGTTTCCACTAAAAGGCACACCACTCTTTGTTCATATCCATGATCAGATAGGTAAATGCAAAGTAATGGCTTAACACAGCGACCTTATACATATACCTACTGTGAAAAGGAAACTCATAAGCAAGGTGACGTGTGGAAAGTCTTTATTGGAAATATAAACTCATATTAACCCTTTAAAAACGAAGCATATCTACTTTATATAAGGACTCAGTGCGTACCGCGCTGTAAACACTCTCCACCTCGGTTATAAAAACCAGTCTCTTAATGTTTTATAAGGCAAAAGTTGCTGTTTGTTCTGAGATCCGTACAAAACACATAAACGCAGTGTGGGCACCACGTAGAATTTTTAAATGTTAAACCCGGTCGTATGTAAAGTTACCGCTAGGTTTTAAAAGGTTAATGAAAGGACACAAGTGTAAAATATTCTATAATGTGGCGAGTGGTCGATAAAATGTGACCTGTTCAGGTCAGTTGCACTGTGCCTTGCTGGGTGGGATAGGCTGATCACGAACACCTGGCAGAATATTTAAATATCCTACCCTATCACTTCCCACATGGTAAAATTGTTTTACTCTGCATCTGTTATTTATATTCTCAAATGATAAATAAATGCTGGCAGAGATCAAACTGTCGGTATTGCTGGATAATGGGGCGAGCAAATTGGTGGATTGCTCTCCCGTATCGCCCAAAATAAAAAATCAACATCAGCATGTGTACAGTGTACACAAGTATGGCGTGTTTACTGAAAGAGTAGGCCCTTAGCAGAAGGATGTGAAAAGTCATAACATATTAAAGGGGCTATGATGTGTAAGTCCTTGAGTAAATGGTTAGTTACTTTAAATATTCTTTTGTCCTACCCTCCCATAACCGCTTTAGACCTCTTCTGTGATACACCTTGTTTCAGCACTGTTGTTTGACATTTATCGTATAAGATTTTAATCCCAAAATTACAGTTAGGTGTAACAAACAAAGACGTCAATTTCGGTTTTCACAACACATTTTATTCTTTATCCGAATGAATGCCCTGAAGACAGTCTGATAGATGTCGACCGAAACATGTCGCACGCATAAATTTAATATAGGAACATTGCTACGGAAAAGTGGAAAACAACGTTGTACAGTATTCTGCTCAACGGGATGCCTAGTATGAAAGGACATAATAAAATATGTTTAGATAACAAGAAATGTAGAATGAAAGATCTGTTAAACAAATTGAGTAATATTTTTCAAAGAAACACCTTGCGACATTAGACGAATATATATATATATCTTTTTTCCCCATTTCTGTGGGAATATTAAGAATCAGTTTGTAACTGGTTACGAGTTTACACGGGATCTAATTCCAGGAAAACTACTTTCAAGGACCTATACAGAGTGTTTATTTTATTCCTCTCGTTACGCACATAAAAGCCAACCAAGAAAGAAGAGTTCCGTTTCTAAGATATTCTCCTTTTTACAGCATTAAAAGGTTTAATTCTCTATTATTATTATTATTATTAGTAGTAGTAGTAGTAGTAGTAGCAGGAGTAGTAGTAGTAGTAGTAGTAGTAGTAGTAGTGTTATTATAGATTTTTTATGGTGAAATTATTGCTTAAATACATGATCTGTGCAAGTTACTTTTTTCTAATATAAGATCAAACATTGACAAAATCGCCATAAATTATTTAACGGAATCTGAGTGTTAACATTTTGCGTGAGGACACACTGCAAACCATTGTACTTTAATATATTATTAAACACCAACTCATGCACTTTTTATTAATATTAAAACGTTCTGGATCTTCTTCTACATGTTTCGAGCCAATATTGGGCCCATCCTCAAGGAATCGTACAGTCGTTAATTACACACATACAATCAAAACATGGTAACAGCAGTTGGTCACAGTCTATGATACACTTATTTGACTGATAAAAAGTTACTATAGTTTTTCTTAAAACGGTGAATAAAAGTTTATTAACCTTCTCAAACCTAGCGGTAACCTCACCTGTCATCAGGAATAATATTCAAAAATTCAAGGTTGTGCTCACGCTGCATTTATGTGTTTTGTACGGATGTCAGAACAAACAGCGCCTTTTGCCTTATACAGCATTAAGAGACTGGTTTTGTATAACCGAAGTGGAGAGTGTTTACAGCGCGGTACGCACTGAGTCCTTATATAAAACAGATATGCTTCGTCTTTAAAGGGTTAAAAAGTTGCGCCGGTGCACGGGACAATCTCTGGTGCCCTGTGGTATTGTGGGTGGTGCAGGCTTACACGTATTACACTAGGCAGTTTGGCACGCACTAAACTTCATTGTACCCTATTTTAAACACGACACTACAGACGAAGTCCATAAAATAAGCAATCCCAAATGTGACATACTATCATCCGAATTCTACACAATTGTCTCGATTAGAATACTTGTTGGATCTTTCTTACATCTTTTCCAAAGTGCGACTTCGCTGCCTTTATGTAACAGTGCACTTATCATCTACTTACTGTATGAAGCGTTAACTTAGGCTAATGCCCCAGAGACCGTAGATGTAGGCTCTGAACAACGTGCCTTAATGAGACCTGATATAGACTTGCAAGTCGATGGGCCGAACGCGTGGAGCTGCATAAAGTACATATGAATTTACCCACTGCAGTCAGGGTGATAGATTGCTCCAGGTTACCATGACAGACTGCACATGATTAACGAACTTCCCTTAGATACAAAATCCTATAAAATGTTGAAGTTCTTGAAGCGTTTTATAGACTGCGTGAAATATGACTGTAGCCAAGCGCTATTTCTGTTTCCCGTACTTTGGTAATAAGTATGAGAGAGACAGTAGGCGTACTGTTAGGAATGTGTTTGGATTGCATCAGCGTATGTTTACAGACTGAGTTTACATTGGCTTCAGCAGAAGACTTAGCCTAATAATGAGTTAAGGAAAGGTTCATCTCTAAATTACTATATATGAACGTATATACTGAAGTATGCGTACTTCAAACAAGTATCGCTGAAGACAAATTACGCTTTCACCAATAGAAAATATAGATAACGCCCTCGAATCTCGTCTTAGGTTAACAAACCCTGCAAATTGTGTATATTTTCGAGATTTCAGAATGTTTTAAGATTTGGAAAAAAAAAACTTTAAACTTAACGTAGTAGAAAGGAAGAAACGAAAGTGAAGAGACGGGAGGGGGGGAGGAGGGGCGGAGAAATAGTGAAGTAACAAATCCTGTAAAATATATATATGCATATAAATATGAAGATGACTTCTACTAATATATATGCATATACACATACGGCAAATAATTTAACCACATCCTTGGTTTCATCGTTGTTGAGAATTTCAAAATTGTTTAGCGTGTGAGGAATCGGGATGCTTATTTGAAAGGCAAATATTTTTATCACGTTAACCGTTTCGGTGCAGAATGTCTATTAGAAAGGAAAGTAGTAAATTTAAGGATAAATATGCCTTCTTAAACTATATGTTGTCAGTGTTTACAGGTGTTCACTTTCATTATCTTAATATATATTAGAACATATATTGGTTCAACAAGCCTCGAATACATAATATTATTTTTCTTTACACAAGTTTCTTACTAGGACACTATAGAACACCAGACTGACCGGACTGTAAAAAATGTTTTGTCAGTTTTGGGCCTCGGACAGCACTGTAACCAGATGTTCCCTATGGTCAGGGTCAAGTGTACAAATATTTATGAACTTCCTTTGCAGAAATAGTAACACACTGTTTGTGTATGCAGACAAATTGATGCATAAAGCCACTTGCTGCACGCCTAAAACTTGTCACAATAGATTATGTATTCTTTCAGCAGCTGAATATATCCCTACATGCGTCATTGCCTATGAATATATTTCAAGCATGCTTGAAATTATTGGTTTTGGGTCAGTCCTGTTGTTCAGAGTGAGAATGTGAAGTAATACGACATGAATGAGAATTAGAAGTGAAAAAGGAACTGTCCGATAAAGCCAAGGGACAGTGAAGGAGGAATTCTGTTCTCTACTGTCACTGTATAAGAAACTGGAGTAGGGTAAAGTACAGACATGCTTGACAAGGTAATTGATATCACTGTACGAACTAATGAGAGCACGTCTCGCTGAATATGGGAGGGCTGAAGTTAATGCTCTAACTGCTATTTGGAAGACGGTAGTTAGTCCCAGGGAAATGAAATGAAAAGAGAATTAAAACACTGTCAGGCGAGGAAGTATTTCTTGCGAATGCGACCTTACATTTATAACCAGTTCTGCAAACCTTGAAAATTGGTGTCTCATATCCGACTCTTTTAATTGGCGTAAACAATAAAAAACTGATTCCAAGCAAAAACAGCCCCTCTAGATTCTAGAACACACTCGCGTTTTTCCTTCTCTGACAATTTTATTTTAAGCTACATGTCTTTTTGTTTGAAACAATATTTTCGGCTGATGTTCAAAGAACTACATGTGAGAGTCATCTTTCTGTACAGCAATTTGTGGATTAGGTTTCAAAAAACAGTTATAAATTTGGAATGTCGGCTTGCTTGAGTTGAACGGGAGTAGGTAAAGAACTGTTTTCGTCATAGAGGTCTGGGCGTTATACTACGAAACTAAGTGGTGCTGCAGCATACTGACATATACTCTTCGTAATATAGGCATGATGTACATAAAATTAGCCACTCTAATTTGTAGTAACGAAACTATGAATTCTTTCATTAAAATGTTTGGATCATTAGTCTCTTTAGCGCTTTCTTCGATATTTTCTGCCTTTGAATGGGTCAGGAAATAACAACGTACAGTCTACCATACAAATGCTTTTCCTGAAATTTTATAATTTATGAGTTAGTGGATACATTTCTTAGTCTTGAATAAAACCCGGAGATTAATTTTTGTTATATACTGTCCTGACACTTAGTGATTGAAGGCACGGTTCCGACATTGAACCATATCAGAAACAGTTTAATGGAATCTGTATCATCAAGCGCAACTCATATAAGGCAGCTGTTGGTAGACTGCTCCAACTTGCATCTACTTATTCTGTCCAGGTGTTCTCTGTTTTTGAGCTGTTCTTGCTGCAGTCTTGAATGAATCTTTAGTCTCTAACTATTTTTCTTATATATATACATATATATTCCATTCTATTCTCCCTGAGTTAGTGAAAGTAAAATTATTACATGAAGAGAAAAATTTATAAAGATATTCTTTATCAAATATTTTCCTTTCGCTTATTACTGAACAGTCAGGGTCATGAAGCATTTCGCTTCTGCACACAGTCCGTTACTATGTACCAGTCGTCTTTGTATTCCTTACCAAAAGACTTGGAACTTAATATTTAGCGTGTTTGGATGTGCGCTACAGTAACACTCATGTGTATTTTACACCAGGTTAATAACTTTTATGCGCAACAACATTTGCTCCATCCTCGGTAAAATACAGCTTCTAACCGACTTCTTTCATTCATTTTTAGAACACTGTTATTAGACTTCAGCTTCTTGAGTGCTTTAAATTTCAAGATTAACGAATTACGTATTTTTGGTGACCGTGTACCTGTCGTCTGACAGATCGCGTGACAGGTACAAGATAAGAGGTTCATCATATAGCACTCGTTGTTTACCACTAGACATCCCCTCCCTCTTTCTTCTACCTCTCGTCTAGAGAGATACACAGCCAGTTTCTGGAACGTTGTCATTCTATGAGTTTACGTTTCAAAATGTAGGCAGAAAATTTGCACAGGTGACACTCAAACATGGCAGAATACTACCAACATATTTTACAACAATATCCTCTTCAGTGCTCTTCACCAGGCCTACACATGAGCAGCATAAGTGTGGCGTAATATGTTTCATTCACTAGTGATAATAATCTTACAGAAATGCTCCTATATGAATTAATATGAAGAAAAATAATCTAAAAATCAGGAGGCAAGTTAGAGGGGGAACATACACGCCAAGCATACATTTTGAAGTGGTGAAAGCTGAAACAAGCAACGCCAGTCAGTCTTCCTTATCGATGCTCTATGATTCATCGTGCAGAATGAGGTATTGTAGTTACGACCTGACGTGAGTGTTTTAACTGTAACACACAGTAGCGAAATAACAGTGTTTGTGTCGATGTTCTTATAAATGGTTGGTTAATATTCTTAGCACAGGAATGACGGCCAGTTTCGTAACGCGCGTCTAGCCCCTCACTACGCGACGAACCGCAATACATTTCAGTAGCTGGGCTCACAACGCATCCGAAACACTGGAGTGAATAGAGCAATACTGGCTTTACGCGGGAGTTAGGGAAAGAAAATACGTTTTCCCTACTATGATCGACGCTTTTCCACTTCTTTATTCACCAGTACCTCGACTCTCCAATCACAAAGTAACCCCTGACAGCATGTAAAGTAGACAGGGCCTCACATCTGCATCTGGCTAGGTTTGTAAAAGGTGTTGTGGCCACAATAAGAGGACGTTAAGGATGAAAACATACGCAAAATATCGAAAAATTATTTTTGTAAGCGTTGTCTTTTTGACGACAAATTTCCAATCTAGTCTCTCAGATGAATCCCATATTTCTCCTCATTCTGGCAGCAGATCGGCCCAATTTAACTTTATGGTTATCATCTCTTTATCTTCGTAATGTAGAAGGAAACCAACTATCGTCCACCCCCCCAAACCATCTAAACAGAACTGACTCCTATAAAATTAAATATAAGTAATTTATGAATAACTGTCCGGATATTTGTTTCGTGCGTCAAGCCTGCAAGTAAAAATGGCCCTTTTAAAAAACATTAAACACCAACAAATGCACAAAGGGGTATTTTCATCACTTGTAACACACTCCTACATGTTTCGACCCTGCTGGGTCATCTTCAGGGAGAATTTTCTGCCGTGGTTGCACTACGGTTGCACTTTGTAGTTGAGCTGTTGATTGTGTACTGCGTGGCCTTTTGGAGGCGCGAACTCTCTGTGGTCTCGGCTTGCACGCAAGCCGAGACCACAGTACACAATCAACAGCTCAACCATAAAGTGCAACCACAGTGCAGCCACGGCAGAAAGTTCTCCCTGAAGATGACCCAGCAGGGTCGAAACATGTAGGAGTGTGTTACAATTGATGAAAAAACTCTTTGTGCATTTGTTGGTGTTTAATATTTTTTGTGTAATATAGTGCACGGACATGGAACACGTTTAATAGCCCTTTTAATTAGTAACCGCTATGAATGTAGGTCCAAGAGCAAAAAGGGGTGTTTTGTAACTTGATAGCGCAGGTCACGCATGATGTGGAGTTGGGGATGAGTTCCCAAGGCTGGCTGACAGAATCCCGGGGGACAAGCAGAGTCAGGAATTACTGTAGGACTACATGGCAACCTAACTGCTGGCGAAATATGTGGGGTTAAGGAGTAACTTGGGTAAGTAACAACCGAACTATAAAAGTAATTCAATTTGAACTGTTAAGTTACAAGTCTAGTTGTAACACGTGTTGAGTTGGGACGTGAAAACCAGTTCAGTAGGAGATGTACTAAGAGAAGGAAAGAGAGTTAGGAAGGCGAAAGGAGAGAATAGAAAGGGTGGGAGAGTAATAGGTTGTGTACGATATACAGATAGAAACAAAGAAAACAGAACCAAAGCAAGGAAGGCAGACAGACTAAAAGAAGCAAAGAATCTGCAGTTATCATGTTTTCTTGTTTTCTTTCTGAGGAGCTGAGGATCCCGCTCTTCTAGGATATGATGCCTCGTCAGTGGGTGAGTGGTTTCCCGACATTTCTTGTAGGACATTTCGCCCGTTTGAAATTAAACAAGTTTGTTGTTTCGATACGTCAGTACAGGCTAACTAGTGAAGTGGCGTCTTACATCAGTAGTACGAACTCCCCAAAATGTACTTATAATTTTCACTCACAGCAGATCTGTCTTGCTCTGTTAATGAAGATGAGCTTCCAAAATATTTACGACAAGAATAAAAGATATGGCAGAGAGTGACGTGTGTGATTGAGTGAAATCTTTCTGTAAATACGTTAAGAGTGGTTACCTGTGGTTATTCCTCAGGCCTACATTAGGGGATTCTGAGGCGTTTAGGACAGCGAACACAGCTGTAACGCAGCTGCACAACAAAGAGGAGCACAAATATTTAGCGGTGGACCTGAACAAGTTTCAAGGACATTTAGCCAATTGGATATGTAGTATGTACTTTTATGTTCGTAAATGTCCTTCTTCTCCGGCAGTCGTGCTTTTAACCCTGCTTATTCCTGCAATGTGCAGAAAACATAGGACGGCGCCAACAAAATATAGGCCTCACCTTAATGTTTTGCTTTGCGAGACATGAAGGGGAGGAGGATGGAAGTACTGTAATTACATCTTAAGGGGCTTTATAAGCTGAATTCTTTACGAAACATTAAGGCAGATGACATGGGCGAGGCATTTATTCACACGTTAGACATTAAAATTTCATATTGAGTTTCATCATAAAACTCGAAGGAGACGAAGAGCTTCCAAAATATAAGCTTATATGGGAGGATATTATTAAAACGAATCCTTAAAAAAACAGGATAGAATTGTGTGGACTGAATTCGACCACCTCTTCTAACGGGCCAACCTGAGTAGGTTCTCCCATTTCTCCATCCCACTTCAAGACTTCTAACCTCTGAACCACTGTTGAGTTTTAACTCAGATGATGGTCCTTGTCCTAAATTATAGCCACAACTGGACCATATGCATATACATTATCAGAATTCTTTCCACTAAGCTTCATTTCTCCTTCTTCAAACCCACCAGTATTTTTTTCTTCTTAACAAAGTTTTAATTTCACACGAGTGTACCACTATGAGCGACCTTATTATTTTGTATAAGTTGAACTATATTCCATTCCTTACATTTTTCAGTCTTCTGTTTGAATTGTTTCGAAAATTTGAATCCCTTTTTTATACCTCCCGAAGCATAGCTCCTTTGTATCCAAAAATCTTCAAACAACTTCCATTTAATACGTTATGAGTCTTCAGAATCAGATACCTTAATCGACTGCGCTCGTCTTCAAAACGAAAACCATTATATTTGTCTTAAGCAGACACACTCGCTGACGCCCAGGAACTGGAATGCGTGATACGTACTTTGATGTAGTTGCATTTCAAGGCCAGTCCTTCCGTAATATCTAATGTGGTCCATTCAAACGATAAGGCTGATGTCAGAAGGATGTGATAGCATGAGTGCTGGGTAGGTACGAAATACAAGAAGAGATCCATATCGCGAGCAATTTCCTGCTAGCGCTGAATAAAAATGGTCTGTATGTTACAGACGTTCACAGTTTTAACCATCTTTCCAAGCTATCGAGTAACGTGCTCACGTCATGTCTAAGGACAGAAAGTAGGCCACGACCCGTACTGTGTTAAAACACACACCCATACGTTTGTTAGCAAAGCAGGACTTATCATACAGTGCAGTTCCTGTTATCCGGCTTAATGATAAACGAGGACAGGCGGGTAATCAAAGATGTCGCATAGTGCGAAGACGAATGTTTCGTGTAAATACCAAGTCAACACGTAACTCAATTTATTGTTAAATTACACAGAAAATACAATAAGGCATTGAGAAATATTTAACAAATATAGTGTTTAAGGTTAGTATAATTTTAAAGAAAATTTATTTTGGAATAAATGTTTGAAGAGCAAATATTACTGAGCCCCTTTGTCACAAGGTCACACCAACGTCTGGAAAGTAGCAGTTCTGTACACGTCGCCTCTCGTTGCTTTACAGCATCCTTCAGTACAGTCGCAATTGCCTGTGATCGTCCACTTTAACCCAGTTTACCAACTTTGTCTGCTGCTTTTTTATCGTTTTATAAGTGGCCATCGCCAGCAAGATTCACAAGACCTGCTCTGCAATTGACTTCATCTTGGTTCATCCATTCTAAAATTTCACCCTTTTTCACACTTACGAAGCCTGGTATGAGGGTTAATAAGGAACAGAATTACACAGTTTTATCCCGCTGTTTCGTCTGTCGTATCTCCGGTCTGTTTTTCTTCTTGTGCAAGTAACCAACTTAACGATTTTCCAGTGTTGTCTTTCGATAATACGTCAAGCTTCAGCAGTCCGAAAAATACCTTTGCGGTTTGTTTTCTGCAAATTATATAAAATCTTCTTCTTAATCGATAAATTCTTTAAAAGACTGGAGAAATCTACGCCGATGTTTTCCTTCAATCTTTTCAATGAAAACTTGTTCCGGAAGCTGACACAGCGAAGTGACATTCGGTGGTAGGAAAATCATTCTTGTTTCCTCGCTCTTCATCTCTCTGTCATCAGGGGGAAAAAAAGTTGCATTAAAGAGGATAAGAACCGTTTCTGTCCAATTTTATTTTTTATTTCGGAAAACTTCCTACCGAAGGAACTAGTTCAATAAGAAATAAAGACAGAAATTTTTTCATTTCTTCCACATATTTTTTGGTTATGAAATCAAACTGCAGTTCTCTTATAATTAAATTTTCGAAAGCAAGACGTTT
The DNA here is from genome assembly GCA_013340265.1 of Coptotermes formosanus. Classification (NCBI taxonomy): domain Eukaryota; kingdom Metazoa; phylum Arthropoda; class Insecta; order Blattodea; family Rhinotermitidae; genus Coptotermes; species Coptotermes formosanus. The sequence continues at coordinate 1,441,940 of BLKM01000350.1, read as the reverse complement.
TGGGAACTTTTCTAAAAAAAAAAAAGAATATTTTGTTTTTACTTTGTATATTACAGCAAACAAAAATCTATGCTCATTCTTGCTTTTTTATAGCCAGAATCCGATTTTTATTCTTTGTAAGCCAGGGTTCCTATTGCAAGAATTTTAAAATTTCAGCCGCTTTTTCACAATTATATAGCCGTTTGTGTGATAAACCTTATTCCTCGTAAGAGAAGGAAGTCATTCTGTAAGTTGTAAACTAACTAACTAGCTAACTAACTAACTAACTAGTTCCCTGGAGCAGAGACCTTCTTGAAAAGCTAACAGTTTCTCAGCTAGTTAAGAAATTCTCCGCGTTTTATGGAACCGGAACTTCATTACCGCATTCACAAGAGCCCGCTACTTGTCCCTATCCTGAGCCAGCTCAATCCAGTCCATGCCCACCCATCCCACTTCTTGAAGATCCGTTTTAATATTATCCTTCCATCTACGCTTGGTTTCCCAAGTGGTCGCCTTCCCTCAGGTCTCCCCACCAAAATCCTGTATACACTTCTCTTTTCCCCCATACGTGCTATATGTCCCACCCATCTCATTCTTCTCGATTTGATTACCCGAATAATATTTTGTGATGAGTACAGGTCTCTAAGTTCCTCGTTATGTAGTCTTCTCCACTCCCCTGTCGCCTCGTCCCTCTTACGTCCAAATACCCTCCTCAGCACCCTATTCTCGAACACCCTCAGTCTTTGTTCCTCCCTCAGTGTGAGAAACCAAGTTTCACATCCATACAAAACAACAAGTAAAATTACAGCTCTGTATACCCCAATCTTTTAAGTTGTAAAAGATTTCGAATTTAGGAACAATTTTTCCATAGATACTGATTTGCCTTGATCCATAACGTTCCTTCCAGTGTAGAATCCAGAATACGCTAGCTGTGAATTAGACCCTCCTTCATTAAACTCCTGTGAAAAATCATTGCTTTTCCTTGTAGAATAGGTCTAGTTATTGGTCGCCTTTATTTGTTGTGTGACATACAAACATAAAGCTGCAGTCGCCTTCTCATATGCACATTTTTTCGTTATCCGTCTAGCCTTCTTTTGCATCTCTGGCAGAACACCACTTTTCAATTTCGCTCCTTTTCCTCTGCCATCTACCAATAGCGGGGTAAGGCGGCCAACGCCATACAAGTTTGTCACTTTTTGCATAGTTTCACATTCATCTAGACTTTGAAATTTTTTGTTCCATTGGAACGACTAAAATCTTCCTCTTTTCTTTTGTCTTGCAAATAAAAATGATTTAGTTTTGACATATTAATAAATTCCTTAAACAAACTAAACGCAATTACACACTCGTAAAGGAAGTTAATAATTAAAAAACTAAAGCACTTGCAAATACATGAAGTGTGGAAAGCAAGCCAAATCAACGTAGACAAAATACAGATTCTACGACGTGGTAGTGAATCAGCAATTCATTCTGTTACTCGCTGACTTGATTACTTTTGGTTTAAAATATAATGCTTTTGCGAATCTGTGGAATTTAGGGTCCTGCTGTCTGGACAACACTTCCGGGCTTAATGTTGTCATTCAATCAGATGTTGGAAGAGTGCCAAATATATGCAAAATCACTTACTTCAACACCCTTCCAAATTCATGTTCTCCGAATTTATCTATAGATATAGCATAAATTACCCGGTCGACAAGCTTCGTAAAATATATAAAGAATCTGTCATTAAATTCATGAAAATGACAATACATTTTATAATTTAGAAAGCAGGTTTCTTTCCATGTCTTTTCAAATTTATTGGTCACAATTTTAACCCGACTCATTATAGCTTAGGCAGTTTATTACGCTTCTTAAAACAGCGTAACAAACTGCACAATTTTCGGGAATTTAAGGGACTTCAGAAACAACTTCGTATGATACTTTGAATACATTTTTTGCCCGTTAAAAAAATTGTATTCACACAAAATTTTAACGTTAAGATATACTGTGCAATAAATTGTCATGTGAATTGGATTACATATGATCCGTTTAGAGTTTATTGGATTATTATTGTCTAGGTTTTTATTCGAAAGAAAACTGTGAATCTGAATACGTGTATGCTGCTTGGAAATGCTCTTCATGGCATCAACATGTGTGTTTATGTGGGCGAGCATCTTGCTTCACTTCGAAATTGGGACTGAATTATTTAGTGTTGAAAGTATGGGATCTTAAGCCGTTCTTAGGTTCCGGTCTGATATATCACCATGTCATCTTCCTCTGTACGTCATGTCAGGCGAAGCAATCCAATGATTGAATACTTCTATCACCTTCCCTGGCCCCATTCTCGATTTTATGTGGCGTGACGCATTGAGTGATGAAGCTCGTAGCCGATCTCCGGTCACTTTCACGGTTGCTTGTCTCTTATACTTCAAACAACAAGTACTCGCCTAAGTTTTCACTCTTTCTTGAACCTGTGAAGATTTAAAAGAGCTGAATCTGTGTAGGGACTAGGCCATTCGACGTCCGAGGAATCGTGGTTCGTTTGCCAGTAGGGATAATAGCATTTACATGATCCAGAGCTTCTACACTCGCTCCGGGAGCACACATTCACCTATGCAGTGCGTATCTCGGGCTGTTTCCTGGGGTAAAGTAGCTAAAGCGTGAAGCTGACCACTCGCCTCCATACAGTACTGAGCTTAGGATAATTGTAGCTGTAATTCAGCTGTCTGAGATGCCCTCTTGACTTTTTCATCCTTAAAGACTAACCCCATATTTGAGATCCTACAAAATATTAAAGGGTTAACACGTTAAAATTAATGCAGGATATTTAACTGTACTTTTCCTGAGTGCATACATAAATTAGTAAAACGAACACCAATAGAAGCACTCAACAGAATTTATTATTATTATTATTATAAAACAAAAATGATACGTATTTCAATTACACAAATTAATCGAAACATAAAGGGTTTACTAGTTTTCATATTAACACGCAGCTACACTCTGTGCCTTTGATGATGTTTGTCCTTTATTTGGAAAAATGACAATGTCATAATTAAAATTACCGCAGCTAATCAGGCCAGACCGCTGTTAACAAGTATTGGAATGAAACTTGTAGGTTTTTACTCGTTATAATAACAATAATAATAAATGATTGTACTGTGTACCTGATAATTGTCATATTTTTTATAAGATTACCAGAAGTCTGTAATTTTCAGTGCCAGGATTAATGTAGCAGCCTTCCGCTCGGAATGAATTCCTGCGGCACCATATACTGAGCATGGCCTGACAGCTGCAACTGCAGCAGTACAAGAAGGACCCCTTTCAGTACTCACTTCATTTTATTTTTGTTCAAGAACGCGAACAAACACGTTTTCTTGTACAGCAGATTGTGTGCCACAAATTGTCGGTTATTTTGGGATTTTGTAACAACGGAATACATCAAGGGATTCCTAAAACTTTCAATCAGTTCATATTTAGGCCACCAAGTAATATTAGGGATTCAGTATTACTAAGTTAGACGTAGATTTATCTAGTTCTTTTAGGTCTACCAAGGGCTCCAAAAGTGTATGGGTTACATGAGTTCGATTAACCACTAAGTAAAACTGCTTTTGCAAGCTTTCCAATCCGGGCATGTTAGTTCAAACGGAAACTCAACTTACTTGTACCCAGGGAATGAGGTGTGGTGAAAGAAAAGATGGTAATTAATTTGGTAGCTCTCTGTCGGAGGTATGGAGTCTTATCAACAAGGGATATAAACAGAGTGCAGGGAAATATTAATTTCCTGATTTAATGTGGTCCATGTCCGTGCACTATATTATACAAAAACACTAATCACCAACAAATGCACAAAGAGAGTTTTATCATCAATCGTAACACACTCCTACATGTTTCGACCCTGCTGGGTCATCTTCAGGGACAACTTTTTTGTTATCGTTACACTAATGTTGCACTTTATAGTTGAGTGAGAAGGTGCTGTTGACTGTGTACTGCGTTGTTTTTGGAGGCGTGAACTCTCTGCGGTCCCGGCCTGCAGGAACACATTAAATTTGTACGAGTTGGTGTTAATATATATTGTAGGAAGATAATGTTACGAAAAAAGACTGCCGGTTCATGATCCGATATAATTTTGTGAATAGGTACAAACTGCCGAATGAACGTACTGCTTCTATCTTCAAAGCGAGAGCAGCTAAAGAAGTGGTGGGCATGAGGGGATAACGGGACAGAAGTGGTGGGCATGAGGGGATAACGGTACAGAAGTGGCTTTACTTTTCTGAAACCTGAGATAGAAACATTAGTTTCCTCTTAAATGTTTGTAAATTCCTGCACGGCTACATGTCATATCAGCCCAAGAAAGCAGTGCGCTTCTCATTGGAAGAGGAAGTCGGAGACGTGGACTGAAAAGACTGAAAAGAGAATGACGGTGGAAAATAAAGCAGGAAAATAGAGAAATGAGATGTGACGAAGGAGAGGGAGTAAAAGGTTTAAGCAAAAGGAAGTACGAAGAAAAAGAAATTGCCGTTTCATATAAATTTATCCTGAAAGAATCCATAACTTTCTGTTGCCATATTCAAAATGAAGTAAGCTTAATATTTGCACGCCTTTATGTACCTACGGTATGGGATCTACTTTTCTCGCATATTTTATTTGAAACAAAATATTTACATATTACGTGTAAACAGAGTGCAAGGACAAGCCGAATCATAAGTGTGGCAATGTTTGCAAGTGCTTCGAAACGTCCCACAGTAAGTGGAGTTGTCTTATGTTCCGCATGTAACTGCTGCAAATCACAAGCATTAGTTTGTCAAGTGTGTGTATTCCAGAATTTTTTTCACTTCACTTTCTTAGCAGAAATGATAAATGTGTACGTAAACACAATAAGTGGAAAGTAATGTGGCGTATACGTGAGATTTCAGGGAGGAAGCAGGAAGTTATATCGTTCATTGGTTTGGACATTAATGAAACACAACTATGGTAATGCACGTGTTAATTGATGCTTAAAATTCCCTCCTTGCTAATGACTTGGGAGTTATAATCTCTAGTATAATCATGTTACGCGTCATGTAATCAGGCTGCAGTAAACTTACACGTTTGTAGCTTATATCAACGTCCCTGTAGACATATAAGCTAATGGAAATAGACGACTCTGGCATGGAGACCGTAATCCTCCAAAATTCACATTTATATAACGGGGTACGTTGCTACTAAGTTAGGTCCACGCAGCTGGTCATGAAGTGTGTTTCACTTATTAGAGCACAGATGTTCGTTACCTCGGTCACAAAATACGGTAATTCGATTTTGGCCTGAATCAGTTAAATCTAAGCCACGTGTTTCTACACATCTGTACGAAACCTTTCCATGGTGCCTACCACTCTGCATGAAGGTCTATGCATTAAAATCTTCTCGTGCTGTTTGCCCAGTAAAACCTTATGTACATACATATTACCTATGTAATGCGCGCTGTCTGCGGCCCCCTTCTTCTTTTCGTTTTACTATTATATTATTAACACTGCAAGAAGAGTACAAATTGTGAAGCACTTCACTGTGCAGTTTTCTCCGTGCCTCAATACTTTCTCCTTCTGAGGTCAAAATATCCGACATTTCGTGTTTTCTGGGTTCAAATATCCGGTGGTTGCTCCTTAAGAACCCGGAATATCTGACGCTTGTTCTTTATTAGGTCAAAACATTCAATACTTGCGCTCTTAGAAGTGAAAATATCCGATACTTTGTGTTAAGACCAATTATCCAGTACTTCGTCTTTTCCGTAGGCCGACAGATCTAATACACGTACATACGCTTTTTTAATCAAGATATTCTATGCTTGCTGTTTCCTAGCTTCAGATATCCTCCTCAACACTTATGCCTCATAAACATCTGTCTACTTTCTCTGAATATGAGTGAGCAAATTTCGCTCCCAGATAACATGATGAGTAATATAATTAAACTGCGGATTCTAGCTTTCAGGTTTCTATATACGAAGACGGAATTTAAAAATATTTTTAAGTGAATGGTATGAAGCAAGTCTGGAGTATGTTCTGCCCTTAATTCCGTTCCGAATATCATTTTTATGCTTTACATTTGTTCTCGAGTGCTTGAACTTCGCCACATCTACGGCGGATTTATTAGCTGTTCTCTTGTTACGGCTTTGTCCTACATTCTGCTGCTGAGATATGAATACGTTATTTTTAATTTTGTCTGTGTTTATTTGCACTCTATATTTGATGTGCAGTTTTATTTCAGAGCGCTTCTACAGATTCTGAGCTTAGTGAGCGTGGAGATTCATTGTGGCCCTAGTTTTACTGGCTAACACACAAGGTTATGACATCAGAAATACCACACGAGACTCTACTGAAAAGAGCTGACTGTAAAACTTGCGAATTCTCATTGCAGTGACTACTAACTATACTGTGTTCCGTGACGGCGCATTACGTAGTCTGGTAGGAACTGGTCGACGCTTAGAAAGGAAATGCTATCCCACACTGAGGTTAAAAGAGCTAATATGTTTTGCTAGCGGATTTGAAGCGCCTGGCATTTCAGTGGTTGTTGGTCCCTCTTCTGAATTTACAAATACGTAAGTTTTTGACTTGAAAAGTCTTTAAAACTTCCACCAAAATCAGGAGGACAAGACCAGAGTACCAACGGTTCTTGAATTAGTCACTTGTTCAAAATGCGTATTTCTTGTAATTTAAATATTTTCATATAAGCTGTTTACTATTTTCTTTCGTGTAAACAGAATGTTGGAGAAGAGAGTCCTGTATTGTACTTCCTTAATTTTTTTTACAAGGCAGTAACTTCCAATAAAAGCAGACAACGTTTAACATACTGTTTCATCACGCTGTGGGTCGTCTAGTAAGACTGACCAAATGCTGTCGCCAAAGACAAGCCGATCCCTACCACTTTATTTACAAATCTTGAGACGTGCAGTTTTAGACATTGGTTGTGTTTGACGAAAGACTCTTTCCCAAATAATTTTGAAATTAATTTCCAAGAAAATGTTTCATGGTTCTAGTTATTATTCTATATCTACCATGCATAATTCAGAAGCTGTAATGTTTCTATGTGAAGAGTAAAACAACCGCAAAACGCAACTACGTTTCGATTTAACTGCGTCAGTATCACATCAAACACTAGACGATCACATCCAGAAGTATGTCGTGGATGGGCAGGTAGTCGGCATGGGACAGATGGAAGACACAAAATTTTGTTCGCCACCTGAAATGAAGACCTGAATGTAGATGGAACAACAATATGAACACAGATATTTAAGGAAGCAGAGTGTGAGTCTGTGAACTGCATATATCCGTTCGTGATACGCACAAATGCTGCACTGTCAAGAACACGGGAATTACTCTTTTGTTAGGATCTGAGGCCGGACTCTGCTCTACATAATTAAAATGAACTATTAATATCATTGACAGAAATTTCGTTCAAATGTGTGCATTGAAACCGTCACAAATGTGACTTTATTTAGGTGTAACTGCAAGCACCGCTACTTTCGTAATGTGCAACTTTCATTGACTTAAGGTGCAAGTCGTCTGAGATGTAACGTTGCTTCTGTGGACAAGACTTTCCTAAAGTTTCGAAGGACCGTAATTCCTTCTTCTTCAGGAAATGCTTGACACTGAAGATGAAGGCACTGCCATATTTCGAAGTGCCGGGAACTAATCGCCCAATAACACAGAGTTACATGTCAGGGACTTACGTCTTCTTCAGTAACACCGCTGTGATAACCTCAAATCTCGTCCTGCAGTAGCTTACAGTAGTACATAGCAACGCCATCGATAATGATCAGAGGACTGAACTATGTCGGTCTATATAGAAGCGTCATATTTATCCGAACCTCTCCAAGGTCTCATAATTTAAGAACCCCTTAACGATACTGGTAGACGGCAGTGACGGCATGGTCCATTGCGTGGGTTTGCGGCGTCTTGCTTTTTGGGACTGCGGGTTCGAATCCCGCCGGGAGCATGGGTGTCTGTCTCTTTTAAGTGTTGTAATTTGTCACGTAGAGGTCTCTGAAACCGGCTGATCACCCGTCCAGAGCAGTCCTACCGAGTGTGGTGTGTTTATGATCGTGAAGCCTCGATAATGAGGATCATCAGGCCCACTAGGGGCTGCCGAGCCATGAAAGCAATAACGTTATTGTGTTACCTGTACAACCACCTGGTTTGCACCATGGAAATATCGCTCGCTGAGAGTTCTTGGTCAGCTCAGCTTTAAGCGTGTCGTCATAATCTCTTAACATTTGACGTATACACACAAGAGTCATCATATACATCTATGTTGCACGGCAGTTTGTGTTTTGGCAGATATAATGGGGCGCCTCAGGGACATTCACAGCAGTACCCGTTGCTGTTAGCGTGTTCACTAAACCAGATACCTCAGTGTTACGACATTTGGCGTGTTAACGTAGGATGATAATACCGAACGGTAATTGGAATAAGCACACCATAGAGAATGTTGCAGGTAACTGGAGACACAACACAGTGTTTCTGAAAATTTTGCATATGGCAGAAGGCTGAAAACAAATGACAGCCTCAAAACACATTGCATAACAAAGAATTAAATCATTGTTTAGGAATATACGTATTCCCATTTACGTGAACCCTATTTATGTTCGTTAATACTTACTTTTCAGCACAGTTCCCTTTCAAAATGGAAAATATGTGGATTTATGAGACAACCAAGGTCTCATTATGCTTCCGTATGTGTGTGTGTGTGTGTTTGAGCGCCCAACTCAACTTTACAGACAGCAGGCAGATTTTCATGAAACTTGGTATGAACATTTACCCATAGAAAGTCCCATCACGCCGTGGTTGTTACTTCAGTAGTGTCGTTAGTAAGAAAACAAAAGCGCAACATCTGAGGCTGCAGTGACAGTACTGCTACTCAGGTGATCTGAAATTTTCACATTGTTGTTGAAAATTACATTCTTCCGGGATACGAATGTAAACTGCAATCTTCAATACGGCTAGTTAATTTTGCCTCTGATGAGCTGGAAAGTAAAGCACATTGGAAAAATATACGAAAATGATTAAGTTCATATATTTTTAGAAACAATGCCGTCATCTTTCCGTGCACTATCTGAATCTCAGAGTTTAAAATATACAAAATTCTAATTTTGCCTGCTTATTCCTTTAGCTTAAAATTTAAAATTTCACATTCAGTCAAGGATGCAAAGCGGAGGTTTTTGGGAAAGCCAAAGTCGGCCGATGATTCAAGTCAACGATACAAGTATTTCTATAACTTTATTCACAAATTCCAGCTGACATTCCATTCAAAAGCCCATAAAACTTTTTTGACTCCCATGTACCTTGCTTAAAACACATGCATCTTAAAGCTCTTTGGGAAGAATCTTCTGCATGTGGGCCGATCAGCGTGTTTTGGAATATCTCGTGTATATCGTCCGATCGGATGCACACGATTTATTTTGCTCCTGTTACAGATAGTTACATGACGAAAATCAGTAGACAATATCGTGGTAGACGAAGAGTTGTGTTCTTGTGCCCTGCTATTATACTTTCTTTGAGAAGAGAAACATGCCAGGTCAGCAAGGAGAAAACCTAGGGGATTGTGGCCGAACAATATTTTGTGCAGGTGAAGGCATGCCTCTTTACAGGGAAGTATTTGCTTATGTATAAAGAAAATGATTTCAGAATTTCGTTAGCCGATCACAAGTGTAGCTTTGATAGGCAAACGTTAGATCTGTACTTTACTTAGGATGTATTGCTTCTCTTCGATGTCTATCATTTTGCCTTTCGCTGGCAATCCACCCAGAGCACATCTACTCAAAGAGGCCGAAGTGAAAAAATGAGATTTAATCGGAAACTCAGTATATTTCTGTAGACAAGTTGAAGATACATCTCGACAGACACATTTCGATATTTTAGTGACAACGTTTCAAATACTTAGATATTATTGGCGATGAAAACCCACACCAAAATTTTTCAAATATAAATCTGCAACATATACACATAGCATCGAGGATATTTTCCGAACTCTACTTCATTAATCAAAGACTGTAAATTCGGTTGGCATGAAGGGGTGTAAATATGCAGTTTAAAGTAATGACTGCGAAAGAAGTACTTTATTTAAAGGACTTTTATATATTTCCTAATGTTACTCCGAACGGTCTCACATTTCAGGATAAAGGTTGGTTTTGAACACAGTCCAAAATATTTGCACTTTTCTTAAATATTTCTGATGTAATGACCCATAACACTACTATAGTCGTTAATATTTGATGGCGAATCTGACAGGGCAGTGACTGAGGCGCTCATTGCCCACGCTTCATTAAACTGCAATTCACAAGTTACACATCCCAGACGTAACAGTCTGTGGCCGCTGTAGTTATCCTTGCAGAGGCTGTGAAGTTTGGTTTAATGAAGGGGAGTTCCGTATTGCGCGAAGTTAGGTTTTGTTCTAAATAAATGTTTAATTCTTTAAGCAAAATAGTGAGTTAAATGAAAAAAAATCTGTGTTACTGCAACAGAATCCTATCCTATCGCATATTTTCTGATGTACGGTAATTGGTGATTACGTTGAATGTTATGTAGCTTATAGCAATAAAAACAATTTTGTCAAGACAAATCTGATGAGTTTTATCTTTAGGAATACTGGCGTAGAGGGACCACAAAGAAGAGCTGTCATATCTACGTTATAGCTATATTGTTGAGTAGTTTTGCAGGTTTGTTTGAAGAGTTTGGAGGATGCGGTCAGTTTTCATTAAGGGCTATCACGGACCCTCCAATATAACAGGTTTCATAACCAGGGAATGAAATACAGATTGAAGATAAAATACCCAAGTTTTAAAACGTGCAGAATCCCCTGTTTATACAATTACCCTAAGGAAAATATTCCGCGCCCCTGATCTTCAGAGCAATGAATGTAACATGCTAGAAGATTTATGCAACTTTGTTTTTGTGTGGGTAACTTTTCTATTTTCGGCGAATTTTTTCGTAAACTTTAATATTCAGTATAACAAACTGGCTATTGTATCTTTGTAAATTTTGGCTAGGATGAAGTCAAATTCACAGAAATAATTTAATTTCCATAAATTTGTTAAAATCAGAGCAACAGATATTTAATTAGGCAGAGTCGCGTTTTCTAAGTAACACCAAATAGGGCACATATTACGTTCCTGAAACATTTCCTTGCGACAGTAATATTCCTTTTCCTACAGTGAATAAATACTGCACACTAATAGACTGTTTTAATCACTGATGTAACAGACGTCTACTTGCATAAGAAGACTTATTTCGTGTAAGTACCTTTAAGACTTCGCGTCTCTCAGAAAGTGCCACATAAGCCGTTCTTATATTTAAATTTCTGAAAGCCAAAACGGGGTTTCCTCGCTTTAGAACGAAGAAAAGTAGGTCTACTTAGGGGACGACATGTGTCGCCTTAACGGCCGTGCTGAGAAATGGCTGCACAAATGTAGGGAGTGTTCATTTTGTCATTCTCGAAGACATATTATCCAGTTCTCTATACACGTATATTCATTTGCATAAAAATGCATTTCCGCTGGCTTAAATCTCTCTGTGTAAGCAATAATCGCAGTCACTTAAAGGTCACATTGCCTTTCGTGCGACTGAACACCTGCAAAGCATTCTACTTATAATTCCCTTCCATCATGATTATAAAAACAGGGGGGTAGGATATGTATAGTGATAGAAGGTCTTAGGTTAAGACGGGGTACGAGGTTGTTGCTAGGAAACCTCAAAAGAACCCCCACTTGCGACGCCTAGATATAGAATGCAGGGTAATAATAAATACAAATTTGGTGTAATTTTGTGGAGGGGGGGGGGGTGAATTATCTCAGAGTGTGGTGCAGAGGTGGGCTGCTATAAACAAGACACAAAACCTTTCTTTTTTAAAATAAGCGGCAAATTTCGTGATCAGCTGAGCAACGGTGAGATTCTAAATTCGGACCACGCTCCATGTGGTCAGTTATGGCTGCTTCGTAAGGCCAAATATGAGTGTTACGGACAGCTGGAAAACATTTCAATAACTCAGGCATCTAATGTGGTGCTATTAGACCCTGCTGTAATTATACCAACTTTTGACCAATTCTGTACTTCAGTAAGCCTACCTGCTGCAGCATATTAAGTTACTATCCCACGGGAACATCACAGCAGTACCTGCATTGTTGCAGTTTCATATTGTACGAACCGTACTCTTTTGCATAGAACTGGTGACTAGAAACAGAAATAATAATTCCAAGTCCAATAGAAAGATTTAATTGCTATATGAAACCTGCATGCAGAGCGTAATTTGATAACTGCCTATTTGTAATGAATTCGTACATTTTTGTATTTGTTACCAAATATTTCATACCTGTAGTTAGGAAGTTAATTATTTAGATATCGGAAACGTCGATTGGAAGCGGCAGAGGAAATGAGACACATTTGTAAACAAATACGACATAAAGTGGTTTACAGCGAGTAATAAATTCCTTATTTGTTGTTTTTAACTGGAAGAGAGAAAGAAAACTTGCACTCTTAACGAACTGGTAAAAAAAAGCAATCTTTTTACAAATGTCATTCCAGCTGCTCCACGTTCTCCTTGTCTCTACCATTTAGAAACAATAAAATATTACACAAAATAATAAACACCAACTAATGCACCATAATATATATTATCTTTATTCGTAAAATCTCCTACATGTTTCGACCTTGCTGGGACATCTTCAGGGAGAATAATTTCTGGTACACTGTGTGCCTTAGGGCACATTCATACTTAACTGTATAAACGCAATCATAGTGTATCATAAACTATTCTCCCTGAAGATGGCCCAGCAGGGTCGAAACATATAGGACACTTTTACGAATAAAGATTATATACATTTTGGTGCATTAGTTGGTGTTTATTATTCCGTATGATACAGTGCACGGGCATGGAACACATTACAATGTTACACGTTACATTCAACCTAAACCTCTACAGCATGCTTTCCTTTATTCAGAAAAGAAAGCGAGCTTATGTGATTACCAAGGTCTATGTGTTTCTGTGCGCCTTTTGGTGATTAGCAGGATGAAATGACCAATTTTAACGGAAAATTATGAACTTTACACATTCTATGTTACCCCAATAACTTAAATTTTCTGTGCTAACAACACAGCAGGCCTGCGACCTTGCAATCCGGCGCGACACTACTGATATTGTATTTACAATTCTGAAATTATTTTATAGTTCATAAATTAAAATTTCTTTTTCACTAGTAACAATACCAAAGGCATAACAAAAGTGTTGTGCATGTTCAATTTTATTAGCCTGCTGAAGAGACACTAATGATATTTGGTACTTAAATATAAACAAAAGAGCTTGGAATCACTTAACTTGTGTGTTTACACATTATTTCTGCTCTAGCTCCGCCTTCACTCAAGGTAAATTCGGAACTCGCCTATTTCATAAAATTATCATTACAAAATTTCATAAAACTTATTGATTTCTACAAAATTCCTTTGGAGCCTCCTCGCCTAATAAACTCACAAATATAATCTTAAAGTAATTTTCTTGTTTAATGTGTTCCATGTCCGTGCACTATACTACACAAAAACACTAATCACCAACAAATGCACAAAGAGAGTTTTATCGTCAATTGTAACACACTCCTACATGTTTCGACCCTGCTGGGTCATCTTCAGGGAGAACTTTTTTTGTTATCGTTACACTAAGGTTGCACTTTATAGTTGAGTGCGATTGTGCTGTTGACTGTGTACTGGAGGCGTGAACTCTCTGCGGTCCCGGCCTGCATGCCACATTCTCACTCAACTATAAAGTGCAACCTTAGTGTAACGATAACAAAAGTGTTCTCCCTGAAGATGACCTAGCAGGGTCGAAACATGTGGGAGTGTGTTATGATTGATGATAAAGCTCTGTTTGTGCATTTGTTGGTGATTAGTGTTTTTGTAATTTTCTTGTTGTTACGTTAAGTGTCTCTTTTCCTCAACAGAAAATGGCGGTTGAAATCTGCGCCTGTGCCAAAAGGTGAAGCTTTAGCGTACAACGTAGCTAAATCCCGAAATTTGAAATTACACAATAATAAATTCAACTACTTGAATTTGATTCTCTGAGGGGTAAGGTGGCCGGTGCCTAAGGCTGACAGCCTTAACACAATCATGTGCCGACTGTCTTGAAATCTGGGAGTGTCAACCTCTTAGAATCCCCGGGGCCTGTCCAGATCTGAACAGGGATTGTTTTTACTTGTATCTTATGTCTTTGGTACGCTAGACTTTATGAGAGCTCGTTCGTGTTTCAAGAAAACTAACGTGAATGAAATGACGTGTGAGAAGCATAAAAAACACAATTCTTGTAAAATATTGCAATGCAAATTGACACCATATTGCGCTGGTGTACACTCAGTATCCAATTAAGATTGTTTCAGGAAATTAGTGTCTAAGACTCTGTGAAACATAAATCAGGAAATGCTTTCATAGAATATTGGCACATAGCGGTTCCTGTGGCCATAGGTTTACCTTTAGAACCACACATTAGAGCCGTATCAAAATTACAGCGCATTTATAGGTGGTAGTGATATTTTATTGTAGAGATATGCTGGCTTGTGCCAGTATTTGTTTCTAACGGACCTAGAACACACAGGAACAGGAAACTTTCCACACGATATTACATTGTATTATGCCAACCGTTAATTACTATAAAAAATGCTGCTTTAAAGCGCGATAGTTGCTTTGAGTTCTACATAAAATGAACTCGTGATATAAAGGTAATTTCTATCTGGAAATTGTATTCTGTATGGAAATGACCATAAATATTAAAATATTTAGATGTAATTTGGCATTAGCGATATCTCGAGATATATTTCTTGTCTGTAGAACACAGATCTTTAATTACATAGAATTTATGAATGTCCTTCAACACGGCTCGTTGTACCAGTTTATGGAGTGCGAGATGTTTTAAATCATGTAGCTCGTTGAGACCTGTACCTTCCTTGTAATATTGCAACGCAGTGAATTATTAAGAAATGGAAGACAAAACAATTAATTCTCAACCCACGCAGTGTGGTATATTATGTAACACGATTTACTTCCATTATGACGGAATCTACAACAGAAGTACAATAGAAGAAGTGTGGACCGCAAGACGAAGGAATGCCAATTGAAGCCGTGCGTAGAATGTCCCACTGCGCTGTGGTCTCATAAAACCTTATTTTTCGGCCTTTGGCCACAATTCAGAGCCGGAATAGCGTCGTCAGCATAGTGAATGAGCTACAGGCTAGACGTCTGGGGAGTCGCGGTTAAATTTTCAGCGGGAGAAAGAGTCTGTATCTTCTCCAAAACGTCGACAGAAACACTTGCACCCACCCAGCCTCGTCTGCATGGAGTACAGGAGGTTTGTTCATCCGGTGGTAAAGCGATCGGATCGTGGAACTGAGGAGTTGCATCTAGAGACGAGGTGCATAATGAGTGGATCTATTCCTCCACTTTACCTTTTTACACACTCATAGGGTGCACAGAAATTTACCTTTAGAGATGGGCCACACCTCATGAGCTTGAATAACTTGTAGTCCTATATATAAATCGATATGAAAATCGGACGCATTCCTTAGTAGCCTAACATAAATTTTAAGAATAATTGTGACATTGAAAGGAGCAAGAGAGATGATGATGATGATTATTATTACGATTGTAATGATGATATTATGACGATAATAATAATAATAATAATAATTATTAATATTTTTTTTACTTCTAAGCATTTAATTTTTATTTATTAATCAGCTGCTAGGCTGATTACAAGGAGATCACAAGTACAAGCAGATGGCAACAATAAACAAGAACAAGAGCACAGGCATGTTGACAAGAACATAAGAAAGCTTTACTTTTAAGCTGGTTCAGTAAAAGTTGAAGTTAAAAAAAGAAAAAAAGGTTATACATGATTAATTTTACAACGAGTAAATCGTGACCCTTGATAAGGTTATTTAAAAGATAACACAACACATGTGATCGCAGTCTCTGTTCGTCTGAGATGTTGCTTTGCATCACTAACTGCCTTTTCTACTGACGTTTTGAGACACCCTGTTTGTCTCATCTTCGCGAATCGAGTGGCAAACGTCAGGTATAGATCATCAACTGCTGCGGCGCAGCATCCCAGAAGAAAGGAGAATGAAGTGCACCGGTGTGAAAGCCTAAAATGTCAGAAGATACACGATTGATAAAAAATTATTTAAATATATCGGTGGTAATAATAATAATAACAATAATAATAACAACAATAATAAAGGATCGAACGCATGGCTGAAGGCTGGCGAATTCTTTCCGGAAGCTATTCTATTTGATAGGCATGCGGGATCGGTTTATTAGTACCAAGGACCGCAACAATACTAACGATGTCTGCAGAAAATGTCGACAGGAATCGGAAACCATTTAATGTATGACCGGTTAATGCCTTGCGTTAACTGAAGGTTAAGTCACCCAAAGCCACAGTCATGTAGCCAATATCGTCCTTCAAGAATTGGCTACAAAATGTGGGCTGTCAAAAGGAAACCCGTATTATGAACATGGTCAAAAATCTCTGTTCGAAAACTCATGTTAGGCACTATGATCTGACAGGTCTATAACAACAGACCACATAGGCATGCTTGAAAAAACCACCAAAGAAGCATATTCAATAGATGTAGCAATTCCTAACAGTCACAGGCTCCAGAGGACCTTCACTGTGAAGCTCCAGAAATATGCAGATCTACAAGAAGAGATAACAAGAATATGGCAACTGAACGCGTTTCTTATAGTACCATTTGTATCATCCACAACGGGCATTGCCTTAAAAGAGTCTAGGCGACAGGAAGTGCTCAATCTTCGCCCAGCTTTATGTTTGTTATACTAAATGCAGAACGCTTTTAGCATAAAAATGAATAAGAAGTGCTCGGTCAGTGATCCGTACTCTTTGAGTACCGCCTAAACCGTTGTGACTTCAGAATTCATAGCAGTAATAATAATAATAATAATAATAATAATAAAGGAGCAACTGGAACCATTTCAAAATCCTTTATAAAATACTTGAGCAGCATAAGAGGAAAGTACGATATCAAGGAACTGCAGAAAACAGCTATATTGGGCACAGCACACATACTGCGGAAAGTGCTAACGTAGAAGCACAAAAGAGTTTAATATTGAAGACAGCGTTATATACACCATTAACAGTACGCGCGGAATAGCTGCGACACTGTATACCCTAGAAACATGGTTTGTTTCAGGTATATAAGTGTGAATACCCTGCATAAAGGCGATAATAATAATAATAATAATAATAATAATAATAATAATAATAATAAAGGTGGTGGCACTAGTCTTTCTGATAGTGGTGATGGTGGCGCTTATGATGATGAAAAGAACAAGAAGAAAAATGAAAAGAAGACGAAATATATATTACAGTAACTGAGCTGAAGCTGTGGTAACAAATGTCACGCGATGCCCGTAATATAGGAGAGTTTCACTGTGCTCACATTTCACTGAAGCCACGTAATCTCGGGGAGTAATTTGCTGTTGGGCTTCATTTGATTTCATTGTCTTGCGCTGCGTCAGCGTCGAATATTTCTAATTACACGGCAAAAAGTGCTTGTTATCAAGAGGATAAATCAATGTCTGTTGGATTCCAACTTGCCACCAAGCCGAATGAACGCCACACCATTTGCAAGTAACGAATTCGTTACAGCGTGTAAACGAAAATAAAACTCGTTTTACGTTTTTTCCTCTTTGATTCACACGCTGTAATAACTGATGTGTTCTGTGACATAACTTCGACGGTTGTTAAAATGATTAGTAAGTACGGACACGGAAAGAGTATTCAGGCTTCACTCTGTTCTCCCAAAAGTGTAAAAGTGTGTTGTTGCTGTGCACTTCAACAGAAATGTTACATGTTATTGTTTGCGTATGGTGTCCTAAACCAGCCTGAACGTGACAATTTAATTCACTCTGTCTCTTGTCACAGTATGATTATTTTATGACGTAGTAACTTAGAAGTTAGGCAGCATCAAAGGAAAAAGCTGAGAGGATGATAGATGAAGATGTGTGGAAAAGCGAGGTAGCAGTTGTCGGAAATGTCTGCGTGACGTTACAAAATTCTCACTTGCTCTGGCCTATGTCCCGACGGTACTCGAACCATGTGCCTCCTATCACAAGTGAGAATCATTACCGCTTCTATAACCTCAACCATTTTTCTAGGTAGGAATATATTTGTAAAATATATCTTTATAGATATTTGAAAGTTTCCAGAGAAACTAAAAAATGCTTTATTTATAATGGGAACCCTGGCCATGGGGCCCACAATTTATTTCTTAAGCATTACTAGGAGGCTTGTCTTTTCTTACAACGTATCAGACACAGCGGCACTCTGCACTGTGCACAGCAAAAATCAAGCGCTTAAATTTAAAAGGAAGAGCAACACACGGATGGAGCCATATTTCCACTCATCTGCAGTGTCCATGTATTTATTTTTATGTGACTCCCACTGTTTAGCATTAATTACAGTTACTGCTGTAGCTATTTATTAAGCAAAGATACCAATCAATATAAGTCTTAATTTGAAGTAGCCAATGTATGGGTGTTATGACCTTCGCGACATATGTAAGATTTCGAGTGCAAAAGGAAAGTGAAAGCCGCAATTTGCATGAATATCCAACCCCTATCGCAGGCGTGCAGACAGGAGACTGGTGCTGACAGGGAAGTTGCCTACGTCTGTTCAGTCTGGCTATTAACATCAGTTTTTCCTTCGCGTACCTTGCTCACACAAATAGTTCATATATTTTCTGCAGGCAGATTTTTAAACCTCATATTTCAATGTTTCTTTCTGACGAACTTGTGAGACTAGAATTACGATGGAACGTGTTTCTGTTATTTTTCAATGATATGTTGTTTGTGGCAATTTAATTTAAAGCCTTTGTCTTGGAATTTGAATGTAAAGAATTTTATTTGACAAGTGCTTGTGTTCCTTATAATGCGCGCTTTCATATAAGAAATTCGAATTACTACTCTAGACCTTAGAGGGTTATTTTCAAGATCTGCCTTCTTCAATACGACTGCCGAAATACCGGTCGCATTCTTCTCGCCACGGACTCAATTAGGGATTGATCCTTTTCCTTCACCACGCGGCAGACATCAATCATGAGAAGAGTCATGCCTTACTTTGGTCTTCAGTGAAGAGCGTCAGATAGAAAGGCGAGCTGACAGTTGTGTGGGTTAACGCATCGAGAGGAGTATGTGGTAAAAGTAGGGTGTGTCCGCCTGCACTTTTTATTTAAGCCATGCGCATCTCAAACACACCTACATGTGCTGTACTTTTACTCTTCATCTCGTCTTACATGCGTTGGTGAAACGTCTTTCAGGGTACTGTGTATTATAATTAAGTTAATACTTACTGCATTACTTTTTACTGTACAGAGGGGCAAATGAAACCAAAAACTTTATACTGTTCATCTCCGTGTATTAAAATAAATTTCAGAAATGAAAACCAACTAAATGCACAATTTTGCACTGCTTTGTTGTTTTTTTTTCACTATTTTCTCACCATGTTTCGGCGAGCTGCCATCTCCAGGGAGGATACAACACATTATTATGCAAAACACATACACTTCTTAAAAAGTTAACTTTTTAAGAATATTTTGATTTTAATCTTGTGTTTTGCATAATAATGTGATGTATCCTCCCTGAAGATGGCAGCTCGCCGAAACATGTTGTTGGGAAAATAGTGAAAAAAACATAACAAAGCAGTGCAGAATCGTGCATTTAGTTTGTTTTCATTTCCGAAACCAAAAACCTTTAAGCCACTGTAAAGTAATCTGTACTCAATATGTGTTGTTATAAACAGCGTGTTATTTATTTTTTCTTAACTTGCGTATTTATTACGTGTTGTTAATGGTCGTTTATAATACGATTTACCGTTCCATTTCGTATCAGATCCTGGACAGGCTGGTTATTGTAGCTGCAGTGGCTATGTCCTGGCAAATCGCGTTCGATTTTGAGTGTTTTTCTTGATAATGGTGGCGGGTCGATAAACCACATTTCTATGCCTCCGTTCTCTTTCTGAAATGGGGGCTGTGTTGTGGTTTACCTGAAATGCCACAGAGTCCATGTTTCGTATAATCCTCACTCCTCCCGCCTCAATTTTCCGTTAACATTTCCAATTAGAGTAGACCATGTTTATGATTTTGGTATTTTGTATAAATATACGAATTTTTTAAATTTGAATTTAATTCGCCTTTTTAAAATTTAGAATACATAAAATCATTTTCTAGACATTACAATCTAGAGGCGTGTTCGAATAATAACTGCATTAAATAAATAGCAGAGACCTTAAAGTTTTGTTATAAAAATTTTCCTTCTGTTTCTCGCCATACTTTCTATCCAAATATTCTCCTCAGCACCTTTTCTCAGGCCACCAAATTGTGATATTTTAGAGCGAGAAGAGAACTTCGGGACTCACAAGAAATATAACGAAACTTTATTTAACGCTACTTACGTGGGCTGCAGACACAAAAACAACACTCTGAAATGAATAGCAGCAAATATTTTCCAGACTTATTCTGCTCTTGAAGATTTATGTCTTCTCAGATATGACGCCATATTTGGTTCCTGTCAAGCGGTGATGTTCAGTTACCTACTATACTGCGTAACATCCCACGCAACCGCAGTCCTTACATTCACCACAGTGACAATCTCAAATACCGTTCAATTTGTTCTTAATATTCTCGCAAACGTAATTTTGAAATATACTCTTAGGTTCTGAACAAGCTTGACATCTTAAAACGCCAACAAATAAAGTGACTTCAGCTTAAATACAGTACGACCTTATTACGAAACGTATATAAGTTTGAAGAACAAAAATTCTGACATATGGAACAGGTGTTACAAATTGAATATATTCTGTGACGTACTTCTCCATGTCTCCTTTAAGGAAAAAGAATTTTAGGTTTTCCCAGCTTAAGACACATTTCATATTTTTAAAGTTATAGCTACTACCCATAAGGTAAATATTTGTTTCATTGACCTGAGACAGCATGCATATCAAGAAGAGGGAATGAGATTATTTGTAAGAAATATACCTCGTGTTAACACTGGAGTGGGTAATAAGCCTCGGAATATAATTTCAAACAAATCTTTAAATAACTAAATTTTTAGACAACGGTTGCAAGCCTATGTATGGTCAGGATATTTCCCGTGCTCTTTAAATAAAAATGTCTATAACATACATTTCCGTAATATCTTATTTGAAGTGTACATCTATGTTTTGTATTGTGACTGAAATAAGGAAAGCTTCAACTAGGGAAACCAACAGGTTTGTTACAACTAATGAAGGTTTTCGCGATTAGATACGATACTGAGGCAGTTACTTGCCCTTTTATGTATCCAAACTTGTATACATATGGTCCTTTTTTTTCATATTTTTACAGAGGATCATCATATTCAGTGGATCTTGAAGTTTCATAACAGGAAGTTCTAGATAGAGAAACCGTCTATCTCTGCACGTCATTCATACAACAAAAAAATTCTAAGGCTTGCGTCATAAAGCTTTTAACTAAACTGAAAATTAGACGATAAAAATCGTAACGAAAACATGCTGTGTTAGGCTTGTGTTCTTGTTTATAATGAGGTATTACGTGAGCAAACGCAGAGGGCAGTATAACTTACAGGGTGAGCAAGATTTTAAACTGTGTTGTCGAGAGCTGTATGCCTTTTAGCAGGGTAGCTAGGCCATGTGTAAAAATATCGTCACGTTGACGTCTCCAGACACGCGGAGCTGTCAGCAAACCAGCCCGCATGGTCTCTGACGGAAATTTTTGTAAGGCTATTAAACCAAATTTTCTGCACAGCCGAAATTCTGTACCTTAGTAAAAACAACCGCACAATAGATCCATGCAGAGAAGTCTGTTTCTCCCTGTATAGGATTTAGAACCAATTTCCAGAGCCCATCTCTTTCCAAGAAAGCGGTTGGGCCTACAGAAGACTCAGCTTCCAGAAGTGGAAAGTGAGGTTATTGGCTATTGTGACGTTTGCAGGCAACCGGAACCTCAAGAGCTGAGCTAAACAATTTGCTACTTTGGCTCTTGTGTCTGACTTGAGACGAAGGAAACGCAAACATATTGAATTTCCGAGGCAGAAGTGTAGCCTTTTCGACGGCGTTGATGGAGGAGCCAAATTTTGAGCATTCAAGTTTGTAATTTTATATTAATTAAAGAGAGGAACTTTGATGTGAAATGGTCCGGAAAAAGGCAGGCTGTAATTAGTGGGGGGTGGAAGGGTACAGTAAATATGAGCTTCTAGAGGCAATGAGGTCGTAAGGAATTAGATTATGTAAACGTAATCGGGTCTGAACTGACTCTGTAGTTCTTATGTTTCTTACTACAAAGTAACGATCAATGAACTGCATAACTTTATCAATACAAAATTCAAATTTACTTTCCAAAAATATTTATATCTAAATACGAACCAAAAGAACATTGGACATGAAAAAAGAAAAACTTTGTGGAATGAATTCCATTCTGGCACACTTCCCAGCATCATGGTTTGACCCACAAATCCTTGTGTTATCGCATACTTCTTCGGGTGGGTAATAACTTCCGAATGGTCATTTTTATAATTTAAGTAACACAGGGAATATTTGTGAAAGGCGGTTCTTTCTGTTTGATCTCCTGATTGTCGTAGTGAGGTCAGACCCCTTGACACCCTTCTTGGCATTGTATATGGCAGGGGCAACGTGCCAACCACAATGTGGCTTTTGGGCTGCAGCCAGAACTAAGCACTAAAGGTAGCGTGTTTACTGCGTCTAAGATTAGATAGCTATACCGCAAAGCACAGGGGTGACCATTATATGCTAGGAAATTTAAAATTTCAAAAGCCTCATTTTTGTCGAAACATTTCCATTTTCATAAGACATAAATGTATCTCCTGACTACAAAGACATAAAAAATTGTAAATTATGTGGTTTTTTTTCATATCGAAAACGCGTTTCTGATAATATGGCTGCAGAAATTACCCTCTTTAATTAATGGCTCCGCCAAAATCCTGTCTGGAACTTGGTTAGGCTATTCTTCTCTAAGCAGCTGGAATTTTCGCGACAGGTAAAATTCATATTTTCGGCTTTTGTATTATGACACTCTGGTACCCAGATTTTACTAGAGCAAGCTGTGCAAGAATGTGCTGTTGAATGCGTACTGGAGGCGTGAAGTCCCTGCGGTCCCGGCCTGCAGGCCACATTCTCACTCAACTATAAAGTGCAACCTTAGTGTAACGATAACAAAAATTTCTCCCAGAAGACGACCCAGCAGGGTCGAAACATGTAGGAGTGTGTTACTATTGATGATAAAACTCTCTTTGTGCATTTGTTGGTGATTAGTGTTTTTGTATAATATAGTGCACGGACATGGAACACATTAAATTAGGTACTGAGTATTTGGTCTCCCCTTTGACGAAAACATGGTGAATATTCCGTGATATAGCCAGTATTAATAGGAAGCAAGCAGTGGTCTCATCGGCTTCAATTTAAATTCAGACTACGTATGAAAAAAATCGTGTGGTATTCTACGTAAAAAGTATTTGTAAAGAAGCGGAATTGTTGTGTTGTACATAAAACAATTTCAAAACTCCCACAGGACATAATATTTCTGGCATATTCTTTCTATCATGTGTTGTACGTGAATACTCTCAATTCAGTCTTTTGTTTTTCCTGTGGGATGATAGCTAATGATCGTAAACTCATTCTCCTCTTTCCTCAGCAGCGCCTTTCTTCATGT
The DNA here is from genome assembly GCA_013340265.1 of Coptotermes formosanus. Lineage (NCBI taxonomy): Eukaryota > Metazoa > Arthropoda > Insecta > Blattodea > Rhinotermitidae > Coptotermes > Coptotermes formosanus. Next base: position 1,418,236 of record BLKM01000350.1, on the reverse strand, counting down.
GCAGTACTTATATCCCAAAATATAGATATCCTACTTCCAGCAGTACGTGTTTCGTATAAGGTGTTTATATCATTAATTGATTCTTATGCTTCAGTTTATACGTGACAGAAAACACAGCCTCTTTTTATTGCAAAGGTCAGTAACATAAATATACGTAGCTGCGGTTAAGATACGGACATGGCAGTGATATTCAAGTTACTCGTTCAGTAATCATTATGAAGTAAGGAGTTGAGTTGCGTTGGTACACTCAACGAAATCCCGACGTTTCGGAAGTGTATCATTACGAAGTCGGGAGTTGCGTCTCGTGGGTACACTTAACGAAATCCGACGTTTCTGAAGTTTATCATTATGAGGTCAGGAGTTGAGTCTTGTGAGTACACTTAACAAAATCCGACGTTTCGGGAATGTTATCTTCAAGAGTTAGAACTGATGTGATTCAGGGGTTATCCACAAGTGCTTGGCATAGTCTCGTTAAAGGGAATATTTCAATCCAAACACACTTTTTTGTCATACTGACAGACTTAACTAAGTTACGGAACACATTAGATCAGCGCTTAGACAGATGACCGTTTGAAGTTAGTCTACGTCACAGCCACGCTAAGCAACATTGACCTCTGTCACTTGTGGGATTAGTGAGCGGCTTGACTCTGCCCATTCGTGCCCCTTTGACACGATACCGACTAATGAGCGCATAGCTCCATTAGAGCCAATTTACATATCGGCTGTAATATGCGTGTTATTCCATCAGTCCCTTATGATAGACACAGGGAACTTCTCCAAAGCATCCAAGTTTTATTCCGTACTGTTTCATCACCCGACAAGCTGTCATTGCATTCAGTCGAAGCGAATAATTCAGACTCAAGTAAGCAAAGACTAAACTGACAGAGGATCACATTCTCTAGGGCAGAGAGCATACCTGACGAGAAGATCGTGTATGCTCTCTTTGCTCCCCAGAGAATGTGAGCTTTTACGTACGTTTTCTTATTTCTTTTCGTGTTACGTATTTTATGGAGAGCAAAATTCATAAATCTCTGCAAAGCATTAAGTTGAAGCGTGAATTACTTCCTTTAAAAAAAATCAGTCTAAAAATGAATTACAGCTGATCCCCCTATGAAAAATCACAATTTAATTACGCATAATTGTAGTCATGTAGCTTTCTATCTGTCTTAAAAGCAATATATGGAAATACTTGTACAGCAGGTTTCGCTTAGACGGTTTATGTTACTTTTCCAGTAACATAATAGAAGATTCATTACACAATTAAAGAGGTTTAGAAGAACGTCGATTTGCTCGCCCTTGTTGGTTCTTAAAGCACTGCATAGTTGACGGCGTAGAAGTATCATTTACCTCAATGTAGACCGTTTCAGTAGCCCAATATTAAGAACACAGCAAAATATTTTGTATTTTCTTAATTTTCTACTACACGCATACTTCGGATTCGCAGCCTTTATCAAGGATAAGTGTATTGAACCCTCACGGGCAGTATTTAATTGTTACACGGTACACAATTTTTATATTGCTATTGTATGTATTATGTCAAAATATGCTTCGATTTAAAAAGCACTTATTACCACAGAATACATTGCTGGTGTGTAGAAACATTGAAATGTGGCTTAGTTTTTAACAGACATTCCATTACAAAACAACAAATATTGTTTAACTTTATTACAGTTTAAAGGGTTAACTTTCAATACGATTCCTTTAAATAAGAAAAATCCTGTCTCTTAACTCATGTTCCTCGTTCTTATTCCCATGGAAAAGTGTAGCAAGTACCACCTTAGTCCAGCTTTAGTCTCTATTGTCACTGATTACAACTGCTACATTTTTAATACTAGTACTGTACGTACTTAATGGACGCTTATTTATATCCTTATTTACAAGCAGACTGTTTCGTCGTTTGATATACAATTTGTATTTTGATCACACAGCACAAATGTTTCTCTTACAAACATTTAATACTTGAGTAGTAGGAATGCTACTTAATCATAAATGAGGTAAATTAATTAAATATACGTGATCGAAGGTAATGATTTCTTTATTGCTACAACTTATCCTGTACTCTTCCTTGTAGTTGAAATAAGAAGATTAGGATGACGTACCTTTGGTGTATGTATAAAGGTAACTATATATATATATATATGTAAATAATTTTGTTCAGAAAAACTTGTGGAAAATTGCTACTTCGACAAATGTGCTTCATGAAGGCAGCAGGTTCCCTTAAAATAAAATTCCTAGAAGAACGGCCTGTTGCGACACACACTCATTTAACACAAATTATCTTTCACCTCACTTCCTGTAAATATTGAATATTGAACAAGCTGACCGACGTTTAGGCGGAAATTGCTTCGACCATATCCAGGATGGAGGCAGCAGGGTGTTTCGAAATTTAAATAATTTATGCCAGACTTAACCACCTGCCATCCCAGATGAGTGTATTCATCTCACTGAAACTCTGACAGGTTTTATACGATACGGAATGTTTGAATAAGTTCATAGCTCCTGCCCTTCTTGTACGAGCTACGACTTTTAGCGCTATGTTTTTAAATATGCATCTATTAATGATGTGTCGGAAAGTAAATTCCTTTTTATTTTTATTTCCTCGGAAGTTTAACTAGCTTCATCTGCCTTTATTTAGAGGGTTCTAAATTGTTGATCATTCAATATGGTGTTTATATTTTAAACAATATAAGCTTGCTGATCGCTGTGAAGTCATGTACTGGTTGCGTTTCATTGTTAGAAGCCATTCACAAGATTAACTGCGAGGAAATCGAAAGATGATGTGTTGGAAATTTCGAAGAAAGCTATGTTCATGTATGCCAGAGTATTATACGCCTCTCGACTTTAGATACTGCAAAAGCAAACACATCTTATCAGTTATTTCAGCCAGTAACCCAGCCGCGACTGAAGCCAGGTACCTCTCAAATAAATGCGAATGTTTTGTCTGTTAATACCACCAATATACAGGCATTAAAAGCCCTAAATTAGAAAACCTTCAATGACCATACTATACAAAGGAATTCGATAATTTCATTCTTAGCCTACTTGAAAGGTTGCTAGATTCTCACTCAGAGAGTCAAGATAATCCCAGCCTTCATAAAGGGGATAGCAACTGATACGTTTTCAGAAGCCAGAGCTGAATTTATTTGGAGCCAGAAAAATCAAGTTTCATCCTAGCGACATATTTGCTTCGACCGTTACATATTTTAACCTATTTTCTAGGCCAATGGTTTCAAAGTGATACCTGTAATTGTGGCTTTATGCCTGATACTCCATATTCTTTTTTTTTTAAATTTTTCCCATGTCATGTCCACCTCACGCTGGAAGACACAACTGAAAACAGATTTGTGCTCTATTTGAAAACCACTCTTAGAGTACACTATTGTGTAGGATATGCTGCACAGCTCAAGGCATGTATCTAGAAGTCCTCAAGAATGAAGAGTGGCGAAGTGAAGTGGTGTAAATCTCTTGGACTGTAATACGACATTGAGTTGTGAAGTGACTTTCCCTGAGTGGCCCTGAACTCCAAGTTAAGAAGAAAAAGGAACGCATTTCCATATCACGGGCAAATATGTTGCCTGAAGGAGTCTGTCCAGGAAATACGCGGGGGACCCATCATACGGAAGGCTATAGAAGCAAACTGCACTTAAATGTGCCACGTCAGAGGACATTGCATTAAACCTAAAACTACAAACTGATGCAACAGAGAGTAATAAAGCAGTGTGTTTAGAATTCTATACCAGAAGGAATTTGTACGTTACACAATATCAGCCGGGATAGCATAATATGTATAGCGACTCGCTACCGACTGGACGGTCAGGGAATCGAGTTCTGGTGGGGCGAGGTTTTCCGCACCCATACAGATTGGCCCTGGGGCCTATCCTGCCTCCGGACCTTTTTCCGGGGGCAAAGCGGCCGGTGCGTGGCGTTGACCCACCACCGCCACCTAGCGCTGTAGTTAAAGAAAGAGTAGAACTATAACTCTACTGCATTCTTGGCCTTCACGGCCTTTTCTAGGGTGAAAGTTTATACAGTACCAGCTAGCACAGCAAGCACACCTATCTGGTATTAGTTTTAATTACAAGGTACTTATAACTCTCTAGTAACACAACTGTTTAGTATGTGTTGACAAAGAATAACACGACTACATGTTTCGACCATTACGTGGTTACCTTCAGGTATTAAAGTACATAAAACTGGAATTACAGTTGCAAGGTCGGTTTGTATGAGCAGATTGGGAGCTCAGTTTCTGGATGTTGCAGTATGCATGTCTCAGTCAACCCACATACAATTATCAATTATCTGGCAACAGCAATTTTAATATCGTGTAGTCAAAGACGTGAAGATGACCACCTAGTGGTTGGAGCATACGGCCGTTTTATCCTTCGCTGATACGTAAGAAATAGTTGCGTTGATGGCGAGTGCTGACTACTTTGCAATATATACAAACAAAAGGGATCTTCAGCGTAAACATTAGTTTTAATGTTATCCGACTGGTCCAAGTGTTCCCTACTGACAGACTTTATTAGCAAGTACGGTGGACACATTACACCTTATTCCTAATTGATCACTCGACGCTATTCTCTCATTTGAATCTGTTACTGTTGCAGCTAAGAACCGTTATCAGGCCGAAATAAACAGGAGCAAAGAAACTGCCGTGAAGGTGTAAGCTGTGTTACAGTCCAGCTCCAAAATTACACAGGCAGCGTCCCACTGTAAGTGTTTTGCCTAAACATCACGAATATTTGTTTGCCACAGGTGTGTCGTGGAACTCATATTCACGTGGTGACAGCTGCGTCAACCACAGGCATACAGCCTTCCTATCGTATGTGGTCCATATTGCCTTCTCGCAATATCTGTTCACGTGTTGCCGTGCTAACAACAGCGAAAGGTTGTCTTGGCATGCGACATTTAAATCAAGTACAAAGCCGTCAAAACATGTATGTAGTGCGATAACGGCCGTTATATACAATCAAATGATAATATTTTCAGTTGCCCGGTATTTTACGCTAAGCAATGTGCGACAAATTACTTTTGAACAAATTTCACGTTATAGGAAGGTTAAAATAGTCTCTTCTCTCTCTCTCGCTCTCTGCTCATAAAAGCGTCTCCCACCCGCCGTCTTGTTTGCCTTCAGTATAGGTTCGGTTAATGAAATTACTCTTTGACACATTTCCCCATTCCGCTGCTTGCCAAAGTGCTTACCCGTGCTTAGAGTCAAAAAACACGTTCTCAAGTATCTAATTACTATTTACAAATTTTAATAATCTTTCTTCTCCACTTATCCTACATCACAGTCATTCTTAGCCATGAGAATTGTATGAGAAAACCTAGAGAGGCAAAGAGGAGAAGCGACGCAAGTGTTAATATACGTATTGTAACACCCTTTAATCTAATCAAAGAAAAGTGATGTTTTTGTGGTAAAGTTTTTCATTCCTTGTTCAGCTTTCCAGAGACGGCGGGATAGAAGAATATTAAGGATTTGCTTTATATATCGCATGTGTTAACATTTTCCATGTATATAAAGAATATTATTTCATTGACGTCTGGCTGTGAATCTCACAGAAATTTACTAAGGCTGAAGGGAAATTTATAACATCCCTCTTCGGAGAAGAAGTATTGTTTGTGACTCTATTATATGGGTAGACTGAAAGCTTAAAGTATCAGTGCAGCCGACATATCTATACACAACGTGACAAATAATTTAATCCGAATTTCAAAAAAAAAAAAGGAAAAAAGAAAAGAAACTTAGTGGAGAGGAAATAACGTGGAGAGTAGTAATAATTACAGAATTTATGGTACACGGAAAACAGCTCTTTATGGAAAATTTCTGCATATTAACTTACTGTACCCACATTTGTAACAGAATGACTCGAAAATTTAATGAATAATCAGCCTCTTTTCCGCATAATCTTTAGCTGCTGCTTGCAATTTTATTGTTTTTTCTAAGCCCAAATTCGAGGTCAGTAACATCCATGCAATGAAAATAATACAAAAGGAAGAATCTTTTTTCCATTTTTTTTATTCAACCAATACATTACACAATCTAAATTTAAGGCCGTGTTTTTTGTTAGATGTTTTTGTTAGCCTGAAAACTGGCATTTTGCAGCTTTTCAAAATCATTATTTCCTCTTCACGTCTTATGCAACTGAAAATGCCCAGAAAGCCCCTTTCCCACTGTTCTAGTCTTATTAGCCAGTTATATGAATAGCTCCACGATAATAAGGCACACGTCGTTACGTAAAATTTTTTAAACTAATTTTTATGTTTTTTTTGTGAGAAGGCTGAAGTAGTTGTTAACAAGAGCTTGTTTACATAAACTGTGTGAGAAAAGAGAAGTTTATGGAACACGCGATTATAACCGTGCTCTTAATTGACATATGTCTGAACAATTCGTGTCAGAGAGAGACTGGTTTTGTGGAATATCCGGTATTAACAATGCGCTTACATGCGAAGAGATTTTGTCATAAACAAAAAAAGTAAGAATACTGGGACAGCAGATGGCAACAGTGTATTCACATGTACAGGGACATTTGCAGTAACAAACAAAGATTTTCTGTAAAACCTAGTATTAACCTGCCTTACATTTGAAAAACGTTTTGGAATTTCTGCAGTCGGATAAGTGTGGGTGCAGCAGCTATGGACACTCTGATATCATATTGGTTTCCGTGATCAGTGGTCTTGGTAGTGAATCCTGGGCAAGATGACGCCTCTCTTTCGCTTCAAATAATAATTACCAAAGTTTCTGACATTCAGAAAAATTTCTTAATATTTGGCCCACTGTTCCTCGAATCTCGTCTACTTTTCTTTTACACTACACTTAATTAAATACTTTTCTGTGTAACTGACTTCATGGATCGGGCAGTTTTTTAAATATTTGTATATTATCGGCTGGGAAATAAACTTCCGTCTTTATGGAACCTTAGGCACTTTCTTATATTCAAACACCCCTTGCTTCCCCTATCTTTAGTTAAATCAGTTTCTCTCTGATAAAACCTGTGTACATTCATGCCAGAGAGTATTAGCATAAGTATGGCAAAGAAGGAAACAAAGAGCTAAATATGCATAAACCGGAACATAATGCAACTAATTTAAAAGCAACATTACCTATTGTGTGTGTGCCGGAGAAGGGGGGCAAACCATTCAAGGTCATGATAATACAACACGTCCCAACAATTACGTCGTTGAAGTTACTGCCATCACAGGGCCAAATTTTGAAGATCTATAGTGCAAAATATTTGTGGTACTGTCATATAGGTATAGGATTCTGCAGGGAGCAGCACCTGTGAAAGTTAGTTGCTTACATGTCATTTATTTATGGTTTATTTCATCACACGTAAATTGCGTCAATGATAGGATGGGTTGTGAATTGAGAAAAATCTGAGTGAAAGCGGACGTGATGAAATTTGACGTACTATCCCAGATCTTGGAAAAACTGAGAAAAACCGCGAAACGTCTCTGTATGAACAGCCTGCCTCCTAGCTGAGACAACCCGTGACTTTCCGAATGAGATATCAAAGACGACGTTGTGCAAGACTGTACAAGGGAGCAAGTATTATGGATATAAATTGTGGCCAAGAGTAACACCGAAATGTTAAAAATTCGGACTAGTTGGCTTTGTCTCATGAGTTGGGCAGAACTCGTTCATTTTACTATTACAGGATGTATCAGACACTTCTGTCCATCTTGCTTTTTTCGGGCCTGGTTTGGGATAAGCTCGAAACAACGCCGCAGGTGGGCTGTCCATTTGTTCCCCACGGGAGCTCTTCCCCACCTTTGGCTGCTGCGCTGAATCATCACGCACTATGAAATGTTCACATAATTGATCTGTACGTTACACCAAGGCAGAACTGGCACATGAAGCGCAAACAGCAAGTAATTAATGTTGGTGTCAAAGAAATTTATTTATGAATTAAGGCAGCGACGTTAGGAATTAACGCTTAACTAAAGTAACAAAAAGAAATGTGTCAACAACAGCAATAAATTCATTGTAAAAGTAAAAAAATAGAATTTTAAACAACAACACCCAAACTTCACTACTTAACGTTGCTAGATTACCATTACATAAATATTACAAAAACCTGCCCGGACACTATGCATTAAGTCGGAGGGCTGCGGTTTGAGAACCACTGCTCGGGAACTTTTTGAAAGTGATTGATTTGACGCGCTCACCAATCTGACGCTTTTACCAACTACGTAACGGTTCCTTTACAAGTCACCTTTCATTAGCTGCTAATCGAGTTCTTCGCCTTTCTGCGTTCCTACTCTGATCTCCTTCAAACACCATTTTACTTGTCCCCGTTTTCGGGATTTCCGCTCGTGGGTCAGAACATTTATTCAGCGTCTCTTTCGGCACACGGGGTTGTCCCACAGATGTTTATTATAAGACAGGAAACGAGGAAATCACCCTCCTACTCAATGGTTATAAGGGGCGTTCTTCCTGTTGGTAAAACGGCCGGGGCGCAAAGCTGACCACTTACATCCACCTAGTGCTAGGGTTAAGAATAAGTGGAGCTGTACAATTGTATCTCGCATGTGCCTTCACGGCGTGCACAGAAACAAGATTTTACTTTACCTCTATTAGGTTAATTTCACGAAACCAGAGTAAAGACAGGGGTTTGTTAAAGAAGATCCGTGCTAGAGAGGTTTGGGGTTCGTCTCTCGGCTAACAGACCCTTTTTCTCCCTAAGCTTTGCAGTTGGTTTCCTCCGTTGCTCTAGGAAATTGCAGCAATAATAATACCGCTTCCATCCATAGGAATCTGTTAATTCCAATATATTTTTCAAACATCGGTGCTGCATAATTTTAAATTCAGAAAACTTCATCAAATAAATAAACATACGAAAAGCATTAATGGGCTAAATAACAAATACCCCAACATTGCTTAGCTTCTTCCTTCGAAAGTTCATTGCAGGTCAAGAGGTCATGGTACTTTTTCTTTACTGGGTTCGAACACTGTTCATATCTTTATAAATCAAATCACAGCAAGACACTAGGGATCAGTTGAATTCAATCCAAATCCTTGCCTTAGGTCTATATTTCTTGAACTTCCGTTTCAGTGTTCATATCCCACATATCGCTGTCCATTGGTCTCACTCCATGCCACCTTCTAACACATTTGTGCGTATTTCTTACCGTCACATGCTTGCAACATGTCAGGTCCATCCCGTATAACTTCGTTCTTCCCCACCAAAGTGCTTAGAGTGTAGAATATGAAGGCCCTCAATGTGTGATTTTTCCTTTCCCAGGTTACTTCCATTTTCTTATGTCTAAACGTTTTCTCAGTAAGACGCTTTCTTCTTTAAACCAAGCACCTCCTCGCGCGTCACTCATCACCGTTGAAAGCCCAGGTGAATGCGCCTGTTACAGGCTGTTATAGCCCCACTCTCCTTCTTGAATTTCAGCTTCTTGAGGGGACACTGTGCCGTTTCTGGCATGTAAAGCGGAAACATCACATTTTGGTGTTGGTGAAAGAGCAAAAGGAAGTTCTGAGAATATATATATATATATATATATATATATGCGGAAACTTCTCGTTTTATAAAGTTTTCGTACGAAAGGTGATACACATAAAGGTAGGCCCAGTATTAGGCGGCATTAAGTACGTTTTCTCACTGCACGAATTGGACCAACCTTCACTTGAGGCTACTAGCTTGTTTTCTTTTAAATTTCATAACTCTACCCAAGAATGATTTAAAAAAAATTGGTTTAATCTCAGTTATTTTTGTCAGCATTATGAAATGTAGCCTATTCAGTGACATATTTGCAAAGGAAATTTTCTGTACGAAAATTTCAGTCGCTCCTTGAAAGAAAAACAAGAACGTCAAAAACAATTTGCCTGAAGAACCTTGAATCTGTAAATGTACAAAACGTTGGTGGTACTGAGTTTCCAAGAATTTGATTTAGAAGGAAAATACTTGTCACAAGCATGTATGGATTTATTCTTATTGATGCCAAAGTGAGTGGAAACGGAACTTATGCGTATTGGAATAGACTATAGGGGGAAAAGCAATGAAGGAAGAAAGAGAGGAAAGAAAAAAGAGTCAAAAGAAATGTAAGGGAAAATGAGAGAAATGAGGGAGGACTAAAAAAGCAACAGATAATATTACCCTTACGTAGTGTTGATTATGCTGAGGCATGTCATAGGACAAAGTGCATGGATTGCATTGTCAATAAGCCGACGTTTGTATAGAATATGAACTTGTAAACAGAATGTCAATTTCAAAAAAAAGAAACAAAATATTTGTGCCCATCGAAATTCCATTATGGGCAGGTAGTACCGTAACTAGTTACACTAATTCTAACACTTTCCATTAATCCCGTATTATGTGCGATTTGTCGTGAGGCAGCCTTCAGGTCAACCTGCCAAGCATTTCCTCTAGCCGTTCCCAGAACACTGTGCTGGTGACAGTAACGATGTTGACGGTGCCATCATGCTTGTTTGACTGCAGGCTAGTCTCTTGACACTGCAACATAGAAAGGGTCTGTTGCGGTGCTACTATTGTGTTTCTGTAGAAGCTTGTTATGTGGATCGCTCGTTACAGTAGTACGGTGTTGTCCACTGTCTCAGATTTCGTTTTATCTCTGAAATATGTCACTAAAAATAGGAAGGAATACGCTTTATTTCTCTAGGCTGCCTAAGGACGTTTACGTCAGCGAGTGGGTTACATGTATAGTTGCTTTTAGTCTTCACTTATAATACCAAAGTTATGCATTTGTATAACAATCTCTGTATTGGTTCGCTTGGGACTGCGCGCTTGTATTGTCCTAACAAACCTACGGCGTTGAGCCGTTTTGAGCACGCAATCAGAAGCGATTACAAAGCATTCCTGGACATATCTCTATGCAGTCATCATTAGCACGCTGATGGTATGCAAGCAGAAATGCAATATTGACATTCAATCGCGTTTCATACCACCAATTAAGGTATAGCGTTAGTAACAGTGTGTAATTCAACTACGGGATGCCGCAGTTCCACTATTCACCTTTTCCTCTCCATGCAGGAAGTTTTAAGAAAACAAGTTTTGTACGGAGTAGTTCGTGTTGCGGAACCCAGTTTTTCTTAGCGTGTGTTGAAGTAAGCATGAATTAAAAATAGACAAATATGAGCATAAATACGAAATAATAAACACCAACTAATGCACCAAAGATATATAATTTTTATTCGTGAAAGTCTCCTACATGTTTCAACCCTGCTGGGCCATCTTCAGGGAGAACAGCTTTGATACACTATGGTTGCTTTTATACAGTTGAGTATGAATGTGCCCTAGCTTTCATCCTCCGTTTGAGACGTATCGTGTACTGTCCGCGGTCTGTGTATGTGCCCTAGGTTTCATCCTCCGTTTGAGAGGTATCGTGTACTGTCCGCGGTCTGTGTATGTGCCCTAGGTTTCATCCTCCGTTTGAGACGTATCGTGTACTGTCCGCGGTCTGTGTATGTGCCCTAGGTTTCATCCTCCGTTTGAGAGGTATCGTGTACTGTCCGCGGTCTGTGTATGTGCCCTAGGTTTCATCCTCCGTTTGAGACGTATCGTGTACTGTACGCGATCTGTGTATGTGCCCTAGGTTTCATCCTCCGTTTGAGAGGTATCGTGTATTGTACGCGGTCTGTGTATGTGCCCTAGGTTTCATCCTCCGTTTAAGAGGTATCGTGTACTGTCCGCGGTCTGTGTATGTGCTCTAGGTTTCATCCTCCGTTTGAGAGGTATCGTGTACTGTACGCAGTCTGTGTATGTGCCCTAGGTTTCATCCTCCGTTTGAGAGGTATCGTGTACCGTCCGCGGTCTGTGTATGTGCCCTAGGTTTCATCCTCCGTTTGAGACGTTTCGTGTACTGTCCGCGGTCTGTGTATGTGCTCTAGTTTTCATCCTCCGTTTGAGACGTATCGTGTACTGTACGCAGTCTGTGTATCTGCCCTAGGTTTCATCCTCCGTTTGAGAGGTATCGTGTACTGTACGCGGTCTGTGTATGTGCCCTAGGTTTCATCCTCCGTTTGAGAGGTATCGTGTACTGTCCGCGGTCTGGTGTGAATGTGCCCTAGGTTTCATCCCCCGTTTGAGGGGTACCGTGCACTGTACGCGGTCTGGACGACGACGACGACGACGACGACGACGACGACGACAACAACAACAACAACAACAACAACAACAAGAGTGACAGTAAGAATAATACTGAGCACTGATTTCAGTGCAAATTGCATGACATTACGTTATTTTACGCAACATACTGCGATGTGACCTTTGCCAATGGTGCTTGTTTGCCCTTTGGCCAGACCTTGTCAAGGAATTACTTTGTCTGGAACTCACAGCGCACATCCGACCTCATCAAGTTGTGACGTAATCAGTGGAGGGAAGGACAACATCCGATCTGGCTCTTACAGTCCATTGCCGGTATACCGTAATCAAAACTGGACACAAGCCAAGGGAACGCAGAAAGAGAGTGTGTAACTTTGTGATAAAGTCCCTTCACATACAGCCCGGAGAAAACACAGCTAGCCGCGGCTAGGTTTCTGTTACTAACAATAATTTTGTCTGTCTAGAAACCCCAGACCCTCTGGTTCATAGAGTGCAGTAAATTAATAAAGATTGGTCTTGCTCGTATCTCACATGAACATTATTATATACTTAGAATTTCGCTGTAAAAATTCCGGTTTCCGACATGTGTATTTCTAAGAAGTCTATCATGCTTGTCTTGATTTTGGAACAAAAAATAGATTATTGTAACAGTAGTGTCTCAGTACGTCTAATACTTTTAGTCTTATAAGCGTCAAAAAATTGTCACTTTATTTCCATACAACTAATAATATAAACACGGTGGTGTTGCGAATATCTGAGGTGGAAGCTACAGTAGCATAACGTGGTGCGGTAGTCTTCAAAGTCTTAATAAATGCGGAGCCCTTGTGTCTAACTATGAATTGTCTCGGAACGGTTACAAATTAAAAGCGCAACATTTTGGCATAAAAATAAAATAAAACTTTTTGGAACATAAATATTTATTTAAAAAGTACAAGAATTAAGGCACATTTATGGAAAACAATATTTTATTTTAAGCAATTTAAAAGGAAAATGATCTCAGAGGGTAGAGATGATGAGGAAAATAAAAAAACTGTCACAGAATTATCAAAATTTTATTTACCAGTTTTTCTGGAAATAAAAGACGACTCTTGAGCCATTATCATTGCACTGATGACACAGCAGTTGACTTTTTATTACGTATTGGCTAGAGCATATACTTAACATTCACATGAAGAAACGATTGTGTATAGTGTTACTGATTAAGTTAAATGTGCCTCCCTGTTGGGCAAGTCAGACTGTCCCTCTGCAGCGTCTAACATTTCGGGCGCAGCTGTGCAAACAAATGTTTGTGACAAAGGCGGAAATGTGTATTTTGTTGTGCTCTGTGAAGGAATTATGTCTCAGCTTGGGGTCGTTGCACTTGCTGACATGCAGCCCGATGGCAGCCTACAGTACCTTACACTAAAGGCTTTTAAGACGAAATATGCTAAACACTTTAAAACGGTAAAAGAGCTAATATGCAGTTCAGAATATATAAAACTAGAAAGTGTCTGAAATTACACACGGCAGAGCTTCGTACATGTTACAGTACATACACCATTGTCACGTTAACGAGAATGAGGTGGGCAGAATAAGTAGTACGCATGGGGAAAATGAGAAATTCCAAAAACTATACGCTCAGGAAAACTTAAAAAACGAGCCAGCACCATATGTGATGATTTTGAAAGAAAGTGAAATGAAGCAATTATGTCCTTATTAATTTATTAACAGAGCTATTTCTGGAATTTCTGCCGGAAGATGTGAAAAGCCTTTTTAAGGAAACCTGATTTCTCGCTACAACTTTACAACACCCTGATTATGTGGCAGGAATTCTAACCAAGTGAGCATGACGTTTTGTGTCCGGTATATTAAATGGAGGCCCATGTCAGAGACTGTAAATGTCCGTCATAACTGCAGAGCAAGGACTCTGCCATTGTCGCAGAACATTAAGTATTCAGTTTCGGCATGGCAGGAAGTGTACTTTGGTGTGTGCGTGGATATGAGAGGACTTGCATGTGAAAGGAAACCTAAGTCTCTGTTATGACCCAGTATCTGAGCCGACAGCGGAACAACGAAGTTTATTGGAGCTCTACAAAGGGAAAAGCATCAAGGTAGTCTCTAAGTTAATCCGAAACTTAAGCAAAACAATGGTGTTAATGTAAAACACCTGTCGGCCTTGGATCCACATTCATATCCCGTAATTCATTATGTCTTTACACCTGCCTATTGTTAGCACTACGTCACTCCAAGACTTTGACCCAGGTCCGGGATTACTATTGGCACTAGAACAGATTTACACATGTAATAAGAACGGAAATGTTCACATGCAAATGATACCACGTAAAATTGACAACTATCATGGTAACAATATAAACGTATGTGTCTATTACAGAACTATTAACATTCACGGGTCTCCTAAAGAACTATTGCTATTCAAACTAGTTAATGTAGTCCTCACTTTTGCAACACTTGACGCTCTTCTCCGTGTTAGTCATTTGACCCAACCCAAGCCATTTGAAAGATTTGAAAGCAGGCCTACTTTATGCGTATTTCCAAGATTCATTCTAACATTTTCCTCTCCTTTACGTGTAAGTTAGCTGAGTAACTGCTTTCCTTGTGGGTTTAGAGACCAGTTGTGCATTTATTCACTAACTTTTTTAGAGGAAAAGTAAAAACCGTGAATCCCGTCGTTACATAATTTTCTGCATCGTCCTCTTACTTTTTTTTTTTGGTGGGTCCAAATATTGTCCTCAACAGCGCGACACTCTTTCGTTAGAAATGTAACATACACAAGGACCCTGTGTCTGAAGTCCTCTGATAAAGAATCTCAGATATTTCCCAGAAAGCAAAGCAGTACTGGAGTGCCTGTGCATACCTGAGGAACTCCCCCATTCATAAGATGGATACATGGTTTAGCTTTTAAGTTGGGCCTCATTCACACGCGCTGCAACATCAAATACCCGTCTGTGTCGCTCCGATTCGTCAATGCATTTTTATCTTCAGAGAAGTGCCATGATTCTAGCAGTCAGTAAGTCAGCTTGTAGGACTCTTGAGTGTTGCATAATTAAATCGTCTCCCGAAATTTAGAGCCCATTCCCTTAATTGAAATTTGTTGATCTCCGATTGGCAGACAGTCTGAAAGTATGACGGGGATTCTCGAAGCAGATGAGCATGCTTTCGGAATCGAAGATATTCCGCACAGGATTTCTAAGCCTCCTGGGAACCTGCTCCTTTCTGAGAACCATATTCAGAACTTCCGTGTATTTATCTCTAGGGATGCAAAGTACATACTCTAAGTTTCTGATAACAAAACTATATTTCCAGTAACTAAGTAAGCAACTAAGTAACTAGACGAAGATGAAACTTTTACAGAAACTCATAGTGAAATACCTGATGAAGATATTCCTTGTCTGTACGGAACTCAAGTTCCATTATCGTGCCTAAAGGCACAATATTCAGATTCCGCTACAATAAGTCAATTACTTCCAATCCATAGTATCGCATATAATTTTTCTACGCTTCTTCTTAATATTGTCCACTTATCTACACCTACGTCTTCCAGCTCTTTTCTGTCAGGTTCTCCAGCTAAATTCTTGTGTTTTCGGAGTAAATTGTCAGTTCACCCAATCATACCAAAGAGTTGTTAGTCTCACAGAAAACTGAAATATCGCCCAAAGAAGACACAGTGTGATACGTTCGCACCAAGTTAGTCAACACGCAGATATAAAGGGAACTTAGCGGTTTTCGGTGCTTCAGATGACCATACGTATAAATAACATAAATTCTGGCTAGATCATACACAGAAGGGTTTATATTCGATTTGGCCCCAAGTTCTTCACAGGCCACTGGCTTTCTTCGAAGATGGGATTGTACGTGTGCGTATATATATATATGCATCCATGTGTGCGTATTTATTTGTCTATGTACGAAAAAATATGTCCATTGAGCACCATCTTCCATGATGAACAAAGAAGAAAACGTCGCCGAAACTTTGCACTTTGGATCCCATGGTCGTCTGACATGCTATCACAGATAATGGACTTGCACTTTATGTCATAACATTCTTCCATCTACTTTACCTTTCGTAAGTCACAGAGCTACCCACAACCACTGTCACCAGCACGTTCCGTTCCAGCTCTCTGAAGAATCTGTAGACCTATGTGGGAACAAAAATTTCCACTTTTCTTGAAAAGAAATTTCCTCCTTCGTACGATTATACGTCGAAATTGGCAACAGCCCTGTTATCCCCCTGCGGTTTTCCATATTACCCATCGTCGCATAACCACTCGACTTGCGGTTGTGCGCCTGCACGACAGTCCGCCGCTTACAGTCATAAGCTCATGTCGTTGATTTTCTACAGGCTTCTTCTAATTCTACTCGTACATTAGTGTGTCAGACGTCTAAACTGCAACATATGTTTCGTCCGTCATGTGAGATTTGAAACCTACACATTCGCATAAGCTTATATTTTGAGAAATTTCTTTCACTTACCCAGATTACACGGCTGTGTATCCTAATGGATCGTTTGTGCAAGGTTCGTCTAGATGTGTCTCCTTGTATGGACATTAGGGTTTCTCCCTTCGCTTAACTTCCGTTCAGCAGAACTCTATGCCACCCGCAAACTTCTTTTCATTCGGTGTCAATCTGAAGAGTGCCATTTTATGTCCACTGGCTTCATAATTACTCATGATTTCATTCTTCCGCCGCTATGTTGATAAGATCTGCGCTCTTCTGGGATATTAAGCAACCTTGAGTTTTAATCGTTTAACGACGTTTCGGGACAACGTATCAGTCCTATCTTCAAGGGTCAAGAAGTCCAAGAAGAAATACTTCTTGTTCCTTGAAGGATTACCACTCGACGCTGCGTAATATCCGAGAAGAACTCAGATTTCATAATCGCCTTCGCACCCTCAAGGGACCATTGTCTTGTGATCGAGACTCGGTACAGAAGGTTCCGTCTTTCTAAGGTAGGGAAATTTGTTGTTCTTTGCTGCCTATTTGGCCATATGGCCCTGCGTGACAAAGAAGCTGCTAATGCAACTGCCGTGTGGTTCCATTACCATAGTGAACTCTGAGGAAAATGTCCGCTTTTGTCTCTGTCATGCTCTCTGAGTAAGCAGAGAGGACTCATAAAAAGAAAAACAACGTGTCATCTGTGGAAACCTCCACAAATGCGTGACACTTGCCTTCCAGTACGTTAGGGGTTACGAAGTTATGCTCGCTCCCTTCCGCATCTGTTTCTTTCACCTTACACATTTGCTACGTAGACAGCCGCAGAGGGTTTTGCCTTAAATATGGTTCGCCCCTTACTTTCCCGCAAAACATAGGCGAATGCTAACCTTATGACGGATACACGTTGCATCTTCTGCCTACATTGCATCATATCGTTGGCGCTGATCTCCGCGGCGCGCCTGATTTCCTGGCACCCGCTTTCAGCCTGGACCTGTTCATTCAAAGTGGTTTTGTGTTGATGTTATTTTAACAAATTAACTTCCACGCCGCAGAAATATCTGTGTTATGACTTTACCACCAAGTTGTAGAAAACTAGTGTCCTGAATTTATACAACTTGGACTTCTTGTAACTTTTTAAATATTTGGCTCTTTTCTAAAATCTGGAAGAGTTTGATATTGAAAATTAGGATATCCATTTAAACTTACTTTGTGTTGTGAATTCTCATAATAATGTTAGAAACGTGCAAATAGCCAGAGACGCTGTTTTTTTCTAAATCCTCATATACATTCCGACCTACTTTTCTTCATTCGGTAAATATGCACAAGCCCCAGAGTATGTGCACATCCGGTAGATTTTCATATTCACAATAATAAAAGCACACATCCCAGATATTATGGAATAAAATCAATAATCCTCATACGTTTTATTCCGAATAATAACATAAAAAGTAAACATGCCGTTAGATTTAATTGCATGAAAAACCAAGCAACTTTGATAATATCGGATGTTGGAAGCTACCGTTTTTATGCTTCTGGCCTGCTGCTGAAATACCTCGTATTCTTGCACACTGAATGTATTCAAATATGTATGTCAGAGAAATAAAATCAAAATCAACTTCTTTAGCCTGTTACATTTAAGCAACTCAAATGTTTATTTTCTAAAACCTTCCACAAATTAGAATTCGTAGGTGGATATTTACTAGAAAATGAGAATTTCAATGGAATTTGACCTAAATAATTCGTTCTTCCTTTCAATAATATTGCAGCGATTGTAGTGATTTGTTTTACAGAACTGCAAACTCAAATTCTTTACTTTAAACACCGACACTTTCGCAGGTACTAATCAGGAGTTCTGTTTAGAAGTAGACACACAGAAAGCCATGTTTATTCCCCTCCAAACCAGAAGCAATAAAACCGTAATTCATACACATGTAGTAAAATTTTGTAAGTACTCACACGACAAAACCGAAGTAAATGGAAAAAGGACAGATCATACGTACATAACTGTCTAAGTTAAGAGCAGATTTTATCGGAAAATCGTACTACCTTCCGCTTTTAAAACGTTCTATTTCCTGTGTTCTACCTACAAGTATAAAGTCCATAACATTCAATACTATCCCTTTAAAGACGAAACGTAATCTGCTTGTATAAGGACTCTGTGCGTACCGCGCAGTAAACACTTCCCATCTCGGTTATAAAAAACGAATTAATTGCTGATGTTTACGGCAAAAGTTGCTGTTTGCTCGAAGATATGTAGAAAATACATAAACGCGATTTGAGCACTATGGTGAATTATTTGATATTGAACCTGGTGGCATGTAAAGTTACCGCTAGGCTTTAAAAGGTTAAAGGTGCATAATGAAGAGACTCACAATTTGTAATTTTATATATGCCATTTAACTTGTTATATTAAGACAGAGAAAAGTGACGCAATATGAAACGTTTGGACGTTCAGAGCTAAATTCAGCGTTTTATTTGTAAAAACTGAATGCAAAGTGAGGAGACTGTTTGAAAAGAGTTAATTTAAATTACTTTTAGAAGAACCGCGTGTAAATTGGGATTAAGTTGTGCAGAATTGTCTTTCGTCTTTTGTGAATACTGGAACGAACATCCGAGTGCATAAATGTAAGGGCAGCTCAGTAGCCGTGCACCATCAAGATAGCTGACTTTCGTAGGTTAATTCTTATAAGAAATGAATGATACATCGGAAGTCACCGCCACTGCCACATACTAAGTTTTTTATTTAATAGTTTTTGAAGCCGGTTTACATTTCACTGGCTGCCCAGTAGCCTTTCAAGTGATCTGAATCGCTGTAAATGTTAACTGTCATGGGATGGTGATTTATTTCGCTCTTATTTTTAATTGTCTCCCTATTAGCAGATTAGACGCTGCTGGCGTGTTTTGAATCAATGCAGTAACTGACAGGCTTAGTAGGCAAAGGAAAGCACTCTGTTACACCTTCCGCTCTCTTTGTTCTCGCGCCTTATATTTTGTGTATTTGAAACTTTTGCAAATAGCTATGTTATTTCTCTCTTTATTTTCTCATTTTTTCAGAATTTATATTACAGACTACCTACGAGCTATGAATAATAAATACATTTTCATACCAGCTTTTTTTTTATATGTGAGAAACTGTGTTGTGTTTTTTGGAAAGCTAAATTTCTTTCAATTCTGATTACAGCATCCCTGTTACAAACCAAGACTTCATGACTTAGCGAATGTTAAATAACTTTCGAACGCTCCTGCATCAATTGAGTTATAAATTTTATTTTCTTATCGGCGATAAATCCTAAATGTGTTATTGGAAATTACGTAGGAATATACAAATTCACGAACTTATTATTTAATTTCCGTCCCACATGAATAGCAAAGGGTACCTCGTCTTCCAGAATAAGAAAGAACTTCCTGCAGCAACTAAGGCTGTATTTGCAGCCTGAGTTTCTATTACACCAGTCATTAGAGTCACTGCTTAAAATCTCCGTTGCTCACAACGAACTTTCACTAAAACCTCTGTGGTTACACATCTCGTTCATCCATAATTCATGTACCTTCGCTGGCCTTTAGACGAAAATAGCTGGATGTTTATATCAGGAGCCTTTTATTTGGGCATTTCGCCCGAAAGATTACTGTGCGCGTGTCAGCAGGACACAATAGGTGCTGTTGTGTTGTTACGTGTACAAAATGGGCTTACATAACGTGTCATGTAGCTTACATGTGTGACAGGCAACTTCAATGCTTGTTCTGTCACCAAGGACGCTGTCGCTTTCTTTTCGGTCCCTTCATTAAATTGAAACCTTAACATGCATTGGCAAGAGGAGGCTGTAGCAGTGCACTGCACGTTGTGTGAAGCAAAATTAGGCGTCAAATGCTCCATTAAGAAACTTTATACTAAATTTTAAATTCTTCTTGTTGAAAGTCTCCGTTTTACATCTCGAAAACCTGCTTCTTATTTGAGTTTAGGTGGGAACTTTGACGTTTTTCGCAGCATTAGTAAGTCACTCTAGGCGAAATCTGGAGGAGTATTGTGAAACAGACTAAGAGTGCCTGCTTTTACATCACTTCTAATTCATTACTCCAAAGTCATTACTGTAGGTGATGCTGCATAACCTTCATAAATCACTGATAATTAAACCAAGGCTAATGACAAGTATACGAACACCACTGTGGATTGAAACTCCGTCCATCCAACTTGTAAAATGCAATTAGCGTAAATAAGTCAAACGTGGGTTGCAATCTTCCCAGGTTGTCATTTTTACAAGAAATGTTTATTTGTGAGTGATGTCACAACAGGTACTTCCGTGGTGTTCTTGGTTACCAGGTCGCCATGCTTAACATAGAGGTACATACGGTAGGATCACCAGCTAACAGCATTCTGATAGGTGCAATTGGCTCTAAGACACTCGGGTTGCATTAGCAAGATGCGGAGAACGTTCTTTGGTTATGTGTTCCAGGTTTATAAAGTCAATATTCAAGGACTTAAGCTACGTTAACAAAAAGCAATTATTTAATAACCAATATCTTAATACGTATATGAACCCTGCCTTATGAAATGATAGTTTCTAGTGGTTAATTTAATGACTATTATACAGAGGCCAAGATGAGAACAAAACTTGGCTCACACCTCTTGGCGTTCTTACGGGGTCTCCTGGTGCGACAGAAGCAGTATTGCTCATTGTGCCTTCCACTGATAGGCTTCTGGATCTGGACACCAGGATACAGTGACGATACAGTGCAAAGGCACGAGACATTAACGCACAAATATCTTCCGAAAAGGGCAGTTCTCGCTCTCGACCGTTTAATGTCAAGCTTTGAAGAGCTTCCAAAAAGAAGCCCAGATATAAGCGTAACTTGACTAATAACACTGTGGCGGGGGGGGGGGGGGGG